>JAVQMG010000087.1:10202500-10802500 GCA_032878915.1 Castanopsis chinensis | reverse complement strand
ATATCGCCTTCATGGTTAGGTGTATCTGAATCTTAAGAGAAAAAATGTTGAATTTATGACTATGATTTCTGTAAGCCATAGTTAGTTGCACTTGACAATTCTTTTGATGTAATTGCCACCAGTAATTTCTTTTTTATCAACGAATACTTTTCCAATGTCAAGGATGCTTCATGATTGTTTGGGGCTGGGGTAACTTTTTATCTCTTCAAGAAAGGAAGTTCAGGAGCAGGAGTGCTACTACCTACCAGCAAAGCAGGTGGCACACTCACTTTCCATGGAAAGCTAAATGAAGAACTGAAGCTTGAATTGGTTCCAAATTTCCAATCTAATTGTTTCATTGAAATTTATGAGTTGGCACATTCTCTCACTACAAACAGTTTGATTTTTTTCAACATATTTTTATCCAC
Source organism: Castanopsis chinensis (assembly GCA_032878915.1). Taxonomy (NCBI): domain Eukaryota; kingdom Viridiplantae; phylum Streptophyta; class Magnoliopsida; order Fagales; family Fagaceae; genus Castanopsis; species Castanopsis chinensis. Next base: position 10,802,093 of record JAVQMG010000087.1, on the reverse strand, counting down.
AGTTACTAAAAATTGTTAATAGAAGCTTTAATTTTCTACAATTATGCACAACCATGTAGGCGTAGAGTAAATTTGAAGAAATTAGCATACATATTTCAACAGGTATGCACAACTGTTTGAGGTAAGTGTTAAAAATAAAGGGGCTCCCTTTCCCAGTGTTTTCTTTCCCTCTAAAATTTCACTTTCATCACCGCAAAAAGAGTCTAAAAAATACTTAAATTGGGAAAAATTTTATCAACGAGTTGATGAATGTAGAAAAAATAATTAAATATTTTAGCAACAGTTTTGTAAACGTAGAAAATCAGTAACACCAGGAAACTACAAGCCAAAGGTTTTCTCACTTTCTATCTCTCTCTCTAAAATTCTCTCTAATTCTCACTCACACACATGTATAAATGCAAAGGTTTTTCTTTCTTTTTTTTCTTTTTTCACAGTGACATTTGTTTCTCTCTTTCTCTCTTATAAAAACCTAATTCCATTTTTCCCGTTTGGTAGATCGATTTCCTTCGATTTCAGCTCTTCGGATGGAAAATTTCTTGAATTTCGAGGCTTCGGTAAGTGATTATATCTATTTGTGTTTTGTAGTTCTATTTCTTTTTTTCAATGTTTGAGAATCTCTGTATTTGATTGAGAACCTAAAGCAGTTGGAGAATTTTGAAATTTTTTTCTTTTGTTTGAATTTTTTCTTGAATTGAGCATTGAATTCGAAATGCTATGCCAAACTTGATTGTGAGAAGAATAGATTGGTGAAAATTAGGACTTCAATTGGATGTTATGGTGATGAGGTAATCAAACTTGTTGAAACTAAGATCAAACTTGGTAAAATCACCATTTTAATAGTTTTTCTTTATTTATTTTTAATACCGAGATAGAGGTGCATAATTCTGAATTTAACAATTTCTATCATGATGCTCGTACTCACCTCATTCTAATGATATTTGGAAATGTACTTTGTTACAAATCAAGTTGTTCTTTAAGTTTCAAATCTATGTTGTTGGATTTCTCATTGGTCACATAATATAGATTTAAGATATCGGCATCATGTTCAAGAAAAAAGACAAGAAGTTTCTTTAAATCCAATATTTAAGAAGGGGTGCAGTTTGACCTGTATAAAAATAAAAAAGATGAGGTGCAATTTGTCCAGTATGTCATCCTTAGAAACTACTAGTTGTATATATCTGTCAAAATTCAAATGCTTGAATAAGTATAAATTATAAAATGGCTTGAATGAGTTTAAAATTGCTGGTATGTAGATCTGGAACTCTAGTGAATGTACAAAATTCAAGTTGAAGGCTTTAGAAGTTGGTCTTGAAGCTTAAGGATGATGGGTGCTTGAGTTCATCCTTAGTAAATTGAGGTTCTTAGAAGACCCTTTTTCTGTATATCAATTTTTACTCTGCATTTCACTTATTTAGTAGTGAAGGCTCTAATTGTTGCATGGTAACATTATAGTCATATCAGAAAAGAAAGGTTTTTTGTTTTTTCAATTAGCGAAGAAAGAAAATATTTTGGTTTTAATTTTAGCTTGATCACCATTACATGGATCAAAAGTTTGATGGGTCAAGGCCTTAGTGTTGGAATTGATGATTTGGCTAATCAATGTCTCTGTAAGGTTGATATAAAACCATGGTTGTTCTCTAAAAAAAAAAAAAAAGAAAAGTGTCATAATTTAGAAGTGGATTCTAGTAAAATTGAGATTTATTGGAACTTGAATAATGCTAAATTTGGTTATGGGCCAGAGCCAATGGAGGGATTTTATTAACTTGGTCTTACTCTCAGCAATTTAAAGATTCCCAATCACAAGGTCTTGCTTTCTCACTTATTTTGTATGCTTAGTTTAAACACAGTTTATTAAAATTTTGTAGAAGCCACGAAGTTTGCAAATGATTGGAAAAAAGAAGAGAGACGATCCTTCGGAGGTCCTGGCCTTTCTGCAATTTTTATTTTTTAAAAAGGTCTTAACTTTCCTGAGATTCTCCTGTGGGATTTCTTTTTTTATTGTTTTCCTTTTCCAGTTTTCTGGGACTTAAATAATGCTAAATTTGGTTATGGGCCAGAGCCAGTGGAGGGATTTTATTAACTTGGTCTTACTCTCAGCAATTTATAGAGTCCCAATCACAAGGTCTTGCTTTCTCACTTATTTTGTATGCTCAGTTTAAACTCAGTTCATTAAAATTTTGTAGAAGCCATGAAGTTTGCAAATTATTGGAAATCAAGATTGAAAAAGAAGAGAGACGATCCTTCGGAGGTCCTGGCCTTTCTGTGATTTTTATTTTTAAAAAGGTCTTAACTTTCCTAAGATTCTCTTGTGGGATTTCTTTTTTTATTGTTTTCCTTTTTCAGTCTGCCCTTACAGGGGGGTCACTCCCAGTAACCAAAAATCTTGGTGATGACGTATACGCTATTTCAACATGTAAACAAGGTGCAATTAAAGGAGTTGTTATTGCTACTGGAGTACATACCTTATTTGGAAAGGCAGTTCATGTTGTGGAAACTGCTACAATCATTGGACATTTTCAGCAGATAATTTCAGTATATTATTTTGGATGAAATCTTCACTTAGAATCTCAGAGGCTGGAAGAATGTTTAGAGCTGTAATATTTCTAAACGGTTTCATCTTTTCTACTTGGAGGTAATGGGGCAATGATAGGTAACAATGTGAAAGAGTTTTGCACTTGTTCTGTGAGAATCTATCAATGTTTGGGTATTTAATGAGTTACCATTTGCCTTGATCATTCAGGTCGTAACTGCAATATGAAACTTCTGTATTTGCTCGATTTCCATTGGGCTGGTAATAGAAATCATTGTCATATATGGGATTCATCACAGGGGTAATCATGTTGGGATAGATAAGCTTCTTGTTTTACTCATCGGTGGCATCCCCATTTCTATGCCAACAATTCTTTCTGTTACAAGGTAGTCGTGGACAAGTCACAAGAATATGATAGAGGTGGTATTTCCAATCCTTTTATTATTATTATTATTATTATTATTATTATTATTATTATTATTATTATTATTATTTCCTTGACTGACATGACCTTAAATTATGTAAGTAGGTTGCTTATGGGAAATTGCTTAGGTCACCAATGTTGATAACCTTCGTGTTGCACTCTTAAGGCAATGCTCCATATTGGCAGTTCCCTTGTTTAAAGATTTCATAGAAACTCATCAAAAAAAAAAAAAAAAAAGATTTCATAGAAATGTACAATATCCTATGAGAAAGATGTTTATGAGCTAAACAGTTCTAAGTGGGCCCTTAATGTATAAACAATATCTCATCTAAAACCTTTCTCAATTGTTGGCTACGTTACTAGATAAAACATTTTGTAGTTTGTGTCATAATGGGTACTCCTGCTTAGTTGGGTACTTCTTCTTCAGTGCCATCTCTGCTGCCACCACATACAAGCTCACCACTGGCGTATCTAGATTTATATGGCAAGCTCTGAGAAATGGCTAAGGTTCAAGTACTTAAAAGAGAAATTGGCTCTGTTGAGATTAGTTTACTAGATAAAACATTTTGTAGTTTGTGTGCTAATGGTTACTCTACTTAGTTGGGTACTTCTTCTTCTAGCTCTGGGAAATGGCTAAGGTTCAAGTACTTAAAAGAACTCTTTGAATACTTTTTAGTGTACAAGGATTTTAAGTGTACTATTCAACAAATGTTTTGTGTAGCATGTAGTGATTCCTATTTCAAATTTAAGAATGTAAATGGAAGTAGGCAGAGTAGTTGAGTTACAATTAAATTACCAAATTTCCTATCCACTTATTTTAAAGTGATTTCTCGTCAATTTTTGTGTCAAGCTTGTATCTCTATGTACTGCAACATATTCTATTGCATAGCATATGCAAACCTTCAAATTTTGTTTCAAACAGTTCCCTCAAATTTTTTGAATTTATTTTACCCAGGAATTCTGGTCGACTTGTTACTATTGCATTGTCTTCACTATAATGTTTTGACTTGTCAGCTTTCTAATAATAATGGCTCTTATCTAATGTTAAGAAATTTTGGTCATAGTCTAATTTCATTTTAAAAATGAAAAGCTAGAACCATATGCTTTCTCAGTCTCTCTATGTATCCACCATCTAGCTATCACATATGTTGCATATGTTTATCTGAAGACTCAATATGCCTGCTAATTGCAGTCAGGAAACAACTATAAAGTTCATTTATGTGCTTATGTGCACAAATGCATGTATTCCAGAACCATGCAGGAATCCCATATGCCAATTCTTGGGCATCATTCATCTCTCTTACATATCTCTCTGTTATAGGAGATAAAAGGAGCAACAAAACCAACATATATTTGAAGGCATAAATACACTATGAAAATGGCTCTACTTTACTACTTGCAAAGAAATGGTGACAATACTAAAAGTCCTATCAGCCCTGCTTTGAAGCTATTCCAAGGTAATTCCAACCGTGCCATCATGGTTTAAGCATCCTACATAAACTTGTGTCTTAGTCCTGGTGGTAGAGAGGTTTCTGTTACATACTCAGACCATCACTTTTAAACCATATATAGCATTTTCAGCTTGGTATATTTGTTAAAGGCTTCATTTAATCTTGAATGAGAATTCCATGACTTGAACACACTTTTTATAAGGTTCAAAATTGTTGCCTACCTCCTCATCTCCTACATTTGGGAAGGATCTAGACCTAGAAGGAACGAGTTTATCATTACAAGAAATTAGTTCCCACCAAATTGAAGAAGGCCAAGAATTTGACATGCTCTCAACTTGAAGAAACATAATAAGGATTTTAGCACCACACCTTCTTGGGTTGTCAAGTTGGATGATGATGAAAATGAAGAAGCTGAATTCTTTGGAGCCCCAGGTTATATTTTTTACACCCTTATTTTGCTCAACACATTTGTTCCCCTTTTTCTTTCTTTATTCATTTACTGCTTTTGTGAGGTAAGATGGAAACACTCCAACATGGTTCCTAATTCTTAATGCCCCTTATCATTTGATTTTCAGCATTTGAATCAAAGCTGGCTCCTGATGGGTACAAGGAAACCACTAGACATAATCCAAGGGCAATACATAAGAATTTTGGGAAGCATGTTTTGGAAAGCACTGTCAATCTTACTATTAAAAAGAAAAATAGATGCCTACAAATCTTAAAAAGACATTAACTGAAAATTTGGCATTAGCTTTTGTCGCGATACTAGAAATTCAGAGTGCTTTCCACAAACCTATTTTGTCTTTGTTGCTACTGAAAGAGGAAAGCAAGATACTAAGGGTGAGCAAATATGGGTAAGGTTGTTTCAGTGAAGGAGTATCTAATGCATAAGCTTGAGCCCAGAGAAGATGTGCTTTCTCCAGTGATATCCAAGGCAATGAATCCAGAGAGAACTCCTGGTGATAGGGATGTGGTATGAGAGACGTTGCAACTTTGCTCCAACATGAGGAATTGTCCAAATACACAGCTATGGGTTCAGTTAGAAATACAACATTGCCCATGCCAATTTCCACCCATGTGCATTCAGCTAAAGACTCACCATCACACACTCAGATCTCAGCCAATGCTCATAAAAAAAAAAAAATTTATGTCAATTTCGATCCTGAATGTATATGTAGACGTGTTAATGAGCTTCAATCAGTGTTTAACTTCCATGTATCGATACTAAAATCCATCACCATCTGACATGCATGATCTGATACTAATTATTCTATTGAAGTTCCTTTGTACAATCTGTGGTAACCATGGGTCAAATTTATGTCGATATTTATTTATCTGAACATGACCCTGACCATGTTATGGATTCCGTGTGCTATGATGTAATTTCTCTTTTTGGAATTATAATTCATATCTCATGGATATTTCTCATCTGCTTTTAACCCCTGTAAGTTGAAAAAAGTCCAAACTGATGCATCGAATATGAATATCTCCCTTATAATATAGGTCAAAGACTTGATTTAATGTATTGATAGTGTGAAAATACTAAGTCAGTTAACTGCCATTGTGGATTTGTTATTTTGGAAGTGTTAATTGTTATCAATCTCATGATAGCTAATCTTAGTTGGTTTAGCTTGTAACTCATGTGATGGCCTAAGAGTGGTAAGATGATGATGGTTGTATTATGTAAATAGGTTTATGAGGCAAGGCAAGTGATCAAACCCTACCAATAGCTGGGCCTAGTACTAGGCCTGTAATGAATTATTTGGATCTCAAACCAATCTTACTGGGTACCATTCATTTCATGATGAAATGATTGTGCAGAATTGGCTATGTTTGCCTTCAGCATATTTGTTGCTTAAGTCATCTTTATTTAATTTTATTTATTCTTTTTTCCTACGTCCTTTTGTTCTTGTCTTTAATTATTATTATTATTAATTTTCTGGCTAAACATGCTCACCTGGTTCTGGTTTCTCAAAAAAGTATTGAATTTCATTCATGTAGTGAAATGTTAAAAATTGATTTCTCTTTTGAATAGTACTCATGATTGTAGCGTTAGCATATGAAAAAAACTGCCTTTGGTATTTGTTGAATTTTAAATAATATATCTAAGAATATGAGGATATGAGAATAAATGAACTAAAATAAATATTAAATATTAGTTTTTTTGTGTCATACCATCAAATTTGATACAACACATCTGTTTTTAACCTAATGTGAAAAAAAAAAAAAAACAAGAAAATTGATATATAAACACATATTTCATGAATACAAAGATTACAGATGTATAAACACATATTTCATGAATACTTGCCTTCTTTCCTTTCTTTTTATTTTTTTGTTTTTTGGGCAAAGGGGGTGGGAAGATTCTTTACCTTTATGCTATATTGTTGTAATTCCTCCACACATTTCCTTCATTTTTCAAACAATTTAAATTGTGTAAAAGAGATTATTTTGGAAAAAAAAAAAAATCTTACCAAGTGCAATAAACTCCTACTTTTGCGTGCTTTTGGCGAGGCCATGGTAAACAACTTTGTTTCCACTTTATTGTTAACCACACTAAAGGTTGGTTTGTTTATGGGTGAAATTATAGAGTGGGAGAAAAAAGGGGAGAGGAGGATCTTAGGTTGGGGGGAGAAATATGGGTGGAGGAGTTTTAGAGAAAATAAGAGAGAAACTGGGAAAGGATGGAGTTTGGTTGGGGAGGGGAGAAAATGGGGGTGGAGGAGTTTTCTCCCCAGGTCCACCATTTAAGAGGAAAAAGTTTTCTCCCTAATTTGAAGAAAAAACTAGAGAGAAAAGTGGGGAGGGAGTGGGTTTGATGTGAAATTACCCATCTACCCTCCCCTTTATGTATTAATATTGCTTCTTTTTCTTTTCTTTTTTTGGAAATGTTACCACAAATACTGCCCCTCTTCTTCTTCTCCTTTTTCCAGATATAGTCAAAGATTGGTTGGCTCTTTTTCTTTTTCTTTTTTTCATATGAAACTCAACATTTTTTTTTTTATTATTAGCTGTTTTTTTGGCTAGATGTTTTATTAGTTGTGTTATTTTGTAGTAATTAAAAAAATAATTTTTATGTACTAGGGGCATAAAAGTAAATTTATACAAACTACATTTTCTTTCCTCTCACTTTTTTACTCAACCAAGCAAAAGAGTTTTCAATCTCTATAGTTTTCCACTCCCCCAACCAAACAAATAGAAAATGATAAAAGAGGAGTGGAAAATAGAAAAGAAAATGAGTGAGAAGGGTGTTTGGTTGGGAGGAGAAGGAGAAAGAGAAAAATGATGGGTAGCTGAACAAATAGCCCATATAAAGAATACTACTTTTCTAAAACAAGTATGAACAAATCTGCCAAGCCACTTTGACTACTAGCACCAAAACACTCCCAACAATACAAGACACACTATTAAACTAAGAATTATAGGCCTTTCTTCAACCATCAATTTTCTCTAATAACAATGGGGTAACAAGCAATAAAGGTACTGGATGATCAGTAACATGAAAATTGATGGTTGAAGAATACTCAATCACTCAGAGAAGTTCACCTGCTACACATACACACACACACACATATTGGATAATTCGATAGTTGAGAATGAGGGGATTTACTATGTTATTTAAAAATAATTTAAACACTCATTTACTATGTTATTTAAGATACCATATTTTCCCTCACCCCAAAGAGGTGATGGGGGCAAGGACAGGTTTTGCTCACTTATCCTGTCCTACACTGCCTCACCCTGAATGTATGTATACATATTTTTTCTAATATTTATTTATTCAATTTATATATATAATACTTTTTTTCTTATACACATCTAAGTTATAATATATAATATATATTTTTTTAAACATAACCTAGTTATAATATATATATATATATATATATTTATACATATATCATTCAATTACTATCATTCAAACACTTGTCTCTTAATACTCTCATAGTAATTCTTTCTATTTATCTTTTATCTTTATCTAATTAATGTTAGATCTATTTTATTAAGATTAGTAAAGTATCTCCTCCAACTTGCTCCAAACTAGACCCATGGCATGAGTTTTTTCTGCCCCAAAGTTGAGGTTGAGACAGAACACCCATGATCTAATTCCCAACCCTCCCATTACTCCCATGGCCATCCATAAGTAAAATCTGAATTAGCTCTGTCGCTCTAAAATAAAACAAAACAAACAAACAAGGTACTTGATGACTCAATACTCTACAATCTACAGTAGCCTGCAGGCTGTAGCCTAGTTTTCAACAAAGAGGAGCACTCTTCTTTCTTTTTGTATTTTTGTTTCTGTGTGGCTGCAAAAAGAGACTCTTTTAAGTAGTATCTCTCATGGGCCACCCTTTCCCGGCTCTTTAGAAATAAGGGGTAATAAAACCATCATTATCTATAGAACATAATTCACAACTTTCAACTTTTAGGTTCCATCATGTCTAGAATAAGGGCTTAGTCTATGCCTCCATGCCTTAACCAGTACCAAAAGAAGCAGGAACGCACATCAGATTGTTTCAAGTACTGGAATGGAGCACAGCTACAGCAAAGAACGAACAAGGGAGCCAGTGTGTTGCTTGGCAAAACTAGCTTCTATTGTAGACTACATTTTGGTGTTTTAGTTGCTAAAATGGCATTCTAGCAATTATATCTCTCTTGTTGTGAATGCTCTTAGTATTGACAATGGCATTAGGTAACCCCACCGGTTCTGAAGTGCTATTTTGTAACTGCTTAATTACTCATATATATATATATATATATATCAATCAATTTCTACCATTCTTTACCTCAAAAAGAATAAGAAACCAGTAATCCACATGAGAATTAAATCAATAATCAAAAGAGAAAAAGTAATGATATTTCACTAGAAAGAATCATACCATGGAGGTCCAGTATAGGGAATCCATTTGAGGAATACCCCAGGCCCAAAGTTTCTTTCATTGATGATTCTTAGCTCAAGCCTGAACTAATAGCCCGGATAAAGAATGCTACTTTTCTAAAACAAATATGAACAAGTTTGCCGAGCTACTTTGACTACTATCACCAAAACACTCCCAACATGACACACGTTTTCAAACTAAGAATTATAGGCCTTTCTTCAACCATCAGTTTTCTCTGATAACAATAGGGTAACAAGCAATAAAGGTACTGGTTGATCAGTAACACAAAAAATTGATGGTTGAAGAATACTCAATCACTAAGAGAAGTTCACCTGTCATATTTTCATAGTTGAGAATGAGAGGATTTGAAACTTAGATGTCTCTGTTAGAAACGGAGGTGTTAGTCTAGATATAAGGCTCTGGGCCTATCGCATAAATTTAATACACCATGGCCTCATCCCTCTCATACACAGGACTGTGACCCACAATTGCATCAATATTTTTGCATATAAAAATTAAGAAAAGAAAACCAAATATGTTTGAAAAGAAATGAAGCACTCTAGTATTATCTTATGGTAAGTCGATTCATTAATATCAACAACATCACAAGTGAAAGACAACGATTTCATCTCCTGCTCAAACATTTCAACAAAAGAGTGGGCATGCAAGGTAAAAACCGCTAGACCTCATATCCATCAGAATATTACATTCATAAACACACACATAAATAAAACTACTAAACTTACCTTGCAAGAGATGTACATCACTGCTATATGTAAAAACCACAAGTTCAAGAGCCTATTTATCTATTATTCTAATAGACCACTACTGATAAACAGACCACAGCTACCAATATGACCACTCCAGCTAATGTCGCCTCTATTCCTGCACACAAGAAGTAAAAAACTTATGAGCGTTGCAGCTTTGCAGGCACAAGAAAATGCAACATATATGTATTTTCATAATATATCTAAGTCACAGGTTGGTCTGTTATGAACATTAAGTAACAATAATCTAAGGAAAAATATTTTTTTTTCTTTTTCACTATCCTTTCCTTACCTCTCCCTAGGTTCAACCGAATAAGTGTAAACTCTAATTTAATGAGGTGCATGCACCAAATGTTAATCTTGAAGGTTATGAAAATTACGCAGGGATGTAATGAATCCAATTCATATGGGTGACATTGAGACAGATGCGCCAGGTGAATGGCATTCTGAGGTAGAGTTGCTATTGCCATCATAACTACATCCCTGATGCACATCTTTTTGAAGCTATTAAACTATTACATGACAATATAGATTTATGGATTTGTCATGTATTTGTCACTAGGAAATTGTCAATGCACACACTTGAATACTAATGCATCCAAATATTCCTTCATTTGCTCCATTAAAATGATGGTAACAAGGCACCACTTATTTTTCTTCTGACATGCACAAAAGACACAATGTTTATAGGACAGCATTGTGAATACCTTCGCATCTAATGCTGAATTTTCTTCTGGTGTCTCACCTCCTCACCACAAAATTAATGGCAGTCCCGGAAGGCCACAGCTTAATTTTTGTGCAAGTATAAGAACGTTAAAATGACTTATCAATCTAGTTGGCATAAGAACATTAAAATGGCCTATCAATCTAGTTGGCATGCTACTGTTGGATGGTATTAACTTAGGTCATTGCACACTTGTAACCATGGACACCAAGTAAATCAACCATTTTCGTAACTAACACATGGAAAGAAGAGGCCTATATTGTCAGAAGAACGCATCGAAAGAGAAGAGGGAACTGTTTAGATGATGCATGTAAAAACATATATACCCTTTCATACTAATAAAAATGAAAAAAACAAAAAAATGCATGACATCAATATATGTACCTATGTGCCTCTTAGTAGAGAACTACAGGCCTAACTTACCTCGTCATCGTCATCATCATCATCACCACCATCTTCTTTGTTCTTCTTGATACGGGTAGTACCACCCTCCTTGGTGATGGGCAGCTTCATTGATCCAAAGGGTGTATCCACATTAACATTTCCTTTTATGCTGTAAGCAGTGCCTTTTCCTCTAATCATGTCCCAAAGTGCAGAGCCAAAGTCCTTAGGCCTGAAGGTGATGGGAATATCAATATAAGTGATTCCATTTTTCACAAGATTTGCAGATTTTTGGAGGTCTACAGATCCAATGCTCTCATCACAGAGCCAAACCTCATAGTCTAGGTCATTAAGCCCCAAGTGAAAATCATTCTTAGTTTCCAGTTTCAAGTGAAGTACTGCAACAGTTTCTTCAAAGGAGAATCTGTCAAACTTTATTTTCTCAATATCAATATCAGGCTTGTAAGGTATAGGGATCTCTCCAGTTTTCTCAAGTGGTAGAGTTATTCTTCCAAAAACAGGCACATCCACAACAAGATCAACCTTGATCCTATATGGAATGATGCTCCGGGCTAAATATCAGCATATGTGTTTTTTATGTCATCATAAATCAGAGTAACTGGTATTTTGACAGTCTGCTCACCATGTGCGTGGATCGTTCCAGCATCTGGGATCAACCCTGAAATAAGTTTCCTTCCATCACTCTCAATCAAGTAGTTTATGTTAATCAGAGGGATAGGAACCAGATTTGGGTTCTTTATGAGAATTTCAATGACAAACTCCGCTTTTTCAAGATTGATAGAAGGGATGTGAAGCCCTGTCACATCTGCAGTTGGCTTCCCAAATCCAATAGCTCCCTCAATCTTCTTGCCAATGTCTTGAATGAAATCCTTCACCTTTTCAAGAAAACCACCTTTCCCTTCCTCTTTATCATCCTCCTTGTGCTCCTTGTCCTTAACATCCCTTTCAGCAATTTTGGGTTTGTCATCCTCCTTGTGCTCCTTGTCCTTAACATCCCTTTAAATAACTTTGGGTTTGTCATCCTCCTCGTGCTCCTTGTCCTTAACATCCCTTTCAACAACTTCAGGCTTATTGTAGGACACCATGCCTTCCTAGAAATACAATTCCAAGGTTAAAAGAATTAGCTATTAAGATTAACCAGGATACAAGAAGTAACAAGTAAAGTAGAGAAAACGGGCAAGAACTAACAAATTAAATAAAGGCCACTGCACTTGTACTAGCAACCATAGAATCAAATTCTGTAATCCACTTGCTAATCACACGCAATGCATATCAAAAGTTTTTAGATGATTAGAGTATGTATAAGAACATAGATGATTTTATCTTTGGTTAATGCATGATATATGGGTTCAACGTTCATTGTCACTCAGCGGAAGGACCATCTGATCTGATACCATGATAAATTACCAAGTCCCAAAAGTTTAAGTGGATAGAAAATCATGACATTTAACCATAATTCTAACAGAAGCATCACTCAGTTTATAAATTTTTTAAAAACCATATTAACTGCTAAAAATATAATCAATCTGGACCATCCAAGTTGTTACACAAATAATTATCTTTTTATTACACACACACACACACATAGAACCTAAAAATTCAAGCTTTACTTACTATGTTTCATCCAAAATCCAAATAGCAAAATCAACCAATAATTTAAGCTCTAATCAAACCAAAATGTGCAAATCAATCCCAAAATCCTCTCCAATACATCATTCTTTTCCTACAATTTTTAGAGAACCAAACAGATTCTCAAATGAATCAAAAAAATTTAATAGAACTCCAGCACAAGTTAACAGTTAGGGATTCGAGCTAGAAAATTTACCAATTGAAAACACCAACAATAAAATTATAAAATAAAAAATAAAAATAAAAATTTTCAACGAAAAAAAAAAAATCTCAACAAAACCGATACAATACAAACTCATTTATTTTCCTACGATTTCTCAACAACCAAGCAGATTCTAAACGAGTCCAAAGAAATTTAATCGAGCTCAAATTCCACCACAAAGCTAACGAATTGAGCTAGAATTTCAAAGCAATTGAAATAAATATAACTGTTGAAATAAATAAAAACTCAAACAAAGCCTATTCATTTCAAACAATTTCTCCAAATATAGAATCCGAGTAAATCTATAGAAATGCAATGAAATGAAAAGCCGTAGAAGATCGTACCTAGTAGAATCGGATATAAGTGTAATTTCCATAATTTCTCGGGAAACAAACAGTGAGAGATAGCTATCAACGGCTCGCTTGTCGTCGGAGATGACATAGCTGACCACCGCAAATCAGCCCGTCGGAGATGAGCTCTGATCTTTGAGTTTTCTGAGTGTGGAGCGTGAAAAAAAAAAAGAGTTTCCCTTTTGTATTTTAATTTTGGACTTTATTTCAAGGGTTGGAAATGTTGAGATATCTTCTATCAAAGGTTGTCATAGGATGCGTTGAAAAATGTTTAAATTTGGAGCGAAAATTAGCGCTGGATTCTAAAAACTTGTCCGCCTAATTTTAATAGATTATTCCGAGGGCTGTATAGGTTTTAATGACCCTCGGAATAAAGCTAATCAAACTTACCCATGCGCCCCAATTTTTAGCGACGGTTTCGGCACATTTTAGTCTCCCTCGAGAAAAGTGGGTTGAAATAAGTCAAGTTTGTTGGAGTGATGTGTGTGTATATATATATATATATATATGATTTTGCCTGGGCTTGCCTGCAGGTGAAACCATAGCAGGACCCAGGCTGATGGGCCATGTTGCTATATGGGGAAGATGGATTGTTTGACCCAAGCATGGCCTTCAGAAGCACGTGAGGTGCACATGGTTCCCTCGTACCCTCATGAGAGTGACATGAATCCATATTTTTATCAAAATTCATGCCAACCAGTTCTATTTTCTAATCATATTTTGTGATCAGGAATCAGGGGAGAGATTAGTGATCATAAGATTTGAGATTAGTGATAACAAAAGCACGTGTCTTCCAATATTATCATTCTATCTTTCTAAGAATTTTTATCATTTAAAATTCAAAATATGTAAAAAAAATTTTTAGGATGTTAAAATTTAGCATGAGTAATTTAGACATTACACAATAAAATTATTTAAAAATCATAAGCTTTCATTAGGGTTTAACTGAGATAAAAACAATATGACATATTTGCTCTTTTCCAAAAAATTAAGGGAAAAATTGTTTGATTTTAAAGTTTAAGGAAGAATTGTAAACTACCCCAAACATAAAGGATGAAAAATGTTTTCTTCCCAAGTTTTGTTTTTGTTTTTGTGTGCAAAACTATGTATTTTTACTTAAAATAGTGTATAAAGAAAAAAAATATACAAAAAGTCAATCTAAGAAAATTGTATGTGAAATAGTGAATTTTAGCTCAACAAAGTTAATTAAACCAACAAAAAATTTCTAAAAACACAACAAAATGATGCAACATTTTCATAATACTTTTATAATTTTATTATATTTTATTTTAACTTATAAAGAATTGATAGTTCAGCAGTTTTGAAAATATTGTGATAACATCAAGATGTTTTAACATTTTTCACAAAAAAAAAATGTTATGTTCATGACATTTTCACAACAAATTATAAGTAGTAGGTTATGTAAGGTTAAATTCATTCAATCATTTTGTTAGCTTTATTCTGTGCCAAATTTACTTGTATTTTAGCATTTAGAAACCCTGTATTTAGATGGCAATTATGTAAGAATAGTGTGTGAGAGAGTGTGAAGAAAAGCTCAAGAGTTTGCACTCAAGAAGAGCCTCGCGACTAGATCTGGCGACTGGATCTCGCGACTGGCGAGTCGCCAAAGGTGGCACACGTGTGAAGCATGCAGAGGGAGCTGAAGGGTCACGCTAGCTGTTGCACTACAGGACAAAACCTCTAGCTGTTTAGGCAGTTACCTCGCGACTCAAACTCGCGACTTGTTCTAGTCATGAGCTGAATGTTGGGATATGTGTCCTTGAATCTTATTGTATGATGCTATGTATTTTATTATGTAAGACATTATGTGTGACTTAATGTTTTGGTTAATAAAGTTGTATTATTATTTGAAAATATTGGTAACATGAATATTGAGACATTATCATATAGTCCATGAGATGCATAGTATGTGATTTATGTGATTTAGTTACAGAAGATATAAATCACAAGTTCTTTGTAAACTCAGAATTATAGTTCGTAGTCGGTGATGAAATTGGACATTTCATCTGCGAAGACTATAACATATCAACTAAGATGATTTGTCTTGATTATGGAAATGGAGATTTCTAATTGATATGTTGATATGTTTTAAGAGTTAAGACATATTGAACTGGACCGGTGTGAGATTTATTATTCTCCTAACGACTGTCAAATGAATAATAAACTCACGACTTATATTTGCATGAACTCTTAATCCTGAGAGGATAATGGACCTGATCATGAAGTGTAGGTTGCTTTGATATATCAGGAGTAAGATCTATAGTAACGGTCAAAATCTCAGTATGTTGGGCAACCACATTTAGTGTTGATGGAACATATATTCTCAAGATGGAACATATATTCTCAAGATGGAATTCATAGTCTCTTAACGGAGATACAAAATATTCCCTTGAGATAAGTTTAATGGGTTTGTTATTCAGAGAGTTGAGCCTAACTACTTTAGTAAGGAATTACTAAAGTATATATTTATGGAATTGGATTTCATAAATATATGATGAATAACTTAAAGAATTAAACCGGGTACTCAAGGAATTAAGATGTAGTAATAAACAGAGTGGCAGTCTGCTTTCATGACTTTGTGTTACTATGAATATTTTATGAAGGGGTTGCATGTATAATAAAGTCTTGGGATATAATTTATTAATAAGGCCTAGAGTGCAATTATATTTATATAGTGGTATTAAATATAGTTAATAGTAACTTTGGACTTGTCAAGAGTTGACAGAAAAGCCCAAGGCCCATTGGAGCTAGTGTCTTATTGGTCCCTTTTGGTCCCACTCCAAGCCACACACTTAAGCCCAATTGGAAATGCCCAAAATGCCGGCCCAATTAGATAATCAGTTAGATACAAAGGGAGAAACATACAGAATTTTCAAAAAATGAGAAAGTTTTTTGTAGAGATATCATAGGAAATAGTATGAACACTCTTGTGAAGTGGTGTTAAAAGTGTTAGACACTTTTTGACATTCTCCTTTTGGAACTGATTGAGAGACCACACATCTTGGGCGTTAGTGGAATTGGAGTGAAGACTGAAAGTATTCTCAAGTGATTTTCATCTTCAAATTTTGAAATTCACCGCTCCAAGGTACACTCTCTTATTCTTATATTCTGAAACTTAAACAATGCATGTTAATTTTTATGTATGAAGTAGATCCGTTATATATACTTTATTCTTCCGCTGCGCTGTGTTATTCCAACAATTGGTATCAGAGCGGTCTTCATTACATATCTGTTTAATATGTTTTTGAGTTTTGGATTTAGTAACAATGATTTCATGTTGTTAGAAAATAGTTTACTGCATGGTCGTTGAAATCATTGTTCTTGATAAAAACTATTTTTGATGTTATGATGTTGTTTAATTTTTAGTTTAAGTATGTTAAACTGAACTTTAAGGCAGTAACATCAATGAAATTCAGTTTTGATATCAATTTATGTTCATAATGATTGTATGATAGTTGTTTTGTATATGAAAACGTTGAAAAACTGTTTTTGGAAAATTCTGGAAAATTCAAAATTCGCGAAGCTCGATCGATCGAATATCTGTCAAGAATCTATCGAGCAGACAGAAAGTTTCTCGATCGATTGAGGATCTATCGAGGATCTGTTAAGCTTCGCGGAACTTTTCTAGACCAATTCGAGAATCTGTCGAGGATCGATCGAGAACTGTTGATCCAGAATTTTTCTAAGTGTTTTTACATATATAAAAGAGCAAGGCTATGTGTAATTATATTATGCATGTTTTATATTTAAAAACCTTTATTTTAAAATATCTAGTGGGAGAGAAATACAAGGGTTGGATCTCACGACCTCCATTGTCGGTTTATAGTAGTGTGATTAAGCACCTCACCTTGGCGTATATGCCTTGCTCCCTTCGGAGGGTGTTTAATTCACGGTACTACAAGTTAAACTTCTTTATGATGAATAATATGTGTTTTTACATTGAGAACGACCACGCTTTCGTGGAGTTACTTTATGACTCACATATAATTCAGTCAATGGTGTACACTAGACTAAGTTTAATGTTAATCTCCCTTCGGAGCTATGTCATTATTACTTAGAAGCTAAAGTAGAAACGGCATATTATTAGTGTTTGATAAGAGTTATCATGATAGCACTAATAATGAGAATGATTCTCAATCAATCATAGTGTTTATAATTTACTTGCTTCCAAGGAATTTTAAACATGGGATTGGGTTGTCGTTGCATATATTATTTTATGATTTTATTAAGGTTCCATATTATATGATTATATGCTAAATTGATAATGTCCAGTTTACTTATAATATTCATGTTTGTTATTTTCAGATTTGAACATGGCATCTTTTAGTCCACTTGTTTCTATTCTTAATCAAAACAAACTGACTGGATCTAATTATGTTGACTGGAAAAGAAACATGGACATTGTTTTAACTGCTGAAGAACACAAATATGTGCTTACTCAACCATGTCCTAGCTTTCCTTCATTAGATGCTTCTCTTGAGGAAAAACAACGATATGATCGTTGGCAGAAATCTAATGAAATGGCCAAGTGCTATATCCTAGCGTCCATCTCAAATGTTCTACAGCATCAAATGCAGGATGTAGAACTAGTTTCGGACATTATGCTAAGTCTGAAGGAGATGTTTGGTGAGCAAGGCCGTTCAGCAAGGCAAGAAACCATGAGGCAAATTTATAATACCAAGATGGCTGAAGGTAGTTCAGTAAGAGAGCATTGTCTTACAATGATCTCTAATCTGAATACATTGGAAGTTTTAGGTGCCGACATTGATGGAGAATCCCAAGTGGATATGATACTCCAGTCACTACCGGAATCATTCAATGAATTCAGACTGAATTATAATATGAACAAAAATGTTTATTCTTTGTCTGAATAATGAATGAGTTAGTGGCGGCGGAAGGCATCCTTGGTACTTCTTGTGTTGAAGCCAATGTTGGTGAAGCTTCTACTTCACAACCTAAGTCGAAAGGCAAGGGTAAGAAGAAGAAGAAGGACTTCACTAAGAAAGAGGGTAAGCAAATTGCCTTAGGGGTTGCCGATAAAGGAAAGAAGTTCAAAGGAAAGTGTTTCCATTGTGGTGAGAAAGGACATTGGAAGAGGAATTGTCCAAAGTTTAAAGCTGCCAAGAACAAGGGTATGAAAACTTCCTTTCTTCTTGAAATATGTTTGGTACAGAATCCCACTGATTCCTGGTGTGTGGATTCAGGTTGTACTAATCATATATGCAATTCTTTGCAGGGGTTTCAAGAGACCAGAAAACTGAGTGAAGGGGAATTGTTTCTAACTTTGGCTGATGGGAGCAGAATTCCGGTTGTAGCTATTGGTGTTGTTCATTTGTGCTTTGAGTCTAGGGTTTTAATATTGCAAGACTGTCTGTTTGTACCTAATGTGCGTAGGAATTTAATTTCTGCAACTTATTTTGGTAAACAAGGATATTGTGTTATCCTAAAAGACAATGTTGTAATAAAGAAGGATAAAATATTTATCTGTTCTGGCAATATTATGGATGGTCTTTATATTTTAACTCCTGTTAAGCATGAACATAATTCTGAATTAGATACTAACTCACATGTAAAATCATTAAAGAGAAAATTTCCTTCAAATGATGCATATCTTTGGCACTTGCGTTTAGGTCATATTAATTCAAACAGAATTAAAAGGCTGATCAAAGATGGACTCTTAGAGCCCATGGACTTTGATGAATTTCCAGTTTGTGAATCTTGTTTGGAAGGTAAAGTGACCAAGCAACCTTTTAATGCAAAAAGTAGAAGAGCCCAAGAGTTGCTTGAATTAGTTCATACGGATGTATGTAGTCCTATGTCAACCCAAGCAAAAGGAGGTTATGAGTATTTCATCACTTTTACGGATGATTACTCAAGATATGGTTATGTGTACCTAATGAGACAGAAGTCCGAAGCCTTTGAAAAGTTCAAAGAATTTAGGGCTGAAGTTGAGAATCAATTAGGCAAACGCATAAAAGCCATTCGATCTGATCGAGGTGGCGAATACCTTCTTGGGATTTTCAAGGATTACCTAATTCAAAATGGGATTATATCCCAATTGACTGCACCTGGAACACCTCAACAAAATGGTGTAGCGGAGAGAAGAAATAGGACTCTTTTGGAAATGGTTAGGTCCATGATGAGTTATTCAACTTTACTGATTTCCTTTTGGGGATATGCCTTACATACAACAATACATCTTTTGAATTTAGTTCCATCAAAATCTGTCCCCAAAACACCCATGAAATTGTGGAGTGGGCGTAAGCCTAGTATGAGGTATCTCCACATTTAGGGTTGTCCAGCACATGTGCTAAAGGGGAAGCCTGATAAGTTGGAAGCAAAATCGGAAATATGTTTGCTAGTTGGTTATCCAAAAGAAACTAGGGGTTATTTATTCTATAGTCGAAATGATAACAAAGTTTTTGCTAGTACAAATGCTAAATTTTTGGAAAATGACTATATGAATAATTTTACTCCTAGAATTAAAGTTGTATTGGCTGAAATGAATGAGTCTGTAACTCAACAACCATTGGATAAAGCTAAGGAAAAAGTGGTTATGTTAGATACACCACAAGATACTATTCATGAAATGTCTAGTACACAATTGCCTCATCGTAGTGGGAGAATTGTTCGGTCTCTTGTGAGATTTATAGGTTTAGGAGAAACTTATGAGGCTATCTCAAAAGAGGCTGAATCGGATCCCTACACTTATGAAGAGGCAATGAATGATATAGATGTACATCATTGGGTCCAAGCTATGAAATCTAAATTAGATTCCATGTATTCCAATCAAGTTTGGAGTCTTGTAGAGGCGCCTAACGACATTAAACCTGTTGGTTGCAAATGGGTTTACAAGAGGAAGAGAGGGATAGATGGAAAGGTTGAAACCTTTAAAGCAAGGCTAGTGGCTAAAGGGTATACACAAAAAGAAGGCATCGATTATGATGAAACCTTTTCGCCAGTAGCCATGCTTAAATCTATCAGAATTCTCTTATCCATTGCTGCTCATTATGATTATGAGATTTGGCAAATGGATGTCAAGACTGCATTTCTAAATGGCAATCTTGAAGAAGAAATCTATATTTTGCAACTAGAAGGTTTCATAGCAAAGAACCAAGAGCATATGGTATGCAAGTTGAAAAGGTCCATTTATGGACTTAAGCAAGCATCTAGGTCATGGAACATCAGATTTGATCAGGCAATCAAATCATTTGGTTTTGAACAAAATCTTGATGAACCATGTGTGTACAAGAGACATCAAGACAAAGTAGTAATGTTCCTAGTGCTTTATGTTGATGACATTCTCCTCATTGGAAACGATGTAAGAGTGATGTCATCGGTTAAAGTTTGGTTGTCAAGCCAATTTGATATGAAGGACTTGGGCGAAGCTAACTACATTCTAGGGATCAAGCTTTGGCGAGATCGAAAGAATAGGATGTTAGGTTTGTCACAAGCTGGATATATAGATAAGGTTTAGCATGCAAAACTCCAAGAAAGGATTACTTCCTTTTAGATGTGAGGTTCCTCTGTCTGATGACCAAAGGCCTAAGACTCAAGAGGAAAAAAATATCATGAAACAAGTTCCTTATGCTTCTGCTGTAGGAAGTCTCATGTATGCAATGCTTTGTACTTGACCGGATATTTGTTATTCAGTTGGCATGGTCAGCCGATATCAATCAAATCCAGGACTTAAACATTGGCAAGTTGTAAAGCATATTCTCAAGTATCTACGGAGAACAAGAAATTATATGCTTGTTTACCATTGTGAGGATTTGATTCCCATTGGCTATACAGATTCAGATTTTTAATCGGATCTAGATTTCAGAAAATCCACGTCGGGTTGTGTTTTCACCTTGGGAGGTGGAGCCATAAGTTGGAGGAGTGTTAAGCAATCTTGTATTGCAGACTCCACCATGGAAGCCGAATATGTTGCTACTTGTGAGGCAGCAAAGGAGGCTGTTTGGCTCAAGAAATTCCTTTGTGATCTTGGTGTTATAAGAATTGAGTAAGTTCCTATTACATTGTTCTGTGACAATAGTGGAGCGGTTGCACAATCCAAGGATCCAAGGAATCACAAGAAAGGAAAACACATAGAAAGAAAGTACCACATCATTCGAGACATTGTTGCTCGTGGAGATGTGATTGTAGCAAAGATTGATGGTGCAAAGAATCTAGCAAATCCCTTCACCAAAGCCTTACCTCAAAGGACTTTCGAGTCACATTTGGAGGAGATGAGAGTTAGATTAGTGCACAATAGTCTTTAGGTCAAGTGGGAGATTGTTGGGATATGTGTCCTTAAATCCTATTGTATGATGCTATGTATTTTATTATGTAAGACATTATGTGTGACTTAATGTTTTGGTTAATAAAGTTGTATTATTATTTGAAAATATTGGTAACATGAATATTGTGACATTATCATATAGTCCATAAGATGCATAGTATGTGATTTATGTGATTTAGTCACAGAAGATATAAATCACAAGTTCTTTGTAAACTCAGAATTATAGTTCGTAGTCGGTGATGAAATTGGGCATTTCATCTGCGAAGACTATAACATATCAACTAAGATGATTTGTCTTGATCATGAAAATGGAGATTTCTAGTTGATATGTTGATATGTTTTAAGAGTTAAGAGATATTGAACTAGACCGGTGTGAGATTTATTATTCTCCTAACGACTGTCAAAATGAATAATAAACTCACGACTTATATATGCATGAACTCTTAATCCTGAGAGGATAATAGACCTGATCATGAAGTGTAGATTGCTTTGATATATCAGGAGTGAGATTTATAGTAACGGTCAAAATTTCAGTATGTTGGGCAACCACATTTAGTGTTGATGGAACATATATTCTCAAGATGGAATTCATAGTCTCTTAACGGAGATACAAAATATTCCCTTGAGATAAGTTTAATGGGTTTGTTATTCAGAGAGTTGAGCCTAACCACTTTAGTAAGGAGTTACTAAAGTATATATATTAATGGAATTGGATTTCATAAATATATGATGAATAACTTAAAGAATTAAACCGGGTACTCAAGGAATTAAGATGTAGTAATAAACAAAGTGGCAGTCTGCTTTCATGACTTTGTGTTACTATGAATATTTTATGAAGGGGTTGCATATATAATAAAGTCTTGGGATATAATTTATTAATAAGGCCTAAAGTGCAACTATATTTATATAGTGGTATTAAATATAGTTAATGGTAACTTTGGATTTGTCAAGAGTTGACAGAAAAGCCCAAGGCCCATTGGAGCTAGTGTCTTATTGGTCCCTTTTGGTCCCACTCCAAGCCACACACTTAAGCCCAATTGGAAAGGCCCAAAAGACCGGCTCAATTAGATAATCAGTTAGATACAAAGAGAGAAACATACAGAATTTTCAAAAAATGAGAAAGTTTTTTGTAGAGATATCATAGGAAATAGTATGAACACTCTTGTGAAGTGGTGTTAAAAGTATTAGATACTTTTTGACAATCTCCCTTTGGAACTGATTGAGAGACCACACATCTTGGGCGTTAGTGGAATTGGAGTGAAGATTGAAAGTATTCCCAAGTGATTTTCATCTTCAAGTTTTGAAATTCACCGCTTCAAAGTACACTCTCTTGTTCTTATATTCTGAAACTTAAACAATGCATGTTAACTTTTATGTATGAAGTAGATCCGTTATATATACTTTATTCTTCCGCTGCACTGTGTTATTCCAACACTAAAGTCGCCAGAATGCCCTGTTTGGTTGTAACTAGCCCTTCGCATTCTATACACATCCTACTATAAATACTCTTATACCCACGAAATGTAAAAAGCTTCCAGAGAGAATTTTGAGAGAGAAACCCTAGAGAAAAACAAGATTGACTCATGCATAATCTTTATCTTTTGATTCTCCAAATTCCTCTACTCTCACCCTCTCCATTATTACATACTTGAGAGGTACATTAGTCAAATCCTTATCTCACCATACCCATATTTGTGAGGAGGCATTTTGGTACTTGAGAAGCTGTTCGGAAGGGACCAATTAATTTTGGTTGATACAATGTGCTATTGCGGGATCCGGTAAGCTAGAGAAGATAAGGTTCGGCGTAACCCTGTTGGAGCAAGAAGCTTGGAGGGCTTAAATGCACTGGGTAGATTAGGCTTGGAGGGTCTTTGTTATTCATGTATCCCAACTTAATTCTCTAGTAGATTATTAACCGCTTAGAGGGCGGCAAAGAGGTTTTTTGCTGAGGACTTCAGTTTCCTTTTCAATAATGCATCGCTGTGTTGTCTTTGTGTTTGCATCTCTCTTCCCTCAATCTTTGCCTTTTAATTACTGTTGCGGTTGTAATTAATTTCGGTTTAGATTGTTTTACCAATTATGTTTTAGCTTATTTTCATATTTTGCACATACATTGTTTGATTATAAGCTTGTGTTGGTAATTTGTGAATTGGGGGTCTAAACGTTCATTGGTGTTTTACACACTTTTTGAACTTTTAAGTTACTACAAGTTGTTATTGGTGGGCAAAAAAGTAGTTTCATTGTTAAGTTTAAATTAGAACCAATAACAATTTACTATATTTGATTTGTTATGAAAGTATTGTAAAAATTATTGTGAACAAATAAAAAAAAATATAGCAAATATACTACAACTTTATGCATTCACAAAAAAAAAAAAAAAAAATCCAACAAAACAATGAAAGTTAAACAAACCAAAATTACTATAACGAAATTACTGTAACTTTTCACATTCACTCTTTTTATATGATATATATATATATATATATATAGAAATATACATTGCACTTACAATGTAAATTTATATTGTAAACATATAAAAATTGGTAAATGTTATACACATTTGCAAAATTTGTACAATTTGTTTTTGCAAATGTATATAATAGTTGCTATTTTTTGTGTGTATACAATATAAGCTTACATTACAAGTAGAAAGTAAACATATAAAGATCTTAAAAAAAAATAATAAAAAAATAAAAAAACCTCAAACCAAGTTGGTGAACTTGAAGGAAAAAATAGAGGAAAATGCAAGTTACTAAACCAAAAATACTGTTCATAACACTATTCATGAGCTTATTCGCTCTTTTTATATAGAGAAAAAAAGAGCACAAATCAATGACTGAAAAAAAAAAAATGATGAATAGTACATATTGAACAAACCAAAAGTACTATAGCTTTTACACATTTACCCAACGAGTGTCATAACATTTTCACAAAACATTTATTTCCAGTTGTGGTTAATCACAATTGCTAAAATATACTACTTCTATTTGGAGAATTAAAGGTTGTGTTCTTAGGAGAGATCAAGTTTCGGCTTTCCAAGCCAAAAACAAATGTGTGTATGGCTTTTCTTGATCATCAAGATTCCAAGGTCTCGACCATCAAAGAGAATAAAGATGGTGGCTTTGGAAAGGATCCTGGGGTTCCAAATAGAAAGAGGCCGATAATCAAGTTTCGTATTCTAAATCCTATGACTTTGAAGAACAATCATCAAGATTCCAATCCCATCAACAAAAACTCTAGTTATCGTGAGAGGGTTAGGAAATTGTTAACAGAGGTCTTTTCCAGTGTTTCTCTCACCTCTATTCTATGGCTGCAACAGTTTCACTCTCTTTCTTCTTAGATCCACAACCATAACACTACTACTTTTCCCACTTCAAACCCCATCAAACTTTTCCTTTCATTTCCTTACCTCTTTTCCCCAAATACCCACTTCTTACTATTGCTCACAAACACAACCGATACGCTTTCAAATCCTCTTCTTCTTCCTCCCACTCCACTCCTTCAACAACAGCAACAACAAGCTCTTCTTTTCTCAAAGTCCCATTCCGAACAGGTCGGTTTCTAAGCAATGAAGAGCTTGAAAAGTTCAAACTCCTCGAGGATTTCAAGTATTACTAGGAACTGGAATCTGGGTCATTGTGGATTCGAGTGATGAGGGCAGAAGAGATGGACATCACGATTGCTTTGCTCTGTTTATTTGATTTAGGGATTGGGTTTCTTTTGGTTGTTGGGGTTTGAAAAATGGGATTTGAGGCATGGTTACTGATGGATTTATGGGTTTGAATGTGTGTGGGTGGGTTGATGTTTGTATTTTGACTTGGGTTTTGGGGTTGTATTTTGATAAATCTTTGGTTTGTAATTTAATGGTATTGCTTGATTTGATTTGTATTAGTTTTCAGGGTGTATGTTCTTCATTTTTGTGTATGTTTTTTGTGTTTGTGAATTGTGAGAAACCAATACCATATTTTAATCTTGTTTTTCTTTTGTTTTGTTTTTTTTTTTCTTGTTTTGGGAGGAGAGAGACTTAAAATGGGTGTAAAAAGACTTATTTACCCCTATTTTTTAACAGAGGTGGGTATCAAAGACTAAACAAAAGTAAACTCAGGCGGGTAAACTGCCAAAAATGAAACTATGGCTGGGTAAGTTAAATCTGGGCTAAACCACAGGTGGGTAATCTGTAATTATCCTTTTTTTTTTTTTTTTGCAAATGTCTTCCCAGTTAACGCATAATCAATTTTTGTTGCCCGTAAATTTTAAATTATATATAATAATAAAGAAAAGTAATATAAATTTATATGTATTTGTGTTAATTTTCATATTATTTAATGAGTCTAAATATATTTATTTCTTATATATTATATAACAATGACATAATAGTCAATTTATATAAACTACAATTTTCATCCTCCTTTTTTTCTCTCCAACCAAATAAAAGAGTTTTTTACCCTCCCACTTTTCCACCATTCCAACCAAACACACATGAGGAAAAACCAAATCTTTTTTATCCTACCACTTTTCCATCCTCCCACTAATTTTTCATCCTCCTATTTTTCCACTCCTCCAATCAAACGGACCCTAAGGAGGATGGAAAAGTGGGAGGATAGAAAATGGAGAGAGGATGGAAAAGTGAGAGGATAGAAAAGATTTTAGTTTATCTCATTTGTATTTAGTTGGGAGGGTGGAAAAGTGGAGGGATGTAAAATTTTTTTCTTTGATTGAAAATAAAGTCTATATAAATTTATCATTATGTCCCTATTAAATAAAACAAAAAGTAACACATTATACTTTTAAAAAAATTGTGTATAGATGGACACTTCATTAAAGTAAAAAAAAAAAATAGTATAAAAAATTAACCCAAAACTGTTTTCTAAAAAAAAAAAAAAAAAGGAACAAAAACAAAAACCAACCAAAATTAATGAGAAAATAAACATATGAGCACCAAAAAATTAAGAAAAGAAGAAGAAGAAGAAGAAGAAGAAGAAGAAAGCTAACACGTCCAGAAAAAATCAAAGAAAGAGAAAAAAAAATAAATAAAGAAGCCAAGCACGTTAGTAAATAGAGAAAGAAAAAAATAAAAAATAAAAAGAAGAAGAAGCCAAGCACGTCAGTAAATAGAGGAAAAAAAATAAAAAAAGAAGCCAAAAATGTTTAAAAAAATGGGGGCAGTTTTGTCCAAATATTTTTCCCACTTTTCACTCTAATTTTCTCTCCAATTTAGAAATATTGTATTTTGAAATGGGAGGAGAGAAAACTTGTGGGCCCCACCACTTTTCTCTCCCCCTTCCCTTCTAAACCAAATATTTTTCTCTCCCTATTTTTCATTCTCCCTGTTTTCACCTCAACTAAGTACGGAATAAGAGTAAATGAAGCGTAATAAACCGAAACACTACTTTAAGCCATAAGCAAGTACAATAAGTGATAAATGTAAAACTTAAAGGGTAGGGAATAAAGATGCAAACACAAGATAACACCGAGATGTGTTATCGAAGAGGAAACCAAAGTATTTGGCAAAAAAACTCTTTGCGGCCCTCCAAGTCGAAATTGATCAACTAATGAATAAATTGGAGTACAGGAATATCAAAAAGATCCTCCAAGCCTAATCTACCCAATGTATTTGAGCCCTCTAAGCTCCAGCTGCTAATAGACTTCTTGGAGTCTTGTCTTCACTAGTTATCTGGATCTCGCAATGCTACCCGGTTACATCCGCCACTCAATGGCTTCTTTCAATACTTCCTATAAGCACCAAAACTTCTCTTAACACTCAGAATGAGTGAGGTAAATGTTTGGACTAAGAACCTCTCAAAGATATGTAGATGGAGAGGAAAGAGTAAATGGAAGCTTTAGATAAATGATGTAGAGAATTGTGGGTAAACAAATTCTAACTCTTAAGTGTTTGGCTAGGGTTTTATCTCTCAAAAGTTTCTTGTGAATACTCATTGTTCTTCTTACATTTCGTGGGTAATGAGAGTTTATGTAGTATTGGTAAAGGAATGAGAAAAGACACACTAGAAAATAATCAGACAGAGAGTTTCATGGGTCACTCACGACTTGGCCTAAGTCGCGAAGTGACTCATGAAATATAGCATGTCATAGACTCTTCAAATTCCAACATGTGCTTCTCACGTGGCCTGTTTCGTGGATCAGCAATCGCGAGCTAGTCGCGAAATGCTTATCTTCAAAAATTCTTCACCAAATTTTCACACACAACCTTACATTAAATCCCACAAAAATACAGAGAAATAATTGAACAAAATAACAATCAAATTTGATATGGAATTAAAGTCAATATAAAACTTAGTTGTAAATCACAGCTTTACAATAAAAATGAGATTTCCACTTCTCAAATTCATTTTCAAGATTGTTACAAAACTTTGGAAAATGAGATAATTTTATAGAAAATGCTCTTTGGATAATGAACCATTTTCCAGAAAACGTTAATGTTGAATCAAATAGAGGAATAAAAAGAAAATGAGTTTGGCTTACCTCTAGTACTTTTTTAACTGAAGGTATCCTTTTGTTTTAAATACACAATGTTAAGTGGAAGTGAGTTTTAATATCCACATTTTATTTAGTTAGTGGGTGATGTGATAGTTTTTCATTAAAATAAAAGAAGATTCCAATTAAAAAAGTGTTAGAAATAAGCCAAACCCAAAGAAAATTAACAAAATGAGATGCTTTAATGTATTTTTTTTTTCCTAAACTAGAACCAAAAAAAAAGTTCTAATTAAGAACCACTCTCACTGAGGGTGTGTTTGTTTAGATGTGAAATAAGGTGGAAGGAAAACTTTTGAGAGAGAATGAGAATGATTACCTTTTTAGAGTGTGTTGGGTTGGGTAGGGTAGGAAGGAAGGAAAATATATGGTGGGGTCTAGGTATTTTCTCCCTAGACCCACCAAAATGTTTTCCCCTCAAAATGGAGAAAAAACTGAGTAGGGATGAATTTTTTCTTGATTGATAAAAATACCCATGTGCATGTGCACATGGCTTCTTCAAGTTGCTTTTATTTATTTATATTGATTGATTTAGTTGCTTTACATAATATATGTGTTTTAAATTATACAAAAAATATAAATAAAAAAAATTTCATACCAAACACCAAAAAACATTCTCAAATTCATTTTCAAGATTATTACCAAATATCGAAAAATGAGATAATTTTCTAAAAAATGCTCTTAGGATAATGAAGAATTTTCCAAAAAACGTTAATGTTGAAACAAATAAAGGAATAAAAAGAAAATGATTTTGGCTTACCTCTAACATTTTTTTAACTGAAGGTATCCTTTTATTTTAAATACACAATGTTAAGTAGTAGTGAGTTTTAATATCCACATTTTATTTAATTAGTGGGTGATATGACAATTTTTCATTAAAATAAAAGGAAATTCCAGTTAAAAAAGTATTGGAGATAAGTCAAATCCAAAAAAAAATTAACAAAATGAGATGCTTTAATGTTTTTATTTATTTTTCTTAAACTGGAACCAAAAAAAAAATTCTAATTGAGCACCACTCTCTCTAAGGGTGTGTTTATTTAGATGTGAAATAGAGTGGATGGAAAACTTTAGAGAGAGAATGTGAATTATAACTTTTTTAGAGTGGGTTGGGTTGGGTAAGAAGGAATGAAAATATATGGTGGGGCTTAGGTATGTTCTCCCTGGGCCCACCAAAATGTTTTCTCTCCAAAAGAAAGAGAAAACTGAGTATTGATAAATTTTTTCTTGATTGACAAAAATACCCATGTGCATGTGCACATGGGCTTCTTCAAGTTGTTTTTTTGCCCCTCTTCTAAGTAGTGTTGTTGGCTTTTTTTTTTTTTTTTTTTTTTTTTTTTCCTTTTTTTTTTTTTTTTTCTTTGGATTTTCTAGGGTTTGGCGGGATAGTTTTTATTTATTTATTTAACTAGACATGATTTTTCTTGGGACATGATTTTTATTTTTTTAATAAATTTGGGTGATTGCTCTCTTTTGTGGTTATTTGCAACTTTTTTGTTTTAATTGGACATAATTCTTTAATAAGGGTATATGAGTAAATTTATTCAAACTCATTTTTTCCATTCCTCCACTTTTCCACTCTCAACCAAACAAAAAGAAGAAAAAATAAAATCTTTTCTATTCTCTCACTTTTCTATCCTCCCATCATTTTACTCCTCCAACCAAATTGACCTTAAGTTTGAGATTGATTTAGGCTTTAAGCATTTACGATGTTGATTAACATTTAATAGTGACGGTGCTAACAACCAATGATAAAAGGATGAAATTGAACAACTCTTAAACAATAAGTTTGAAAAAGTTTAAAATAAAGCGTAAAATGCAAAATTAACTCTCTAAGTTTCTTTAGATTTCATTTCAGTCCTCTAATTTTGTTTTTTTGTTTTTTTTTTTCATTCCAATCCTCTAACTTTCAAGTTTATTCAATTAAGATCTTTTTTATCAACTTTTGTTATATGTTGTGGTTAATTTTTTAATTTTATAAATTTTTCGTCAAATTTTTTTAATTAAAAAAATTCAATTAATAATCGAAAAATATTTTTCAGATTTTTTTTTTCAAAAACTTTTAACAAAAGTTAATGGAAATACCTTAATTAAATAAATTTGAAACTTAGAGTACTGAAATAAATGAAAGCAAAATTAAAATATTGAAATAAAATCTGAAAAAAAGTTAGAGGGCTAGTTTCACATTTTACCCCCAAAATAAACTATAAAGATCAAATTGATAACAAATTTAAATTCAGAGGAAACAATTGTTCAAGGCTGGACCCCATCTTGAAAGTCACAGCCCATCTACTTTCCGCGTAATGATGGTCCCACTTATCTTCTCAATCGTCTAATCTCTTCCTCATATTGTTCACACGCTATTAAATTTTTTCTCTCTCTCTTGCTCTTCACAGTCTATTATTGCCTTCTTTATCTATCTCTGTTTTTCTCTCTTGCTCATCACAGTCTATTACCTTTTTAGAGCCTGTTGGGTTGGGTAGGGTAGGAAGGAAGGAAAATATATGATGGGGTTCAGGTATTTTCTCCTTGGGCTCACCAAAATGTTTTCTCCTAAAAATGGAGAGAAAACTAAGTTGATGAATTTTTTTTTGATTGACAAAAATACCCATGTGCATGTGCACATGGGCTTCTTCAAGTTGATTCCCCCCCCCCCCCTTCTAAGCAATGTCGTTGCCCTTCTTCTCTTTTTATTTTTTTTATTTTTTTATCTTTCTTTTTTTTTCTTTGGATTTTCTAGGGTTTGGGCATGATAGTTTTTTTTAACTAGACGTGATATTTCTTGCGACATGATTTTTATTTATTTTTTAGTAAATTTGGGTGATTTCTCTTTTTTGTGGTTATTTGCTACTTTTTTTTTTTTATTTTAATTGGGCATCATTCTTTAATAAAGGTATATGAGTAAATTTATTCAAACTTATTTTTTTATCCCTCCACTTTTCCACTCCTAACCAAACAAAAAGGAGAAAAAATAAAATCTTTTCTATCCTCGCACTTTTCTATCCTCCTACTTTTTTACTCCTCCTACTTTTTTACTCCTCCAACCAAACAAACCTCAAGTTTGAGATTGATTTAGGCTTTAAGCATTCACAATGTTGATTAACATTTAATAGTGACAGTGCTAACAACCATTGATAAAAGGACACAATTGAACAACTCTTAAACAATTAGATTTAAAAAGTTTAAAATAAAGAGTAAAGTGTAAAACTGTCTCTCTAAGTTTCTTCAGATTTCATTTCAGTCATCTAATTTTGCTTTTCTTCATTTCAATCCTCTAACTTTCAAATTTATTCAATTAAAATTTTTTTTATCAATTTTATAAAATTTTCTTCAAATTTTTTTAATTAAAAAAATTTAATTAATAATTACAAAATATTTTTCAGATTTTTTTTTCTAAAAAGTTTTAACAAAAGTTAATGGAAAAGTCTTAATTAAATAAATCTAAAACTTAGAGGATTAAAATAAATAAAAACAAAATTAGAAAATTAAAATAAAATCTGAAAAAAAAATTAGAGGGTTAATATCGCATTTTATCTCAAAATAAACTATAAAGGTCAAATTGACAACAAATTTAAATTCAGAGGAAACAATTGTTCAAGGCTGGACCCCATCTTGAAAGTCACAGCCCATCCACTTTCCGCGTAATGACGGTCCCACTTATCTTCTCAATCGTCTAATCTCTTTCTCATATATATATATATATATATATATATATATTTTGATGACCATCTCTTCCTCATATTTTTTTGAGAAGCATCTCTTCCTCATATTGTTCACACGCTATTACATTTTTTTTCTCTCTCTTGCTCGTCACCGTCTATTATTGCCTTCTTTATCTATCTCTGTTTCTCTCTCCATCCTTCTTCCTCTTCCTCTTCCTCTTCCTCTTCCTGACCTTCATTCTTGACTGTATCTACCTATCTGCTGGCTGCTACTACTACAGTAAGTGCACTCTAACATGCCTTTTTCTTGTTATTATTAGTATTATTTTGCTTTTTCCTTTTCCTTTTATTTCTTGTCTGAAGTAATAGTTTAATTAACACAATGAAAGACAATAAGCTCTTCCATCTTTAGTCTCCTCAACTAACAAAGAGTCAAAGACTGAGGGAGGGCTGTACTGTTTGTTAACATGATAAAAAATGATAGACTTCAAAAAACAAAAAAGGATATATTTAGTTTGATATCTTCCATTAACTGGAAGATAGACCCGAACAGAAGAGTAGCTGAATATATAGAAGATTATTTTCTCTTCTAGGATTAATATATTAGGTCCAATTCCGTAGCCTGTGATACAACCGAAAGAGCCACCTTCGTTTATCTATTGTACATGCTCAGTAGTCGTTACAACATGAAGGGATAGATAGTAACAATTGTTGACAACTGACACTTATAGACAGTTTGCAAATATGATTGTTGTAAAAGCGGAAGATTTAATACCAATTTGTTGAGAATAGTAGAAGCATGAATATATATTTGTTGTGTGTGTATCCAAATAACATTGGGTTTATGCAAAATAGAAATAGAACAACAAAAGAAATAATCACACGGAAACACAAAGATTTACGTGGTTCTGCTTTTGGCCTACATCCACGGGCAGTGTCAAGGAGAAAGTTTCACTAACAAAAGGAAGAGATTACAAAGTAGTACCCAAAAACACTCTCACAAATCCCAAGCCCCAAATACACCCAAAGAGCTCTTAATCACCAGAAGCACATGACTAGAGAAATCTGAAAATTTCTATAACAAAGTCACGCCTTAGAACTCTATACTAAATACCAGAGAATACCTATTCTAATATTGCGGCACTCCTTACTTCTACCACAATAGCCGCATAACTAGTATATATATATATATATATATATATATATAGATGTGGGCCTTTTGTCATTGAGTGAAATACAACTCCACCTAGAAGTGGAATTGCTTACTTTGTCGGCAAAACAGTCCTATTAGTACTAGGACTTGGTTTACAAATCCTTCCAAGGCAAGGACTATGCAATCCTTCCAAGGCAAGGACTATGCACTCTCACATGCACTATTTAAGCCACTAGTCATAACAATGATTATTATATTATATTATAAACTTTGTCTGAACTAAATTATATCTGATTTTGATATTGTATTATTTATTTATTTATTGCAAGGAAAAGGAAGTATGGGCAGAGGGAGAGATCCGTTTTGGGCTCATGCTGAGAAAGTCAATGGCGGTTTAAAATTCAAGTGCAATTATTGTCAACGAGATTTTGCTGGAGGTGCATCAAGGATTAAAGCACACTTGGCTGGAGTTTTAGGTCATGACATTGTGGCATGTAATGCTGTGCCTACGGATGTTCAAAACCAAGCTCGGGCAACTCAAAAAAAAAGAGAAGCTCAAGCAACTCAAGGGACCAACAAAAAACTTAAAAGTGCATCAACCTCGGCTTCAAAATTAAAAAATAAGGTGGTTATCTAGTCCCAACTCTATACATAGTTATTTATTTCTAATTAAACAAATGCTTTTTAATTAACCCTTTGCAAACCTTTTCATACTATTTTCTCTTTCCAGGATAAGGAAGGATATATGGCGGAAATTGTCCTCAATGATGTTGTGGAAAGACTAATAGCTAATGCATTTTCACTAATTGCCACTGAGAATATCTATTTTGAGTCGAGTTTCAAGGTAGAGTT
This sequence comes from Castanopsis chinensis, assembly GCA_032878915.1. Lineage (NCBI taxonomy): Eukaryota > Viridiplantae > Streptophyta > Magnoliopsida > Fagales > Fagaceae > Castanopsis > Castanopsis chinensis. The sequence goes on along the minus strand of JAVQMG010000087.1, from coordinate 10,768,273 downwards.
GAAAAATCTTCTCGAAACATTATTCAAGATTAAATTCTTGTTAGATGATGCTCAAAAGAGGCAATCAAGTGAAGAGTCTGTGAGGAACTGGCTAATGGACCTTAGAGATACAGCTTATGATGCTGATAATGTGCTAGATGAGTTTAGCTATGAAAGTTTTCGGCAAGAGGTACAGACTCAAAATCTAATGGTGGATCAGGTGCGTAGCTTTTCATTTTGCAATCCCAATCCTGATAAAGTTAAGACCATCAAACAGTTATTGGATAAAATTGTGCATGATGTAGCTGGCTTTGGTCTTAGAATAGAGTTGGTGAATTCAATCCCCAATATTAGCTTGAACATGAATATAGACCCCCTCCTCGATGATTCAGAAGTTGTAGGAAGAGAATACGATGTCAAGAAAATAGTAAACGTACTTATTAGTTCAAGCAATCAACAAGTTATCTCTGTTCTCCCTATTGTGGGTATGGCAGGTCTTGGAAAGACAACTTTAGCAAAACTTGTGTATAACAATGAACTAATAAAGCAACATTTTGATGTACTAGCATGGGTAGATGTTGGTATAGATTTCGATCTTGAAGGGATTTTAAGAGAGATTCTTAAATCTCTTGAAGAAGACTTGGGAAATTTAAACTATGATAAAATACTTCAAATATGTGCAGAAAAGTTGAGGGCAATAAAATATCTTCTCATACTTGATGATGTGCAGGATGAGGATCTTGAGAAGTGGGATACTTTAAAGGGTTACTTGTCAAAATTTAATTCCAGTACAGGAAATAATATTGTTGTTACAACCCGTAGTGACAATGTGGCTAAAATTATGGAGACACATCCCAAACATCAGTTGGAAAAATTATCAAAAGATGATTGTTGGTCCATATTCAAGAAAAGAACATCCACAAATGGAAGAATTCCATTAACTTTAGATTTGGAGGTTATTGGCAGGGAAATTGCTAAAAAAAGTGGAGGGGTTCCATGGGCTGCAAGAGTTTTAGCGGGAACAATGAGCTTTAAATGTGATAAAAACAAGTGGCTAGAGATTCAAAATAATAAAATTTGGGATTTGTTGGATGAAGATAATAGTGGCATCTTTCCTGTGCTTAAGTTATGCTTTGATTATCTTCCAACACCATCTTTAAAACGATGTTTTGCATATTGTGCAATATTCCCCAAAGATTATGACATGAAAAAGGATGAAGTAATTCAGTATTGGATGGCTGAAGGGTTCCTTGAACTAGCTGAAGAAGTTAATATGGTGATGGAAGATATTGGTAACATGTATTTCAATATTTTGTTGGCCACTTCCTTTTTCCAAGATGCTAGAATGGATGACTACGGTAATGTTATTAGTTGCAAAATGCATGATTTGGTGCATGATTTTGCACTCTCAATATCAAAATCTGAATCTCTAATCTTGGAGGGAGGTCCCATTGATAATGTTAGTAGCATACAACCTTTATTTGTCCGATTTGATAGCAAAACAACACCAGGAACTTCATTTAGTGGAGATGGTTTCATAAAAGTGCGAACATTAATTTCAGAAAATTTCAACTTTGACATTATGTTACCAATTTTTAGATGCTTACGTGTTTTAAAATTATCAAGCCATGAGTTACCGGATTTAATTGAGCAATTAATACATTTGAGGCTTCTTGACATCTGCCGAACTAGAATTAAGGAACTACCAAAATCTATCACCAAACTCTACAATTTGCAAACTTTAAGAATTGGTGAAAAAAGTGTTTGTTTTGAACAGTTCTCTCTTCCAGAAGATCTAAGTAATTTGATTAAGTTAAGACATATTCATATTAAAATATTCGGGCCTGTCCATAAAACTCCTAAGAATATAGGGCGGTTGACTTACCTTCAAACCTTGCCAATTTTTATTGTGGGTCCAAATGAAGGTTATCTTATTAAAGAATTGGGACCTTTAAAGAATCTCAGAGGAGAAATAAGAATACAGAATCTAGATAATGTGAAAGATGAGGAAGAAGCCAAAAGTGCAAAATTAAATGAAAAGGAAATATTCGACTTGCAATTACACTGGCATTGGAATAGAGCAGAAAAGGACAGGTATGGTAAAGAGGAAAAGGTGTTGGAAGGCCTCCAGCCTCACCCAAATTTGAGAAGATTAACAATCGAATGGTATTTTGGAAAGAAATTCCCATCATGGGTTGGTTTGTCTTCGCTATATCACAATTTGATTGAGATCAATTTGAGCTATTGTTGGGGATGTGAAGAAGTTCCCACTCTGGGGCAATTACCATGTCTTAGGGTTCTTGAAATAACAAGAATGGAGAAGGTAAGATGTATAGGAAGTGAGTTTTACTCTTACAGTGATGAGAGTTACAGAAATACTACTACAAAATTATTTCCGGCATTGAGAAGACTCAAATTGAGTGGGATGGAAACCCTAGAAGAGTGGAGGGATCCAAAGGAGTTGACAACCGCAGATGAGGTGTTGTTTGTGTTTCCTTGCCTTGAGGAGTTGATTATTAGAGGGTGTTATAAACTGAGATATTTGCCAGACTCACTGCCCACCTGCGTTTCCCTTCAGAAGTCGGTAGTAGTGGATTGTCCTATGCTGAGTTCATTGCCTGGTGTCCTGTCCATAATAAGGTGTGGTATTGAGAGTGGGGATTACCGTCTGCCTTCTACTTCCTCCATTCACCCCTCCCTCCAAAAGCTAAAGCTAATATGGTGTGGGTCTCTCCTGGACCAAATTCAATACTTCATTGCCCTTAAAATTCTATGGATAGGGGCATTTTATGAGATGGTAGCTTTGCCAGAGGGGTTGGGCAATCTTTTCTCTCTTCAACAGCTGTACATTGTGTATTGCCGGAACTTGGTGCATCTGCCCACGGAGGAAGCCATGCGACGCCTCACCCAATTGAAAACGCTGATCATTTATGATTCCCCCAAATTTGAAGACAATGAGCGGATCAAGATTAGCCACGTTCCATGGGTTAAAATCAATGATTATAAGTAAGTCTACTCATACTACCGTACTATTTCCTCTTCTTTTATTCTCTTCTATTCGTAATGGGTGAGAGTATTCCGGTATAAATACTTAATTGGACCCGATTAAGAAAATATGTATAAATACTACAATTTGGGTTAATGGTTCTTCAAATAAATAGTACAAATTAATCTCACTAACCCTTCTGCTTATACTTAATAAATCCAATTCTGTTTTTTTTTTTTTTTCCAGTTTATGAAATTATTTGCAATCATTTGAGAAAAGCTTTTAAAACAAGAGTTCAATTAGAAATTTTGTGATGGCTACTGTTCAAATTGGCTTGCCGCTATTCAAATTTTTGTTGCTGCAAATTACCAAAATAATTAGAAGTATAGTCTATTTAACAATTTTTTGATTGTTACCTATTATTGTCTTGCTACTATCGAATTTCTGTTTGCTAGCCTATTTTCTTTCTACAAATTTTTCAATACTGAATTTTTCCGGACATTGGGAAATTTGGAATATTGAATCAATCACTGTTAGAGCTGTCAACATAATCATTATTTCGATTAGCATTTTGATACTGTAAGAGTTCATTGATCAATTCTTTTACTTACAGCTATCTAAAACTTGACGATTTTATTGATTTGCACTGGGTCATAATTGCTCTGTTTATGGGGGTGGATTTATTGTGGAAAATGGAGCTTAGTTGCATAAGAATGAGAAATTGGGTGGGTGAAGGTCTTGCTGAATTTTCATTTCATGTTTGGGTTGGGGGGTCAGTTTTACAGGGGACCATGAAATTATGTGATCCCCAGTCCTACTAGTGCAAGTTAAATTTAAATTTAAATTTCAGGCAACATTGAAGGTGTTGATGGTTCTAATATATCTACATATGGTTTTTACTTTTTGAAGATACTGGCCACGTTGCTTAGATTTTGAAGACTAGCTCAGAAAGATGGCAAGAAGTTTGCATCTGGAAAAATAACTAACTTGATGACAACTGACGCCCATGCACTTCAGGTTTTCTCTCTTAACATTTGCATTATGTGTACATAATTTACTTCATAATTGGTCATTTACAAAACCTAATTCAGTTCAGTGCTGAGTAAAGTCTATTTATAGAACCCTATATCCTCTTCTATACTCTTATATTTGTAATGGGTGGTAGTATTCCTAGTATGAAAACTTAATTGGATGCCATTGAAAAAATACACACACACACACACACACACACACACACACACACACACACACACACACACACACACATATATATAAATGCTGCAATTTGGTTTAATAGCTTTTGAAATCAATCTCACAAACCACCGTGGCCACACTTGAAAAACTCTACTCTTCTTCTTTAATCTTTGAAATTTTCTGCAATCATTTGCAAAAAGTCACTAAAAGCATAATATAATTAAAATTTTTGTGATTGCTGTCATTTGGCTTGGTTCTACATAAATTTTTGTCTCTGCAAATTATCACAAACACTTATTCAAAATTGAAAATTTCTGTAAATTTGGAAATTTTAAATATTGGATTCATCACTATTAGAGCCTGAAGTCCACTTGCTAATTCTTGGCCTCTGTGTTTCTTGAAACCTTCACTTATTGTTGTCAAATAGCTACACCTGGTTTCTTGGCAATGGATTTTGATGATTTGGGCTGGGTAATAATTGCTATATTTATTAGGGCGAATTTATTGTTGGAAAATAGAGTTGAGTTGTCTAAGAATGAGAAATTAAGTGGGTGAATGTCTTATTGATTTTTGTTTTCATGTTTGGATTGGGAGGTCAGTTTTACTGGTCCATGAAGTTATGTGATTCCCTATTCTACTAGTGTAAGCAAAGTTTAACTCACTTTCTTATAAAGTTTCAGACAGCACTGAAGGTGTTTTATTATTCTAATATAATTCTATTTACGTTCTTTTTATCTTTTGAAGGGATCTGCTAAAATTAGAATTTTAAGGCAAACTCATGAAGCTTAGAAATGTTTGTGTCTGGGAAAAATAACCAACTTGATTAGAGCTAATGCCAAGGTACTTAAATATGTTTTCTCTTTTACCATTTGGGATTTGTATATATAGTTTAATTCAAACTGGTGTGTGTGTGTGTTATAGAGTCACTGCATTTTGTAGCTAATGTGCATATCTATATAAGCAAAACTTTTAGACTATGTAAAGGCATGCAATGTCAACTCAAAATGTGTGTTCATATGTAACCAAACAATGAATAGATTGAGTCCAGTCAGAATGATGAATAGTAGTTTGACACCTTTTGATAAGAAAGTCATTGATAGCTTAGCTTGTACAATGTGGAATGTCCTTTGCTTTGACGCTTTTAGTTGCTGGCATGGATATAACGAACTAACTAAAAGTTCAAAGAACTAAAAAGTTAGACTGTGAAAGCTAACAAAAGTACAAAACTAACAACACATGGATCCTCATTATTCAAAGAACTAAAAGATTATTCATTAAGTTATATCTTGCCTCAATACGCAGGTACTAGCATATCTATTTTGTTCAGCTAGAGGAAATTTTTTTTTCATGGAGCTTTAACCCACTTTCAAGCCAACCGAAGAGCTGAATATCTGTCATTTCCCCCAATTAATGGAAAAATGTGCAAAGGGGAGTGGTGCTGAGTGGTCTAGGATTTCCCACATTCCAAATATCTATTTTGATGAATGTATTAAACATGAAGCAGTTTGAAGATCATGTATTTTATTAAGATGGATAACTAGTAAGTTTTCTCTGACCTTATCCTCCTTTCTTCTCTTATACTCTCCTTTCCTACAACATTGGAGTATTTTCATATTTTCTCCAAATTTCTTCCTTTGTCTCTTCAGTTTCCGCCAATATTTTTGTTTTTGGCTATCTTATAAATCAATAAATTTGTTTCCTCAATGTGCAGTCACTAGGGACAACATGTCTATCATGTTCAGCCGAAGGAAAGATTTAATTAATTTAGGAAGTTTTTATCTAATCCCAAGATAATGGAAGTACATAAGATTGTTATGTTTTCTCAAATCCTCTCTTCTCTTCTAATATATGAAGTACTGATTCAATCCATGCCAATTATCCACTCTTCCCTCTCACTTTTCCTACAACATTTTCTAACTTTTTACTTAGTATATGTTCCATCTTGATATTATGATATATGTAGTTTCACATGTCGATATCATTGTATCAATGTTGTAAGCCACAGGTAGCACTTGGTTCCAATGCGATTGTTTCATTGAACGTTGTGAGTTCTTTCAATCTCATCTTCTCATTTGATTTCCTTTTTTCACAACCCTACTATGAATCCTTTCTTTTTGGTTCTTTTTCTTACTTTAAATTTCTTTTGCTTTTTACTAAATTTGTTGTTCATATACTTTACAGGTTTTGGTTATCCTTCATTTCCAAAGTAGTGGCCATGTACTTCAGGAAAGGGAAAGAGTGGTCCAGGATTCACCCTGTTCCAAATATCCAGAAAAACTTTTGGTTCCTATTCTAAGCTAGCTCAAAATAATCTAAAATTGGTATTTTCTCTCAAATGTTCTTTTTCTTAACTTGTCACTTTGGAATAGACTAGTTTTTCTTTTTTACACTTACCATATTTCTTGTTCACTTATTTTATTGTGATCTCACTTTTATTTTGTTTCAAACTTGTATTTTAATGTAGTGCAAGTGTGCAACATATTTTGCTGTATAGCGTATGCAGACCTTCAAATTTTTGTTTCATTCAATCCCTTTAATTTGTTTTTAGGAAAATTACACTTTACCACCCTAAACTATACTCTAGATTACACTTTGCATCTTGATATTTTTGGATGCGCGTTTTGCATCCTAAACTATAACTCTTGTTACACTTTGCACCCCAATGTTAAGTTTGCCGTTAACTTGAATGGAAATCTAAATTTAGGGCGCAAAGTGTAATCAAGAGCACAGTTTAAGGTGGTAAAATGTAATTTCTTCTTTATTTTTAAGAGATTGAGAATAAGGGCAATTGGACCTTTTTACATGATGCCATACTTTTCCTTCCAAATTAACGGAAAACTCAACGTGGAGATGTAAAGTGTAACAATGGTCATAGTTTAGAGTACCAAAAGTGTATTTGAAAAGTTTAGGGTGCAAAGTGTAATCTGGGGTATAGTTTAAGGTAGTAAAGTGTAATTTTTTCTTTATGTATGAAATTCTCTTCTACTTCTTACCATTGCATTGACTTCACTGTAATGTTTTGACTTGTCCATTCTCTAATAAGTAGGCTTTTTATTTATACAAATTTTAAAGGTCAATATCATGTTCACCCATATAAGAGAGAATGTTGAATATATGAGTATGGCCTCTGACATTACTTTAAGTGAACCCGGAATTTTAAACTCCCTAATAGTTTGTTAATGTCATGAATTATTTTGATGCTATTTTCAAACTTGAGAAATAATCTTTCTCAACAAGTGCCATTCCTGTGGTTTCTCTAGATTAGGAAAATGGTCAAAGGATAGTTCCCAATATATTAAGCATAAGGTGATGGATCTTTCTACATAAACTAACACGGATTGTATATTATTCATTATTTTTAATAAAATTTGGATTTGTGACTTTTTAGGAGGAATGATAAATTAAAGTACTCTATGTTTAGCTACTTATGGTGAAAACTGATATAAGTAGTTTAAGCTACCACAATGTGAGATCTTGTTTAGAAAAAAAATATATGATTTAAGAGAAGTTTTTGGTTTTATGATGGATGCATAAATTGGGTTAGAGACTGCAGTGGCCTTGATAGCTACAAATGACAATGGTACAGGGGTGTCCTATTCTGGAAATCAGTTATCTTGATAGGATGATAGTGACCTATTAATTTTTTAACTTCTTTGGACCTTGTAATCTGTTTTTCTTGTGTCTACCAGAAAGAAAACTGCAAACATCTAATTGGCTTGATGTTCTATTGCAGGATCTCTTGGTCAAGAATCAGCAGAAGGTGTGCACTTCCCTCTTCTGTGTTCATACTGCATAGGGTTCTATTTTTAGGCATAATTATGTTTTAAGCCTAGTTATTTTCTGTCTTTCATATTCATCTTGCTACTTATATGTGCTTTTACTTGGCCAGAATTTGATAGGCTCTCTTGACTGCATAACCAATTAAAGTTAAACTAGTAGCTTAGTCTATTTGGTCATGTTTTTATTATTACTGAAGGTGGCAGTGCATGTGAGAACTCAAGCATGATTTTTATCAACAAGTTAGAAGAGTTGCCTTCAACCATATGCAATATAAATAGAAAGGTTTCAAAAGTAACTTTTGTCCCTATATCACTGTTCCAATTGTGGAAGATCTTATTTGTGTATTTATTAATTTTTAGTTTTAATGTTTAAAAATAAATTGGAGAAACAGATAAGTCTAGATATTTTAAGAATAGGTTTTTATATCATTGTTCTTGAAGGGTTTTAGGTTTTTGTTATTATAAATGTCTTGGGGCTACCATAGCTTTATATTATTGTCCAAAGATACTTCTTGTAAGGAGAGATGGGTGATAAGTCTAAGTTTTATTTAGTAGACTGGGTAAAAAAATGTTCTTCATTAAAGGAGGGAGGTTTAAGGATCCGTAAATTGAGTACTTTTAATAAAGCCTTATTGGACCATGTAGGTGATCAGTGGTGAGCTTGTCGGAGAGTATTAGAGCAGGGCAGAACTCCTTTTCAATCATCTGAATTTTCTAGCGGGGGATGGTTCTCGTGTTCATTTTGGTATGACCTACAATGTGGGGATTTTCCTTTTAAAAAGAACTCTTTCCAGATTTTTTTGTTGAGATTGGCGGTGGATAAGGAAGCTTCAATGGCTTCTTATTGGTCATTGAAGATGACAGAAGTGGGCAAAAGTAGGTGTTGGAATCCTCAGTTTTCTTAGTTGTTAGAGGACTGGGAACTAGAGTCAATGGACAATCTCTTTAATTTGTTGTATTCTAATTTTTGTCTTGTCAAGAATAGGAATAGTTAGTACAGAGGTTGATTTAATATGGAACTTTTAAAATTCATTTGAATTATGATACTCTGAGAGGGTCTATCTAAGTGCAATTCTTGTGGAGAAGCATATGGGTACTAAGGTGCCTTGGGTAAAGTTGCTTACCCTAGGTAAAATTTAGATTTTGGACAATCTTCATAAATAAAGTATTATGCTTGTTAATTGGTGTTGCATGTGCAAGAATAGTGGGGAGCCAATTGAACATCTTTTACTCCATTATTCTTGGCACGAGATATTTGATCTTTTGTGTTTGCATTATTTTGAGTAATTTGTGTTTTGCCAAAACTATGCAACAGATTTTGGAATGCTAGCAAGGAAGATGCATCATTGTAACGGACCAAAGATACAAAAGCAATTCTACTTATCAAAAAGAGATACAAAAGAAATTATGCAATGTGTTTGGTGGGCCACTTTGGAAAAAAAAAAAGGAATTAAGAACTTTTGAAAGTGTTAGGCACCCTAATCATTTTATTGAACAATATTTTTAAAACCCCTGTATGATTGGATGACTAACCTAGGTAGCGTCCCTTCATCCTCTTTTCTAGACCTTATAGATCTTTTGAGTCTTAGATCCTAATTTTTTTAGGAGTGTTTCGTTGCACACATTGTATTTGAACATTTTCCTCTCTTGAATATAATTGTTTTACTTAGAAAAAAATAACTTTGGAATTTGATTGCTACAAGTCTCATTATTATGCAGCTTATGAATGTACCTTATCATTCACGTATGACTACCTTTTTTTTTAATAAGTACTCCTGCGGCTACCTTCTTTTTTTGCACATATTCATGACTCTTTTTTATTTTATTATATGTTTTGCATTGCAAGCAGGCAACTAGTAACAGTGTCGTGACTGTTGGATATGTTATGCAACCTTCTCGTGAAAAAGATTTTGCTAAGGTGAGCTCTATATGAATAAATTTAGGTATTTTTGGTGGGGGGAAAAAGCAAGAATTAAAACTTTGTGAGTCCCCCCTCATATGATACCATATACGTACATGAAGTTAACACAAAATTGCAAACGTCCCTGATCAAGGTGTCATGTTAAGGTGATATTGTATACAAACAGAATTTGGTATGTGGAATTGTATGCTTCAAAGTGGTTTTGACTCTAGTCCATTGCTTTTTTTTCCTTGAAAGAAAAGTATTGGATTCATTAGTTGTAAGAAATATGATGCATCGGAATATATTATCATCTGATCACATGGCTTTTGGCCTAAGTGATCTTGTTTGATTTGATTTAATGAATGTTACTGGCATTTTGGTTGGTCGTGTATGCAGTTATGCTCATGATAAATTTTAGTTTTCTACTTGTACTATTTGATTCATGCAATTAGAAAAGTATAAGTTGTCCTGGTTTTTATAGTGGGGTGCATTTCCTTTGTATCCTACTCAAATGGGTTGACATTCATGCCCTTCACCTTTGAGCTTCCTTTATCACCTCAATTACAAGAGGTTGACATAGTTCTCCATAAAGCAACTGATGAAATTATATCCATTGAATTGAAGAGCCGTACAAACTTCTCTAACAGAATAGTTTACACCAGCAGCATGCAGGACTTACAAAGGTGACTTTTCAAGTCCATAAAACTATATGTTTCACGATCTGGTATGAACTGGGTAATCGGGGAAAAAATGAACATGCCAATGCCAGTTTTTATGTTTAGCCTCACATAAATCTCTGTCATTTATTTTTTTGGTGGAATTGTTTAGTGATTATGCCAACATGAATCTTGTCAAGCATTGGTCTTGGCCAAAGTCAAATGCTCGCCTTGTTAATGAACTCAATAAAAATACATGATAATTTGTAAGTCCATATATTCTTCAGACTCATCAAAATGCATCCAAAATGCCTGGAAACCTCACTTATTTTTTGAACTATAAATATTTGAAACATTTTTCCCTGTAATTTGTTGTAATAAAAATTCTCATACTATAAATTGAATCAATATAGTTAATTTTAGTGTTAAAAACTAAAAATTCCTACACACACACACACACACACATATATATATATGCATGTAAATTTACAGTATATATATGTAAGCAGGTATTGACAAGTGATAATCTTGTAATGATTTGTAGATCCATAGATTAATTTTGAGTTTTTATTTTTTATTTTTTTATAATTATTTTTATGCTGCAGTGTTTCTGTAGGCAATTAGTCGTGAGCATTTTATTAGAAATTTTGATAATTGAAGAAATCTTTGATATTTGATTAAAATAAAATTGAGGAAATTTTTGTTCTGATTTTAGCTGATAATATAATCAGTAGTTTGTTTTTACGTGTCTCTTTGTATTCATTTATTCTATCCGGAAGTCACAACAAAAATAATGAACATTCTTTAAGTTTTCTTCAATAAAAAACTTGTTCTTGTACAGATATTTGGAGGATCACCCTGATTGCTGTGTGATTGATTCATTTAACAACATCTACCCTGCACTAGATAGGCTGGAAATTCAAGAAATTCTACTTTGCTTGGAGGATCTCAAAACTGAAGGCCACTCTACAATCAGGGGGCCCCATTTTCTGAAGGTCTTATGTCTTAATGGTTTTTTGGTTATGATATTGCTGATTTGCTGTATCAAGTTTTTTTTTCCTTTCAATTCAACCATGGTATTATTTTGAGGGAATGATTAATTGGGATTTATCTGTGTTAGTTGTTATACACAAAGATAAATCTCAATTATTTAATCCTTGGGTGATTTGAATGTTTGAAGTAATTCTGATCATGTTTAACGAAACTCGACTTAAGGTTTAAGTTGTAATAGTGATAAATTTTAAAATTGATCAAATTTCTCCCCAAATTTATTAAGTCTAGATCTTTTATATGCTGGTTGTTAGTTTCAAAGAACCTGATTTGCTGCAAAGGATGTATGAAGCTAAATTATCTCTTTCAAGTATGGTGAAGCCTCAAGTTGCATGTGGTGTAGCTAATGCTCACAAGATGGTACTGACTTTATCTTGTTTCATTTTGGATTTATGTATTATTAATTAAAATTTCAAATTCTCTCCCTTTATCACTTATATGAAAAGGAAGAAACCACCGTTTATCTAGGCCAATTACCTTGGACTTTCATATTTCTAGAAAGTATAAATGACTGAAATTGATAGACATATTAAGGACATATGAGGTAAAGCCAAAGTAAAGCTGTATGGACTGGCAAGAGACAAGTCCATACCATTTTGTATGGTATTACAAAGCATCATGTATGCTTCAGTAAAGCAGTAAAGTATTACCCAGCAACTGGTTCTGGCAGGTGCAGTTAGTTGCCCATAGGTTTTACAAGCTAGAGACAATTCCAGAGGACGTTCCTTGCATTATCAACAAAGAATGAAAGAAGTAAGCAGTATAGTATTATTACTTCATGTATCTGCTGCACATTATCTAGTAATTTTCTGAATTTTTGAACAAATTGACATTTCTTAAAACATATATTTGGCTAGGGCAAAAATATGGGCATTGATGTTTAATGCAGATATAATGTCATCATTTAATTTTTATTCTTTTTTGGGTTTCATCTTTACCATGAAAATATACTGTGGCAATATGAAAACAATTTTTTTGAACACAGAAGAGTTACACTTATTCAAATTGATGAAGAAAATCTTATAGCTTTTGTTGTTCTAACCTCATGCTGGTTGAATGTTCATTCTCTTGAAATTGAATTATTAAACGTAAAAACTCGTTTTCATTCTCTACCCTTTTCAAGCAATCACTTAACAAAATTAAAGAGCGTTTCATCTTGAACATGAAAATATACAGTAAATGATGCTTTTGTTGTTTTGCTTGAATTCTAATTGGCATGCATTACTAACAAGTGATCTGCCTTTATACTTCTTGCTGGGCACTTAATGTAACTAAAGTCATTGTAAAAGTAATTCACCATTCAAGTTCCTGTATTGCTGGTTCAAAGTTGTTAATTGGTTGTGATGATTTCTATGCAAGCATCCAAGCGACTTTGTAGCTCATCTATTCAGCTTGCCTAGTCATTTTAAAACATTCATTTTGACTGTTCCTTATTTAGAAATTGGCCTTGGTCTATTATGTTAAGCTATAATGATCTGAATTTTTTTTATTATGTTAACATTACCGTAGTCATCCATTCTAGCATCTTGGAAAAAGGAAGTGGCCAACAAAATATTGAAATACATGTTACCAATATCTTCCATCACCATATTGACAAGTGGCTAGAGATTCAAAATAATAAAATTTGGGATTTGTTGGATGAAGATAATAGTGGCATCTTTCCTGTGCTTAAGTTATGCTTTGATCATCTTCCAACACCATCTTTAAAACGATGTTTTGCATATTGTGCAATATTCCCCAAAGATTATGACATGAAAAAGGATGAAGTAATTCAGTATTGGATGGCTGAAGGGTTCCTTGAACTAGCTGAAGAAGTTAATATGGTGATGGAAGATATTGGTAACATGTATTTCAATATTTTGTTGGCCACTTCCTTTTTCCAAGATGCTAGAATGGATGACTACGGTAATGTTATTAGTTGCAAAATGCATGATTTGGTGCATGATTTTGCACTCTCAATATCAAAATCTGAATCTCTAATCTTGGAGGGAGGTCCCATTGATAATGTTAGTAGCATACAACCTTTATTTGTCCGATTTGATAGCAAAACAACACCAGGAACTTCATTTAGTGGAGATGGTTTCATAAAAGTGCGAACATTAATTTCAGAAAATTTCAACTTTGACATTATGTTACCAATTTTTAGATGCTTACGTGTTTTAAAATTATCAAGCCATGGGTTACCGGATTCAATTGAGCAATTAATACATTTGAGGCTTCTTGACATCTGCCGAACTAGAATTAAGGAACTACCAAAATCTATCACCAAACTCTACAATTTGCAAACTTTAAGAATTGGTGAAAAAAGTGTTTGTTTTGAACAGTTCTCTCTTCCAGAAGATCTAAGTAATTTGATTAAGTTAAGACATATTCATATTAAAATATTCGGGCCTGTCCATAAAACTCCTAAGAATATAGGGCGGTTGACTTACCTTCAAACCTTGCCAATTTTTATTGTGGGTCCAAATGAAGGTTATCTTATTAAAGAATTGGGACCTTTAAAGAATCTCAGAGGAGAAATAAGAATACAGAATCTAGATAATGTGAAAGATGAGGAAGAAGCCAAAAGTGCAAAATTAAATGAAAAGGAAATATTCGACTTGCAATTACACTGGCATTGGTAAAGAGGAAAAGGTGTTGGAAGGCCTCCAGCCTCACCCAAATTTGAGAAGATTAACAATCGAATGGTATTTTGGAAAGAAATTCCCATCATGGGTTGGTTTGTCTTCGCTATATCACAATTTGATTGAGATCAATTTGAGCTATTGTTGGGGATGTGAAGAAGTTCCCACTCTGGGGCAATTACCATGTCTTAGGGTTCTTGAAATAACAGGAATGAAGAAGGTAAGATGTATAGGAAGTGAGTTTTACTGTTACAGTGATGGGAGTTACAGAAATACTACTACATTATTTCCGGCATTGAGAATACTCAAATTGGAGTGGATGAAAACCCTAGAAGAGTGGAAGGATGCAAAGGAGTTGACAAGCGCAAGTGAGGTGTTTCCTTGCCTTGAGACGTTGATCTTATCTGACTGTAGCAAACTGAGGTATTTGCCAAGTGTCCTATCATTTATTCGACACTTGGAGATAATATGGTGTGGTATTGATGAACTACATAGTGGGCTTCAATTCTGTACATCTCTTCAATATTTCAAGATTGAGACCTGTCCAAATCTGAAGTCAATTCCAGAATCACTGCACACCTGCTCTTCCCTCCAGAATTTTGTAGTAATAGATTGTCCTAAGCTGAGGTCATTACCAGGTGTCCCGTCAGTTATTCAACAGTTGGTGATAATAGAGTGTGGTATTAATGAACTACCTAGAGGGCTACAATCCTGTAAATCTCTTCAATATTTCAAGATTGAGGGCTGTCCGGATCTGAAATCAATTCCAGATTTAGGAGAAGCATTTCATTCTCTTATTAATTTAAAACTTAGCAACTGTCGTGATCTAAGACTGAAGCTTTCGCGGCGAGAGGGCCGCTTAAAGACTTCGGTAATCGGTGGGTATATTGAAGAGTTGGATGCTTTCTCGATTCTGCGTTATCCTTTCATTCGATACTCGCACATGTCCCTCAAAAGGCTAAGATTACATGGGAGTCCTACACTTAAATCTCTCCCGAACGAAATTCAATTCTTCACTGCCCTTGAAGAGCTGCGGATACAGAACTTTAACGGAATGGAAGCTTTGCCTGATTGGTTCACCAATCTTTCTTCTCTTCAAAAGCTGTCTCTTTACTACTGCAAAAAGTTGATGTATCTTCCCATTCTACACCTCACCAATTTAAAACATCTGCACATTGCTCGTTGCCCCAATTTAGAGAGCAGCGCAGAGTGGTTACAGATGCCCCATATTCGAAACATCAAAATCAATGAAAAATACATCAAAGGGAACAATTTTGAGGACTCTGAAGACTTTGACGACTACGACGACTATGACGACTTTGACTATGAAAATGAAGAATATGATGACTCTGAGTATGAAGAATCTGATGACTTTGAAGATGATAGAGATGATTAGTAAGTGTATTCCATTTCCTACTCTTAAATGTCACATCTTAATATTTTAGGTTAATTATAAAAAGCAAAATATATTTTAGATTAATGTTTCTTGAATTAATTAATAGAAATTTATCTCACCAACCACTCTGATTACTGGAATGTTGCAAAAAAATCTTCAACTTTGCACTTCAAAAATGCATGTCGTCCTGGCAATTATCAGAGCCTGCTTTTTGTCCATTTAAGATAACATACATACTCGTACTTTTTCTCAGCATTTCTTGTAACCTTCACTTCTTGGTGTCAAATTGATTATGTCCATTGATGAAAACATACTCATTCTTTTCAATTTCATGAGCTGGAATTCTAATATAATACATGGACTAGTTCTTGTTTCTAGTTCTTTGTAAAAGATGGAAAATAGATTTTGTTAATTTGGGTTGCAGGGTCATAATTCCTATGTTTATTTGAGTGAATTTATTGTGGGAAAGTGGAGTTGGGTTGCATAAGAATGAGATTAGACATTGGGGGGGAGAAGGTCTTGCAAATTTAAGTTTCCATGTTTGGGTTGGAAGGTCAGTTTTGCTGGTCCATGGAGTTGTGTGATCCCCAGTTCTACTAGTGGAAGCAAAGCTTAAATTTCTTATGAAGTTTTAGATAGCACTGAAAGTGTTGATGGTTCTAATATATTTATATATCAGTTTTAGCTTTTGAAGGTTTCTAACACATTTAAATTTTTTTGGCTAACTCATGAAGCTTGCAAGAAGATTCCATCTGGGAAAATGATCAAGTTGATGATAACTGATGCTGAGGCACTTGAGGTCTGCTTTCTCTTCACCATTTCAGATGCGTGTATATAACTGACTTCTTAATTGGTGCTTTGCCAGATCCAATTCAGTTTATATATATTTGTACGGTGACTAGGTTCTATACCCATTGTGCATATATATATATATATACACACACACACACACACATTTGATAGGTAATAAAATTTTTATTGATAAGAAAAGTACAATGAGTTTACGATAGTGAACTCACTGCAAAAAAAAAAAAAAAACGGAAACAAACAAATCAATGGGAAAAGCTAACAGAATTAAGAAAATTAGACAAAACAGTACAACGCGTAAAACTCCAAATATGAGACCACTCAAACAAAGTCCTAGTTAGCAAAGACTTCAATAGGTCCACAGTTCTTTCAATGTCCTCAAATGTTTGAGCATTGTATTCCTTTCAGGTTAACCACATAAGACAGGCTAGAACCATATTTCAGACATTTGAAGATTGAATCCCCAACCAATTCCACCATGCAAAAAGGAGAGAGACTACTATCTTCGGCATCACCCACTGAATCCCAAACAAGGAGAAGGTTTTACTTGACAAGGTATGGACAAACTTGCAATGGAGCAATAAATGGTCCATGGTTTCCTCATCAGACTGACATAGGCAACACCAATTAACAAGTGGCAAGTTCTTCTTAACAAGGTTATCGATTGTGAGAATCCCATCCATTGTGCATATCTACGTAAACAAAATTGTTAGTCTATGTAAAGGTGTGTAGGTCAACTCCAAGTGTTCATATGTCACCAAATCAATATATAGAGTTAAATTGAGTAGTTAGATCACTGAGTTATGTTTTGACAATCTTTGACTTGAAAGTCATTCTATGCATCTGGTATTGTTCTAGCTTAACCTGAACAAATGTCCTTTGCTTTCTCTCTTTTAATTGCTGACATGTACATATTAAACTAATTGCTAGGAGCATGGGATGTTAAAAAACTAACAAAACTAACATGTGGACACTAGGGACAGCATATCTATTGTGTAAATAGAGTACTAATTAAATCTGATAAGTATATCATTCATGCCAATTACCCCCTCTTCACTCTCACTTTTCCTACAACATTTTTTAACTTGTTACTTAGCATCTATTCATCTTGATCTTCTAATATATATGTAGTTTTCACATGTTGATGTCATTGTATCAGTGTTGTAAGCCACATGTAGCACTTAACAATTCTTCCAATGTAAAAGCCACCAAAAAATTTCTCATTTATCAGAGGATATTTTTCCCAATGGCAAGGATACTTCACATAGCACCCATTTCAAAGCCTAATTTTCCTTTTGTTACCTGAGTTGTTCCGCCGGCTTTGACACGTATATGTCCTTAGTTGGAGACAATAAATTTGATGATGTTAGAGCCTAATATTCTTTTTGTAACCTGAGCTGTTCAACTAGTCTGACACCCATTTCTCCTTAGTTGGAGGCATTAAAATTTGATGATGTTGGAGCATTTGCAAAGGAGCTGTGGTAACTTTTCATCGTCTTAAGAACTGAAATTGTAGAACAAGAACTGCTACTACTTATCTGCAATGATGGAGGTGCTCCCTTTCTGTGGAAAGCTGGATGGAAGTATCCTGGAATGGTTGTTGAAGGTGGATGTTTTGTTTCTTACTGGTTGCTTTAGCAAGAGTGGTCATTGGTAGAAGATTGTTCATAGTCCAAGAATCATAATGGAGGGAATTTAAAATTGATTCCAATGAAATTGTTTCATAGAAATTTGTGAGTTCTCTCATTCTCGTCTTTATTTCTTTTAATTTTTCTCTTCCAAGAAAACCTATTATGAATCCTTTCCCTTTGGTTCTAACATTTAAGTTCACATACTCTTTTACTAAATTTGTTGTTCATATACTATTTACATATTTTGGTTATGCTTCAATTAGCAGTCATGTACTTCAACACAGAATGGTCCAAAATTTTCCCTGCTCCAAATATCCTGATTTACTTTTGATTCCTATTCTATGCTAAAAACAATCTAAAATTGGTATTTTTCTCAAATGTCCTTTTTCTTCAACATTTCAATCTGGAATAAAGTAGTTTTTTTTTTTCTTTCCACTTACCATATTTCTTATTCACTTATTTTATAGTGAGAACCCTTCAATTTTAGTTTCAAATTTGTATTGCCATTTAGAGCAACATGTTTTATAGCATAGCATATGTAGACTTTCAAATTTTTTACTTGTCAGTTTTCTAATAGTTAGGGCTTGTTATTTGTACATTGTTTAAAAAGATAATATTGCCTTCACGGTTAGGTGTATCTGAATCTTAAGAGAAAAAATGTTGAATTTATGACTATGATTTCTGTAAGCCATAGTTAGCAGCACTTGACAATTCTTTTGATGTAACTGCCACTAGTAATTTCTTTTTTATCAGCGAATACTTTTCCAATGTCAAGGATGCTTCACGATTAGTTGGGGCTGGGATAACTTTTTATCTCTTCAAGAATATTCAGGAGTAGGAGTGCTACTACTTACCAGTAAAGCAGGTGGCTCACTCACTTTCCATGGAAAGCTATATGAAGAACTGAAGCTTGAATTGGTTCCAAATTTCCATTCTAATTGTTTCATTGAAATTTATGAGTTGGAACATTCTCTCGCTACAAACAGCTTGATTTTTTTCAACATATTTTTATCCACAGTGACTAAAAATTGTTGACAGAAGCTTTAATTTTCTACAGTTATGCACAACCATGGAGGTGTGGAGTAAATTTGAAGAAATTAGCACACATATTTCAACAGTGGCATACGCCAAAGGTTTCTTAGCATACGTCAAAGGTTTCTCACTTTCTATCTCTCTCTCTAAAATTCTTTCTCTAATTCTTACTCACACACTTACAAATGCAAAGGTTTTTCTTTTTTTCTTTTTTCACAGTGGCATTTGTTTCTCTCTCTCTCTCTCTCTCTCTCACACACACACACACACACACACACACACAAAAACCTAATTCCATTTTTCCCGTTTGGTAGATTGATTTCCTTCAATTTCAGGTGTTTGGACGGAAAATTTCTCGAATTTCGAGGCTTCAGTAAGTGATTATATCCATTTGTGTTTTGTAGTTCTACTTCTTTTTTTCAATGTTTGAGAATATCTGTATTTGATTGAGAACCTAAAGCACTTAGAGAATTTTGAATTTTTTTATTTTTGTTTGAATTTTGTCTTGAATAGAGCATTGAATTCGAAATGCTATGCCAAACTTGATTGTGAGAAGAATAGATTGGTAAAAATTAGGACTTAAATTGGATGTTATGGTGATGAGGTAATCAAACTTGATGAAACTAAGATCAAACCTGGTAAAATCACCATTTTAATATTTTTTCTTAATTTATTTTTATTACTGAGATTGAGGTGCATGATTCTGAATTTAATTTTTATTTTGATGAAACTAAGATCAAACCTGGTAACAATTTTTATTTATTTATTTTGAATGATTGTTTTAATTTTAGCCTATCATGATGCTCTTACTCACCTCATTCTAATGATTTTTGGAAATGTACTTTGTTACAAATCAAGTTGTTCTTTAAGTTTCAAATCTATGTTGTTGGATTTCTCATTGGTCACATAATATAGATTTAAGATATCGGCATCATGTTCAAGAAAAAAGACAAGAAGTTTCTTTAAATCCAATATTTAAGAAGGTGTGCAATTTGACCTATATAAAAACAAAAAGATGAGGTGCAATTTGTCCAGTATGTCATTCTTAGAAACTACTAGTTGTATATACCTGTCAAAATTCAAATGCTTGAATAAGTAAAAATTATAAAATGGCTTAAATGAGTATAAAATTGCTGGTATGTAGATCTGGAACTCTGGTGAATGTACAAAATTCAAGTTCAAGGCTTTAGAAGTTGATCTTAAAGCTTAAGGATGATGGGTGCTTGAGTTCATCCTTAGTAAATTGAGGTTCTTACAAGACCCTTTTTCTGTATATCAATTTTTACACTGTCTGCATTTTGCTTATTTAGTAGCGAAGGCTCTAATTGTTGCATGGTAACATTTTAGACATATCAAAAATGAAAGGTTTTTTTTTTTTTTTGGATTAGCAAAGAAAGAAAATATTTTGGTTTTCATTTTAGCTTGATCACCATTACATGGATCAAAAGTTTGATGGGTCAAGGCCTTAGTGTTGGAATTGATGATTTGGCTAATCAATGCCTCTGTAAGGTTGATATAAAACCATGGTTGTTCTCTAGAAAAAAAAAATGTCTCATAATTTAGAAGTGGATTCTAGTAAAATTGAGATTCACTGGGACTTAAATAATGCTAAATTTGGTTATGGGCCAGAGCCAGTGGAGGGATTTTATTAACTTGGTCTTACTCTCAGCAATTTATAGAGTCCCAATCACAAGGTCTTGCTTTCTCACTTATTTTGTATGCTGAGTTTAAACTCAGTTCATTAAAATTTTGTAGAAGCCATGAAGTTGCAAATGATTAGAAATCAAGATTGAAAAAGAAGAGAGACGATCCTTCGGAGGTCCTAGCCTTTCTGAATTTGATTTCTTTTTTTATTGTTTTCCTTTTTCAGTCTGCCCTTACAGGGGAGTCACTCCCAGTAACCAAAAATCTTGGTGATGGACTATGCTCTATTTCAACATGTAAACAAGGTGCAATTAAAGGAGTTGTTATTGCAATTGGAGTACATACCTTATTTGGAAAGGCAGTTCATCTTGTGGAAACAACTACAATCATTGGACATTTTCAGCAGATAATTTCAGTATATTATTTTGGATGAAATCTTCACTTAGAATCTCAAAGGCTGGAAGAATGTTTAGAGCTGTAATATATCTAAATAGTTTCATCTTTTCTGCTTGGAGGTAATGGGGCAATGATAGGTAACAATGTGAAAGAGTTTTGCCCTTGTTCTGTGAGAATCTATCAATGTTTTGGTATTTAATGAGTTACCATTTGCCTTGATCATTCAGGTCGTAACTGCAATAGGAAACTTCTGTATTTGCTCGATTGCCATTGGGCTGGTAATAGAAATCATTGTCATATATGGGATTCATCACAGGGGTAATCATGTTGGGATAGATAAGCTTCTTGTTTTACTTATCGGTGGCATCCCCATTTTTATGCCAACAATTCTTTCTGTTACAAGCTAACCATGGACAAGTCACAAGAATATGATAGAGGTGGTATTTCCAATCCTTTTATTATTGTTATTTCCTTGACTGACATGACCTTAAATTATGTAAATAGGTTGCTTATGGGAAATTGCTTAGGTCACCAATGTTGATAACTTTCATGTTGCACTCTTAAGGCTATGCCCCATATCTGCAGTTCCCTTGTTTAAAGATTTCATAGAAATGTACAATATCCTATGAGAAAGATGTTTATGAGCTAAACAGTTCTAAGTGGGCCTTTAATGTATAAACAATATCTCATCTAAAATCCTTCTCAATTGTTGGCTATGTTACTAGATAAAACATTTTGTAGTTTGTGTCATAATGGTTACTCTTACATAGTTGGGTACTTCTTCAGTGCCAGCTCTACTGCCACCACATACAAGCTCACCACCAGCGTATCTAGATTTATATGGCAAGCTTTGAGAAATGGCTAAGGTTCAAGTACTTAAAAGAGAAATTGGCTCTGTTGAGGTCAGTTTACTAGATAAAACATTTTGTAGTTTGTGTGCTAATGGTTACTCCTACTTAGTTTGTGTGCTAATGATTACTCCTACACTTCGAAAGGATCTTGACCCAGAAGGAAGAAGTTTATCATTACAAGATATCAGTTCCCACCAAATTGAAGAAGGCCAAGAATATGACATGCTTTCAGCTTGAAGAAACATAATCAGGATTTTAGCACCACACCTTCTTGGGTTGTCAGGTTGGATGATGATGAAGATGAAGATGCTGAATTCTTTGGAGGCCCCAGATTATATTTTTTACACCCTTATTTTGCTCAACACATTTGTTCCCCTTTGTCTTTCTTTATTCATTTACTACTTTTGTGAGGTAAAATGGAAACACTCCAACATGGTCCCTAGTTCTTAATGCCCCTTATCATTTGATTTTCAGCATTTGAATCAAAGCTGGCTCCTGAGGGGTACAAGGAGACCACTAGACATAATCCAAGAGCAATGCATAAGAATTTTGGGAGCACTAATAATCTTTCTATTAAAAAGAAAAACAGATGCCTACAAATCTTAAAAGGTCATTAACTGAAAATTTGGCATCAGCTTTTGCCGCGGTATCAGAAATTCAGAGTGCTTGCCACAAACCTATTCTGTCTCTGTTGCAACAGAAAGAGGAAAGCAAGATAATAAGGGTGAGCAAATATGGGTAAGGTTGTTTCAGTGAAGGAGTATCTAATGCAAAAGCTTGAGCCCAGGGAAGATGTGCTTTCTTTAGTGATATCCAAGGCAATGAATCCAAAGAGAACTCCTGGTGATATGGATGTGGTATGAGAGACGCTGTGACTTTGCTCCAACATGAGGAATTGTCCAAATACACAGCTATGGGTTCAGTTAGAAATACAACATCGCATGCCAATTTCCACCCATGTGCATTTAGCTAAAGACTTACCATCACACACTCGGATCTCAGCCAATGCTCATAATATTTTTTTTTAAATGTCAATTTTGATCCTGAATGTATATGGAGACATGTTAATGAGCTTCAATCAGTGTTTGACTTCCATGTATTGATACTAAAAACCATCACCATCTGACATGCATGATTTGATACTAATTATTCTATTGAAGTTCCTTTGTCTAGTCTGTGGTAACCATGGGTCAAATTTATGTCAATATTTAGTTATTTGAACAAAGGCCTGACCATGTCATGGAGTCCATGTGCTATGATGTAATTTCTCTTTTTGGTATTATAATTCATATCTCATGGATATTTCTTGTCTGCTTTTGCAGCCTGTAAGTTGAAGAAAGTCCAAACCGATGCATCGAATGTGAAAATCTCCCTTATAATGTAGGTCAAAGACTTGATTTAATGCATTGATAGTACTAAAATACTAAGTCAGTTAACTGCCATTGTGGATTTGCTATTTTGGAAGTGTTACTATTATCAATCTCATGATAGCCAATCCTAGTTGGTTTAGCTTGTAACTCATGCGATGGCCTAAGAGTGGTAAAATGATGATGGTTGTATTATGTAAACAGGTTTATGAGGCAAGGCAAGTGATCAAACCCTACCAATAGCTGGGCCTAGCACTAGGCCTGTAATGAATTATTTGGATCTCAAACCAATCTTATTGGGTACCATTCATTTCATGATGAAATGATTGTGCAGAATTGGCTTTGTTTGCCTTTAGCATATTTGTTGCTTTTGTCATCTTTATTTAATTTTATTTATTCTTTTTTTCTATGTCCTTTTGTTTTTATCTTTAATTATTATTATTAATAATAATTTTCTGGCTAAACATGCTCACCTGGTTCTAGTTTCTCAAAAAAGTATTGAATTTCATTCATGTAATGAAATGTTAAAAACTGATTTCTCTTTTGAATAGTACTTGTGGGGGAGGATTTTGTTCCCAGT
This sequence comes from Castanopsis chinensis, assembly GCA_032878915.1. NCBI lineage: Eukaryota > Viridiplantae > Streptophyta > Magnoliopsida > Fagales > Fagaceae > Castanopsis > Castanopsis chinensis. Next base: position 10,744,398 of record JAVQMG010000087.1, on the reverse strand, counting down.
CCGCAAGCAATTTATCCACTCTGGGGCCGAAGGATCCACACGGCTTTGTTCTTTCAAGCGACATGAGCAGTTTTTGAGACTTGCTCCCACATCAAAGAAAGATGCGCCCCACTCATGCCTTATAAGCCTTAGCTGAAGGCAAGAGTGTACCACTCATGCTTTATCATCAATGTAGTCAATCATTTAATGCGGAGGTAGTAGGAACTCTAACTGGAGACTTCCCCTACCTTCTGTGATTCTCTCTCTACACCTCACCCTCACCCTCCTCGTCCGGACTTCCTAGAAGTCCCTTGTCTTTTCTCATCCCATCCTCGGGTGGATCCCCTCTTTGGGCTTATGATGTCTAAATAATGACGACAACAATTCATTGAACCCTCCTTCGGTCCTCGGGGCCCCACAACTACAGTATAGAGACTTTAATTTTATTTAATAATAAAATTTGTTTTATTTTGTTTTAATAAATTTTAATTATATTAAAAATCTATTATATAATTATTATATTCATTACAATTTATACTCTTACATTAAAACATGCTTTTAATTAAATATAAAACTTACTAGCAGGAAAAGTTAATAAAATTAACTTATGTGTAACTAAAAAAAATAGTTATTTTACATAACAATTTGATTGTATATAAAGCCACACGTATGATCACTTGCAAACCAAATGAAATAAATAAATAAATAAAAGGAATTTTTTTTTTCTCTTTTTCTCTTTTTTTTTAATGGAAAAAAAAAGTTTCTCTTTCATTTTATCTTTTCACTCTTTTTTTCTTTTCTTTTCTTTTTGTGAGTGGTGTTTAACAGTGAGGGGAATCACCAATATTTTCATATTTATACTTTATAATATAATATTCAAACACTCAAAAGATTTCAAATCACAGAAAGTTGATTATCAAAAAAAAAAAAATCAAAGAAAGTTATTTTCCGAGAGAACTTTAGGCTCAACTACTTTTATAGAGTTGGTCCAAGTCATATAAACAAATGGTTGGACTATTGTTACATATTAGAGAAGACAAATCTAAAAGAAAAATTTTGTTGAAAAACTTTGGAGAGAATGAGATTTCCATACTGCAGCCTAATCTCAATCGACCAAATTCTAAATCTGATTGTAATCGCAAAACTTTATTGCAACTTCATCAATAGTTTGACAATTACAAGTAACGAAAATCAAGATCAAAATCGAGTAAATTCTACATTAGACCTAATGTATATATTGAAATATCATTTATGTGAACACCAAAACGTAATATTTGCACAAAACTAGTAAAATCTTAGCCTCTTCATTAAAAAATGTTTATCTATTACGGTTAGAACGTAAATAAGTTGATATGTAAGATTTTTTCTCAGGATACTATGATATATAAAGAGTTTTTTTTTTTTTTTTTTTTTTGTGCTTAAATAAGATTCTAAACTCTAAAATCTAAAGGCAAGTGCATAGATTCTTATTATTATTATTTTGATATATTAATAGTTGAGTTGAGAGGGGTTTGAATTCTTAATATCTCTGTTAGGTACAAATTGAGTTACAAGACTTTTGGCTAGATTTCTATTATTTTTAATCAAAAGGAACTTACTCAAGATGCCATGTTAAATTTTGAAATTTACTTTACAACTAAGAAATTTATACAAAACTTTAGACTTTATTATATATTAATCCCTAAATTTTATCGAATACAATATAGAAGAGAAAGAAGCTGCATTTGTTCAACCAATTTAACTAGCCACAACCAATAAGCTACAATTTATCATCTAAAAAAAAGGCTTACATGCAAAAATACTACTTGGGTTTTAGGTAGTTGCAACACCCTAAGGATTTTAATTATTCCTCATAACTATAAGGTTTTCATATTCACCAAATTGACCTATGTGGCTAACTTTCATTAGCTTTTATGGGAGGAAAAATCACATGACTAGTGATGCAAATAAGTTGGTAAGTCTTATCAATGTGATCACATGATAGTCATGTGGTTTTTCTATTCATAAGAGCTAACGAAAATTAGTCATAGAGGTCAATTTGGCATATGTGAAAACCTCAAGGGGTTTGAAGGAAGAATTGAAACCCTAGGGGATGTTTTTGTAATTGCCCCTAACCCCAAGGGGTTTTTTAAAATTCTTTTTTTTTTGGCCCAAAAATTAAAAAGTGATGCCAATGATACTACACATTTTACTACTTGAATTACAGAAATTAACATGTCATTGATCACTAAGAAGTGAATAATAATTCAAACATTCATTTACTATGTTAATTTAAAATACCATATTTTCCCTCACCCCAAAGAGGTGATGGGACAAGGACAGGTTTTGCTCACTTATCCTGTCTTACATTGCCTCACCTTGAATGTATATATACATATTGTTTCTAATATTTATTTAATCAATTTATACATATAATACGGTTTTTATACACATCTCAGTTATAATATATAATATATATTTTTTAAACATATCCTAGTTATAATATATATATTTTTTATACATATATCATTTAATTACTATCTTTCAAACACTCGTCTCTACTTATCTCTTAATACTCTCATAGTAATTCTTTTTTCTTTTTCTTTTTTTATATGACTCATAGTAATTCTTTCTCTTTATCTTTTATTTTTATCTCATTAATGTTGGAACTATTTTATTAAGATCAGTAAAGCATCTCTTCCAACTTGCTCCAAACTAGGCCCATAGCAAGAGTTTTTCCTGCCCCAAAGTTGAGGTTGAGACAGTACACCCATGATCGAATCCCCAATCTTCCCATTACTCCCATTGCCATCCATAAGTAAAATATGAAATAGCTCTGTCGCTCTAAAATAAAATAAAACAAACAAAGAAACAAACAAGGTACTTGATGACTCAATACTCTACAATCTACAGTAGCCTGTAGCCCAGTTTTCAACAAAAAGATTCACTCCTTTTGTATTTTTGTTTTTGTGTGGCTGTGAAAAGAGACTTTTTTTAGTAATATCTCCCACGGGCCACCCTTTCCCGGCTCCTTAGAAATAAGGGGCAATAAAACCATCATTATCTATAGAACATAATTCACAACTTTCAACTTTTAAGTTCCATCATATCTAGAATAAGGGCTTAGTCTATGCCTCCATGCCTTAACCAGTACTGAAAGAAGCAGGAACACACAGCAGATTGTTTCTAGTACCAGAATGGAGCACAGCTACAGCAAAGAACAAACAAGGGAGCCAGTGTGTCGCTTGGCAAAACTAGCTTTTATTGTAGACTACATTTTGGTGTTTTAGTTGCTAAAATGGCATTATAGCAATTATATATCTCTTGTTGTGAATGCTCTTAGTATTGACAATGGCATCGGGTAACCCCACCAGTTCTAAAGTACCATTTTGTAACTGCTTAATTACTCACATATATATATATATATATATATATATATATCAATCAATTTCTACCAGTCTTAACCTCGAAAAGAATAAGAAACCAGTAATCCACATGAGAATTAAATCAATAATCAAAAAAGAAAAAGTAATGATATTTCACTAGAAAGAATTATACCATGGAGGTCGAGTACAGGGAATCCATTTGAGGAATACCCATGGCCCAAAGTTTCTTTCACTGATAATTCTTAGCTCAAGCCTAAACTAATAGTCCGAATAAAGAATACTACTTTTCTAAAACAAATATGAACAAGTTTTCCAAGCCACTTTGACTACTATCGCCAAAACACTCCCAACATGACACGCTCTCAAACTAAGAATTATAGGCCTTTCTTCAACCATCAGTTTTCTCTAATAACAATGGGGTAACAAGCAATAAAAGTACTGGATGATCAGTAACACGAAAATTGATGGTTGAAGAATACTCAATCACTCAGAGAAATTCACCTGTCATATATATATATATATATATATATAGGATAATTCCATAGTTGAGAACGAGAGGATTTGAAACTTAGACATCTCTGTTAGAAACAGAGGTGTTAGTCGAAATATAAGGCTCTTGGCCTATCACATAAATTTAATACACCATGGCCTCATCCCCCTCATACACAGGACTGTGACCCACAATTGCATCAATATTTCTGCATATAAAGATTAAGAAAAGAAAAGCAAATATGTTTGAAAAGAAATGAAGCACTCTAGTATCATCTTAAGGTAAGTCGATTCATTAATATCAACAATATCACAAGTGAAAGACAACAATTTCATCTCCTGCTCAAACATCTCAACAATAGAGTTGGCATGCAAGCTAAAGAGCACCAAACCTCATATCCATCAGAATAACACATTCATAAACACACATATAAAACTACTAAACTTCACCTTGCAAGAGATGTACATCACTGCTATATGTAAAAACCACAAGTTCAATTGCCTATTTATCTATTATTCTAATAGACCACTACTGATAAACAGACCACAGCTACTAATATGACCACTCCTGCCAATGTCACCTCTATCCCTGCACACAAGAAGTAAAACACTTATGAGTGTCGCAGCTTTGCAGGCACAAGAAAATGCAGCATATAAGTATTTTCATAATATATCTAAGTCACAGGTTGGTCTGTTATGAACATTAAGTAACAATAATCTAAGGGAAAATATTTTGTTTTCTTTTTCACTATCCTTTCCTTACCTCTCCCTAGGTGCAACAAAATAAGTGTAAATTCTAATCTAATGGGGTGCATGCACCAAATGTTAATCTTGAAGGTTATGAAAATTAGTCAGGGATGTTATGAATTCAATTCATATGGGTTAATTTGAGACAGATGTCCCAGGTGAATGGCATTCTGAGGTAGAGTTGCTAGTGTCATCTTAACTACATCCCTGATGCACATCTTTTTGCAGCTATTAAACTATTACATGACAATATAGATTTATGGGTTTGTCATGTATTTGTCACTAGGAAATTGTCAATGCACACACTTGTATAAATATGGATCCAAATATTCCTTCATTTGTTCCATTAAAATGATGGTAACAAGGCACCGCTTATTTTTCTTCTGACATGCACAAGAGACACAATGTTTATAGGACAGCATTGTGAATACCTTCGCATCTAATGCTTAATTTTCTTCTGGTCTCTCACCTCCTCACCACAAAATTAATGGCACTCCCACAAGGCCACAGCTTAATTCTTGTGCAACCATAAGAACGTTAAAATGACTTATCAATCTAGTTGGCATAAGAACATTAAAATGGCTTATCAATCTAGTTGGCATGCTACTGTTGGATGGTATTTACTTAGGTCATTGCACACTTGTAACCATGGACACCAAGTAAATCAACCATTTTCTTAACTAATAAATAAAAAGAAGAGGCCTATATTGTCAGAAGAAGGCATCGAAAGAGAAGAGGGAACTGTTTAAATGATGCATGTAAAAACATGTATACCGTTTCATACTAATAAAAAAGAAAAAAAAAATTGCATAAGACATCAGTAGATGTATCTATATGCCTCTTAGTAGAGAGCTACAGGACTAACTTACCTCGTTGTCGTCATCATCATCATCACCAACATCTTCTTTGTTCTTCTTGATATGGGTAGTACCACCCTCCTTGGTGATGGGCAGCTTCATTGATCCGAAGGGTGTATCCACATTAATATTTCCTTTCATGCTGTAACCAGTGCCTTTTCCTCTAATCATGTCCCAAAGTACAGAGCCAAAGTCCATAGGCCTGAAGGTAATGGGAATATCAATATAAGTGATTCCATTTTTCACAAGATTTGAGAGTTTTGGAGGTCTACAGATCCAATGCTCTCATCACACAGCCAAACCTCATAGTCTAGGTCATTAAGCCCCAAGTCAAAATCATTCTTATTTTCCAGTTTCAAGTGAAGTACTGCAACAGTTTCTTCAAAGGAGAATCTGTCAAACTTTATTTTCTCAATATCAATATCAGGCTTGTAAGGTATAGGGATCTCTCCAGTTTTCTCAAGTGGTAGAGTTATTCTTCCAAAAACAGGCACATCCACAATGAGATCAACCTTGATCCTATATGGAACGATGCTTCTGGGCTTAATATCAGCATATGTGTTTTTTATGTCATCATAAATCAGAGTAACTGGTATTTTGACAGTCTCCTCACCATGTGCGTGGATTATTCCAGCATCTGGGATCAACCCTGAAATAAGTTTCCTTCCATCTCTCTCAATCAAGTAGTTTAGGTCAATCAGAGAGATAGGAACCAGATTTGGGTTCTTTATGAGAATTTCAATGACAAACTCCGCTTTTTCAAGATTGATAGAAGGGATGTGAAGCCCTGTCACATCTGCAGTTGGCTTCCCAAATCCATTAACTCCTTCAATCTTCTCGCCAATGTCATGAATGAAATCCGTTACCTTTTCAAGAAAGCCACCTTTCCCTTCTTCTTTATCATCCTCCTTGTGCTCCTTGTCCTTAACATCCCTTTCAGCAACTTTGGGTTTGTCATCCTCCTTGTGCTCCTTGTCCTTAACATCCCTTTAAACAACTTTGGGTTTGTCATCCTCCTCGTGCTCCTTGTCCTTAACATCCCTTTCAACAACTTCAGGCTTATCGTAGGACACCATGCCTTCATAGAAATACAATTCCAAGGCTAAAAGAATTAGTTATTAAGATTAACCAGGATACAAGAGGTAACAAGTAAAGTAGAGAAAAGGGTCAAGAACTAACAAATTATATAAAGGCCACTGCACTTGTACTAGCAACCATAGAATCAAATTCTGTAATCCACTTGCTAATCACACGCAATGCATATCGAAAGTTTTTAGATGATTAGAGTAGGTATAAGAACACAGATGATTTTATCTATAATTAATGCATGATACATGGGCTCAACGTTCATTGTCACTCAAAGGAAGGACCATCTAATCTGGTACCATAATAAATTAGCGATAGTCCCAAAAATTTAAGTAGATAGAAAATCGTGACATTTAACCATAATTCTAACAGAAGCATTACTCAGTTTATAATTTTTTTAAAAACCATATTAACTGCTAAAAATATAATCAATCTGGACCATCCAAGTTGTTATACAAATAATTATCTTTTTATTATATATATATATATATATATATATATATATACACACACACATAGAACCTAAAAATTCAAGCTTTAGTGCTTTACTTACTATTTTTCATCCAAAATCCAAATAGCAAAATCAACCAATAATTTAAGCTCAAACCAAACCAGAATGTACAAATCAAACCCAAAATCCTCTCCAATACATCATTCTTTTCCTACAATTTTTAGACAACCAAACAGATTCTCAAATGAAACAACGAAATTTAATAGAACTCCAGCACAAGTTAACAGTTAGGGATTCGAGCTAGAAAATTTTCAATTGAAAACACCAACAATAAAATTATAAAAATAAAATAAAAAACTAAAAATTTTCAACCAAAAAAAAAAAAAAAAACTCAACAAAACCGATACAATATAAACTCATTTATTTTCCTACGATTTCTCAACAACCAAACAGATTGTAAACGAGTCCAAAGAAATTTAATCGAGCTCAAATTCCACCACAAAGCTAACGAATTGAGCTAGAATTTCAAAGCAATTGAAATAAATATAGCTGTTAAAATAAATAAAAACTCAAACAAAGCTTATTCTTTTCCAACAATTTCTCCAAATACAGAATCCGAGTAAATCTATAGAAATGCAATGAAATGAAAAGCCGTGGAATCAGATATAAGGGTAATTTCCATAATTTCTCGGGAAACAAACAGAGAGTGATAGCTAACAACGGCTCGCTTGTCGTCGGAGATGAGATGAGCTCTAACCTTTGAGTTTTCTGATGAGATCACAATGACCATTTGAAAACAAAAGTCAAACTTTTTGGTGGACTAAAATGAAAAATCCAAAACTTAAGAGACTAAAATAAAAATAATTTCAAACTATAAGCATCAAAAGTGTAGTTTAGTCACAATTTTTTTAGTGGTAACTACAATATAGAGATTTTAATTTTATTTTGTGGGGGGTAAAGGCGTCAAAACACCATGTGGGCCCTAGGCCTGGTCCGAGGATGTGGACTCCGCCAAGGGGCCGTACGTCGAAGATAGGGCCTCCTAAAACGGAGGCCCAAGGGCCCGCCGACCAGGCCATCAACCAGTTGGGGAAGAGTCCAAGGAGAAAGTCACCTCGGACAGCAAGGCCAGGGACCGAAGAGCGTAGCACGACGTCCCAAGAAGAGCTCCTAAAGCTCAGTGAGTCGTCCCAAGCTTCAATGGGACGCCGAGGAGGGGGACAAGTGGGACGTGCACTGCATAAAGTTGTTGCCACCGCATTAAAGGCCTTTCACCTACTCGCCTGGCCGCATTCATGGGGAAATGACTTTTGAGGGGATGGTGGTCAGCCTTATAGGTGTTGGGGAGCGTTTTCAGGAAAAAGACAGATGGAAATCAGGAATGGGAAGTATAAATAGAGAAGGGGGAACCATTGGAGGGGGATCTGGATTTTTCCCAAAAGGAAGACTCTCTCTCTCTCTCTCTTCCCAAGTAACAAAAAGGAAACTAGGCCAGAAGCTCCTCAGCCCACGTCTGAGGAGAGGAAAGGCTTCACTACCAGCTCGCCGCACACCAGTAGTGAACTTAGCCCATACGACATTGCTTTCATCTGCCCCAAAAAGTCCAGGCTTCAAGCCACTCTCTACAAATTCTATTTTATAGGCCACTTGGGCCGGCCCGGTCACTCAGTTGGACCCGAGGCTTAATTCGTGTCCTTACATATTTAATAATAAAATTTGTTTTATTTTGTTTTAATTAGTTTTAATTATATTAAAAATCTACTATATATATTTATTATATTCATTACAATTTATTCTCTTACATTAAAAACATGCTTTTAATTAAATATAAAACTTACCACCGCACATTAAGTCATTTTATCTCTTTGGAGAGTCAAAGCACAATTAGTGTGAAAACACTAATACTTGTTTAGATCCTCAGTTTTAAATTATGGCTTAATCACTTTTATTTTAACTTATCTAAGGGTGTGTTTGTTTGTAGGTGAAATAGGGAGGATGGAAAACTTTGGAGAGAAAATGGATTTGTGTATTGTTTGGTTAGGAGGAGGGGAAAGAAAACTTTTATGTGGAGTCCAGACATTTTCCACCCAAGCTCACAAAAACTTTTCTCTCCAAAATGGAGAGAAAATAGGAGACAAAACGTTGAGGCCTACTGTGTGACAAAAATACCCTCTCACTTTCCCACGTCTTGTGACCTATCCACCTTATTGCCTCTTCATCCTTATCTCTCAGCATATTCACAGCAACGTGAACTCCAGGTTCTTTTCTCTCTTTTTGTTTCCTTTTTTTTTTTTTTTTGCCTTGCCCAGTTTTTAGTGTAAAGGGTCATTGTATTATTGAAAAGGCTAGTGGATAAAGTTTTTTTTTTTTTTTTGGGTGGATAATTACAGATTACTCACTTGTGGTTTAGCCCGAATTTAACTTACCCACCCGTGGTTTCATTTTTTACACTTTACTCACCTGTGCTTCCCTCTATTACTACTCCCTAACCTACCTCCCTTTTAGACGTTACTCTAACACATTTTTTATCAAAAACAAAACCCAAAAAAAATCAAACACTCCTCTTTCTCCCAAAGTTAAATAGTTTCAGGCTTATGTGGTTGAAACTATTCCGAATCCAAATCCAACTCGAATTCCTTGAATTTCAAGGCATAAATAATTAAATACATAGCCTTTGTTTTATAATCCTTGTTAGAGTTTCTGAAATTATATAAAATTTACTAAAATGTACTACTTCTATTTGGAGAATTAAAGGTTGTGTTCTTGGGAGGGATCAAGCCAAAGACTCTTGTTACCATTATCAACAATCTCACTACGCATTTTCTTGTGACAATAATAGAGACACAAGTTTCAAGTTTCGGCTTCCCAAGCCAGAAACAGATGTGTGTATGGCTTTTCTTGATCATCAAGATTCCAAGGTCTCGATCATCAAGATTCCAAGGTCTCGATCATCAAAGAGAATAAAGATGGTGGCTTTGGAAAGGATTCTGGGGTTCCAAACAGAAAGAGGCAGATAATCAAGTTTCATATTCTTAATCCTAAGGCTTTGAAGAACAATCATCAAGATTCCAATCCCATCGACAAAAACTCTAGTTATCGTGAGAGGGTTAGGAAACTACTAACAGAGATCTTTTCCAATGTTTCTCTAACCTCTATTCTATGGCTGCAATAGTTTCACTCTCTATCTCCTTAGATCCACAACCACAACACCACTACTTTTCCCACTTCAAACCCCACCAAACTCTTCCTTTCACTTCCTTAACTTTGTTCCCCAAATACCCACTTCTTACTATTGCTCACAAACATAACCACTACGCTTTCAAATCCCCTTCTTCTTCCTCCCACTCCACTCCTTCAACAACAGCAACAACAAGCTCTTCTTTTCTTGAAGTCCCATTTCAAACAAGTCAGTTTCTAAGCAATGAAGAGCTTGAAAAGCTTAAACTCCTCAAGGATTTCAGGTATTATCAAGAACTGGAATCTGGGTTATTGTGGATTCAAGTGATGAGGGCAAAGGAGATGGACATCACAGTTGCTTTGCTCCATTTATTTGATTTAAGGATTAAATTTCTTTTGGTTGTTGGGGCTTGAAAAATGAGATTTGAGGCATGGTTACTGATAAATCCGTGGGTTTGAATGTGTATGGGTGTGTTGATGTTTGTATTTTGACTTGGGTTTTGGGGTTGCATTTTGATAGATCTGTGGTTTGTACTTTGATGGTATTGCTTGATTTGATTTGTATTAGTTTTCAGGGTGTATGTTCTTCATGTTTGTGTATGTTCTTCGTGTTTGTGAATTGTGAGAAACCAATACCATATTTTAATCTTGTTTTTCTTTTGTTTTTGTTTTTTTTCTTATTTTGGGAGGAGAGAGACATAAAATAGGTGTGAAAAGATATATTTACCCATTTTTTTAATAGAGGTGAGTAACAAAGACTAAACAGAAGTACCTTAGGTGGGTAAAATGTCAAAAAGTGAAATCACATGTGGGTAAGTTAAATTCGGGCTAAACCACAGGTTGGTAATCTATAATCATCCTTTTTTTTTTTTTTTTTATAAATGTCTTCCCAGTGAACGAATAATCAATTTTTGTTGCTCATAAATTTTAAATTATATATAATAATAAAGAAAAGTAATATAAATTTATATGTATTTGTGTTAATTTTTATATTATTTAATGAGTGTAAATATATCTATTTCTTATGTATCATATAACAAAGACATAATAGTCAATTTATATAAACTACATTTTTAATCCTTCCCTTTTTCTCTCTAACCAAACAAAAGAGTTTTTCACCCTCCCACTTTTCCACCCCTCAACCAAACACACATGAGGGAAAACCAAATCTTTTCTATCCTCCCACTAATTTTCCATCAATCTATTTTTCTACTCCTCCAACCAAACAGACCCTAAGTGCGAAAAAAGAGTAAATGAAGCGCAATAAACCAAAACATTACTTTAAGCCATAAGCAAGTACAATAAGTGATAAATGTAAAGCTTAAAGAGTAAGGAAGAGAGATGCAAGCAAAAGATAACACCGAGATGTGTTATCGAAGAGAAAACTAAAGTACTAGGCAAAAAACCTCTCCACAACCCTCCAAGCCGAAATCGATCCACTAGTAAATAAATTAGAGTACACAAATATCAAAAAGAGCCTCCAAACCCAATTTACCCAATGTACTTAAACCCTCCAAGCTCCAGCTACTAACAAACTTCTCGAAGTCTTATCTTCAGTAGTTGTCCGGATCCCGCAATTCTACTCGAATGCATCCGCCACTCAATGGCTTCATTCAATGCTTCCCACTGGAAGAAACTGCTGCTGATACCACTGCTCTTGAGCACTCACTTCCAACGCAAGGTGAAGGGGCTCAACCTGAAGATGCGCTGCTTCCAGTTGCACCAAAAGAGCTGCCTCTTAACCCTAAGGCCAGCGAAACTTTGGAAATAGTCCTGGCGACCCTGCCCATGGTGCCAAAGGGGGGCCTCAAAGGCAAAGGGGAGGCTGAAGGGTCCTCGGCCTCAACAGTAGCTCCTGCTGATCCCAAAGACCAAGTCCACCCCAAGCCTTGATGATTCCTGCCCCTATCGTTTTGTTTTTGTGTTTGTTTGTTTTTTTTTTTTTTGGTTCTAGTTAATTAGTTTCAGCCCCCTTTTTTTTTTACTTACTTTCCCTTTCTTGTAATTCACCAATTTGGTTGTGAATGTACTGACAAAGGTTTAAATTAATGAGAAGAACTTCCAATTTGAATCGCTATTTGGTGTTATACTTGTTATTAACAGGTTCTTTTATCATTACTCGCATAGTATGACAAAATAACAGCTTGAATTCATTGCCTGCATTAATAATTCCATATCGATAACCAAATGAGAATAATAGAAATTTGCAAAACTTCTATACCTGCAAATGCTTTAAGTGGTGCCCACAAGTTTCCACTCAATTCTGGTGATGAATAAGACATTTAAAAATGAAACATTTGTGTAAAACCAATTCAGTTAAGACCTACTCAAGAATTAACTTCATAACAACGCGCAAAAGATGTTAGGATAAGAAGCACTAACCTCTCTGATATGATTCATGTTTGAACCAAGGGTAGCTCAAATGTTATACTTAATAACTAGTAACGAATGAAGTTCTATGAAACCCACAGTTTGAGGGACCCTTTGTGGTCACCTACTTGTTGGGTACTTGCTAAAGTACTTATCTCCATAGGACATAGACATATATTTTGAGGAGTCCCCGCAACCCAATTTTTGTTTAATTATTAGTGTTAAGATGTTAATTTTTCAAGGTAGAGGATCCGGGGATCCGACGTAACCCTGTTTTGTTCAGGCCGAGGTAGAGGATCCGAGGACCCGATGTAACCCTGTTTTTATTTAGGCCAAGGTAGAGGATCCGAGGACCTGACGTAACCCTGTTTTTTTTCAGGCCAAGGTAGAGGATCCAAGAACCCGAGGACCCGACGTAACCCTGTTTTTATTTAGGCCAAGGTAGAGGATCCGGGGACCCGATGTAACCCTGTTTTTGTTTAGGCCAAGGTAGAGAATTCGAGAACTCGACGTAACTCTGTTAAATTTGCCAAGATAGAGGATCCGAGGATCCAGCATAATCGTGGTCTTGTTTAACAAGTTATATTGACGTTCTTGAGCATAACATTAAGTGTGGCATAATAGCAATAGAATTAAAGTGGCAGAAGTGCTTTTTATTAATAATAATATCGTCGTAAATTACTTACATTCCAGGGATGTGGCACAACCTTTTCATCTAAATCTACGAGGTAGTAGGCCCCTATGCCAGCCACTGAAGTGATGCGATACGGCCCTTCCCAGTTTGGTCCCAACTTCCCCCATACTGGATTCTTGGTATTACCTATGACTTTCCTCAATAATAAATCTCCAGGAGCAAGTGGCTTTGAGTTCACATGTGAATCGTACCCCTGCTTCAATTTTTGTTGATAATGAGCCAATTGGATCATGGTCATTTCTCTCCGCTCTTCAACCAGATCTAGGCTTCTTTCTAGTAATCTGTCGTTACTGTCCAGAGTGAAGGAACTTGTTCTCATAGTCGAGAATCCAGTTTCTAAAGGAATCACAGCCTCGGCGCCATAAGTCATCGAGAATGGCGTCTCTCCCATGGATCTACGAGGCGTGGTCCGATACGTCCACAAAATATGAGGCAATTCCTCCACCCATCTACCTTTGGCGTCATCTAGTCTCTTTTTAAGCCCATTGACTATAACTTTGTTGACCGCCTTGGCCTGCCCATTTCCTTGTGGATAGGCTGGAGTAGAATACCTGTTGGTTATGCCGAGGTCGCAGCAATATCGTTTAAACGCTTTACTATCAAATTGCAAACCATTATTCGAGATGAGAGTATGAGGAACTCCAAATCGAGTGACAATATTCTTTCACACAAACTTCTTCGTATCCACATCCCTAATATTCGATAGGGGCTCGGCTTCTACCCACTTAGTGAAATAGTCAGTTCCCACTATTAACCACCTCCTGTTTCCAGGCGCCTTTGGGAAAGGTCCCACAATGTCCAGACCCCACTGCGCAAAAGGCCAAGGACTTGTCAGAGGGTTAAGCACACCACCAGGCTGATGAATGTTTGGTGCAAACCTTTGACATTGATCACACTTCTTCGCATAGTTTTGAGCTTCCCGTTGCATATTGGGTCACTAATATCCTTGTGTTAGAGTTCTGTGAGCCAAAGACCTTCCCCCCATATGACTTCCACAAATTCCTTCATGTGACTTCTCCAAAAGCAGCTCCGTCACTTCAGGGTGTATACATAGCAAGTATGACCCAGAAAAAGATCGTTTGTACAGTTTAAGATCCTCAGACAACCAATAGCGAGATGCCTTTCTACGCACCCTATCCGCCTCGGTTTTTTCGTCTGGCAGGACATCATCTTTAAGGAAAGATACGATGGGGTCCATCCAACTAGGCTCCACCCTGATCTGATGAACCTGGATAATACCTCTAATTATTCCCGCGGGCTTACACAAGTCTTCAACAAGGATGATCCGAGGTAAACCTTGTAATCTGACTTGAGTTAGGTATCCCTGCATCCTCAGATCTCTAGCCTCCACCTTTCCCTCTACTTGGCCTACAACTAGTTGCGAATCCGAGAACATTTGCACAGCTTTTCCGCCCATTTTCTGAACCATATCCATCCCTTTTACCAAAGCCTCATACTCGGCCTTATTGTTAGTGGCCGAGAATCCCAACCTCAAGGATCTCTCTAGCATAAGACCTTCTGGGTCATAATTACCAACCCTACACTGGATCCCCTTTGATTTGCAGCCCTATCAACATAAACAGTCCACACTGGAGGTTCTTTACACGTAATCATACCAACTGATTTTCCATCAATGTCCATGCTCTTGGCATTGTCTTTTATTGTGGGCTCAGCAAATTCCGCGACTACATCAGCTAATACCTGACCCTTCACTGATGTGCGAGGCATGTACTTGATGTCAAAAGCGCCCAAAATGGTTCCCCACTTAGCAATTCTACTTGTATAGTCCGCACTTCGGAGGATAGCTTTAAAAGGAAGCTGAGTCAGGACTACCTCTCGATCTCCTATCTGCTCTAAATGTTGAAAAGGATCTTCGTGCTGAGATCCCAAAGATTCTGCATGGTCTGGACTTGAAACCGCCATCACGTTGTCTGCCCCAAAACACAAGAATTCCCATAGACGGCGCCAATTGTATGGACACAAACTGTGCTGGGCCTAAGTTGTACTTTCGTAACCAGCCCAATGAGCCCAAAACAATAAATTTATAGAGAATGGGTTTCGAATATGGGTTTATGGACATTAAATAACACAAAAGCTAAATTAGATCACAGAACGCATGCATACTCTTTGTACGTGGATGAAAACTTTCTTATATATTGATGTCGAGGACAATCTTTGGTATTTTCCTTACAATTTCTCTCTTGTGTGTGTGTGTTTTCCTTGCTCCCCCCTCTCCTTTTCTTCTTTCTTCACCTTTTATAGGCTTTTCTCCTCATTTGCCATGTGTAGGTCATATGCTTCTCTTAAATACTTGTCCCATCATCCTACTCCACTAAAGTCTTTGGCGGTAGGTCTAAAACTGAACTCCCATACTCAGGCGTCACTTTCTCATTAATGCGGCCAGAGAGGTAGGTATGGAGCCTTTAATGCAGTGGTAGCAGCTTTATCCTTGATATTTTTCTGTCACTCATTCTTATCTTCTATCCTTGTTTTCTCAATGTTTGTGCCCAAGGTCTTCAGTATTGATACCCTCGAATTGCTAGATCACTCTTGTCGTCCTCGGCAGTATATGGCCAAGATGTTGCCATCCTCGGACGTCATGCCTCGGGATGTTCTGCTCATGCATGGCATCTTTCGTTTGTCACGTTACTTCACAGGCGGGACTTTTCATGTTCTCGGACTATCCATGTTTTTGGGTTGGGCTTTCAACCTCACGAGAGCTCTTGGGCCGGCCCGAGACATACCTTGGGCCTGCTGGCACTACAGTTACCAAATATCGAAAAATGAGATAATTTTCTAGAAAATGCTCTTTAGAAAATGAACAATTTTCCAGAAAACATTAATGTTGAAATAAATAGAGGAATAAAAGAAAATGAGTTTGACTTACCTCTAGTACTTTTTTAACTGAAGGTATCATTTTGTTTTAAATACATAATGTTAAGTGGCAGTGAGTTTTAATATCTATATTTTATTTAGTTAGTGGGTGATGTGATAATTTTTCATTAAAATTAATGGAGATTTTAGTTTAAAAAGTATAAGAAGTAAGCCAAACTTAAAGAAAATTAAAAAAAAAAATGAGATGCTTTAATGTTTTTATTTATTTTTTCTTAAACTGGAACCAAAAAAAAAAAATTCTGATTGAGCACCACTCTCTCAAGGCTTTAAGCATTTACGATGTTGATTAACATTTAATAGTGACAGTGCTAACAGCCATTGATAAAAGGACAAAACAACTCTTAAACAATAAGATTGAAAATGTTTAAAATAAACTATAAAGATCAAATTGAGAACAAAATTTCCCATAAAAAAAAAAAAATTGATAACAAATTTAAATTCAGAGGAAACAATTGTGGATCAATAAGAAATAAAAACTACAAGTTAATGAGAATCATAGCACGAAACGAAGAAATTTTTTTTCCTAAGAAGTACGGACACGGACGGATATGATACAACTACAACAACTCAAACAATTTCAAAAAAATTATAATATAAAATGGTCCTGCTTTCTATGAATGCCGGGCCTGCAGCTCCTGCTTGTTCAAGACTGGAGGCTGGAGTGGACCCCATCTTGAAAGTTACAGCCCATCTTCTTTACGCGTAATGGCGGTCCCACTTATCTTCTCAATCGTCTAATCTCTTCCACTTATTGTTCACAGGCTATTACATTCTTTTCTCTCTTACCCTTGCTCATCACAGTCTATTACTACCTTCTTTATCTATCTCTCTTTCTCTCTCCCTCTTCCTGACCTCCATTATTGACTGCATCTACCTATTTCCTAGCTACTTCTGCTACAGTAAGTGCACTCTAACATGCCTTTTTCTTATTTATTTATTATTTTTTTGCCTTTTTCTTTTCCTTTTATTTCTTGTATGAAGTAATAGTTTAATTAACACAACAAAAGACAATAAGCTCTTCCATCTTTAGTCTCCTCATTTAACAAAGAGTCAAAGACTGAGGGAGGGCTGTACTGTTCGTTAACATGATCGAAAATGATACAGACTTCAAAAAACAAAAAAGGATATATTTAGTTTGACATCTTCCATTAGCAGGAAGGTAGACCAATTCGGAAAAGTAGCTGAATATATAGAAGATTATTCTATCTTCTAGGATTAATATATTAGGTCCAATTCCGTAGCCCGTGATACAACCGAAAGAGCCACCTTCGTTTATCTGTTGTACATGTTCATTAGTCGTTACAGCGTGAAGGGATAGATAATAACATTTGTTGAGAACTGATACTGATACATACAGTTTGCAAATATGATTATTATATTTTATTATAAATTTTATCTGAACTAAATTATATCTGATTTTGATATTGTATTATTTATTTATTTATTGCAAGGAAAAATAAATATGGGTAGAGAGAGACCATTTTTTGCTTTTTCCTTTTCCTTTTATTTCTTGTCTGAAGTAATAGTTTAATTAACACGAAAGACAATAAGCTCTTCCATCTTTAGGGTTTGTTTGGAAAAGTAATTTGAGTTATATTATTTAGATGTTTTTGATGTATTTATAGATAAAAAAATATGTAAAAATATATATATTATTGTTTAAAATGTAAAAAACAAAAAGTTGCTAAATCTCAACTAACAAAGAGTCAAAGACAGAGGGAGGGCTGTAATATTTGTTAACATGATCGAAAATATGATACAGACTTCAAAAAACAAAAAGGACAAATTTAGTTTGATATCTTCCATTAACAGCAGGGACGGACCTGGGGGGGCCCTAAAGGGGCTCGGGCCTTCCCTGACACTTAGAAAAAAAAAAATTTAGTAGGAATATATGCATCAAGTTAGATACTAACATACAACTTTGGCCCCCTCTCTCCAAATCTAGCCCCATCATCAAAATTTCATCACATCAGCTCAAAGAGATCACAATAGTCCAAGAGTCCATCTACTCCACACGTGGGATTCACTTCTCCACGTCTTTCTTTTCCTACCTTTTGTCTATTTTGTTTTTCATATTAATGAGTTGCAATCGGAATCAAAATGTGTCTTGTGCAATATAGAAAATTACACTTTACAACCTTAAACTATAAACTAAATTATAATTTATACTTTAAATTATTTAAATGCACACTTTACACCTTAAACTATGAACGTTGTTACACTTTACACCTTAACATTAGTTTTATAGTTAAGTTAAACAGAAATCAATAGCACATGACTTGTACATAATTTTTACTTAAGTGACACAATGAATAAAGACCAAAACACCCTTTTCACAATCAATTAAAAACAAAATTTTTTTTTAATCCTCTGTCTCTCTCACGTGCGTGCAGGTACAGACACAACTCTCTCTTTCCCAAGGTTTTTTCTTCTTATTGGACTGCACATTTGAATGGCTTTTTCCAAAGTTGGCACCACCACATATTGACTCTTATCACCACCACCATTGGCTGTTGCCCCCGTTGAAGTTCTTATAGCAGTAGAACTTGCAGTAACAGTTTGGAGTTCTTGCGCCTTCTGCCCAAGAATTTCTATCAATTCTTGCACCTCCAGCCCAATAATTTCAGCAATTCTCGCACCTCTAGCCTAAGAGCATCCACAACCGGATCTTATATCCTATCCTATTATACCATCCCAAAAAGTCACTTTACTATTAATACCATACCATTTTACACTACCTCCAACAACCCAACTTCTATTTTTCTATCCTACTCATTAAAATAATATTTCTATACAATAAAATAATATTTCATCAATTACTATCATTTACAATACACCTCACTATTTCCCATGAACATTACCGACGGCCACCAAAAATCACCACCACCACCACCACCACCACATCAGTCAAAAATCCACCACCACCAGGGAAAAGAAAAAAAAAAAAAAAAAAAACAGCACCATACCCATACCCACGGCCAAAATCAGCACCAACCTCTCTTTCTCCCTCAACCTCTAGCACCGGTCTCAGCCTCAGCCTCTAGCACCGGTCTCAGCCTTTACCCAGCAAACCCATACCCAGCAAAAAATCACCCGCCGACCCACCGCAAATCCACGCCGCCGAAATCACAACAAATCCACGCCGCCGAAATCGGACTTGCCACTGCCGCCGAAACCCAACAACACCTGCCGACCCACTGCACCGATGCCACCATGATCCACCACTGAAACGCAGCCCCAAACCCATGGCCAAAACCGATTAGTAAACCCATCACCACCCACAACTCAATCCGATTTGCAAACCCACAACCACCACCAAAAATCCCACCGGAAAAAAACCCATATCAGAAAAAAAAACCCAGACCTCACCGCGCCTCCACTGCCCAGTCACCACCACCGTGCCTCCACCATGCCCACCAAACCCACAAACCCTTGAGAGACCGACGGCGACAGAGCTTCGTCTGAAGAGAGAGTGATGGAGTGAAAATTTAAATGGGTATCTAGGGATCGACGGAGCTTCGTCTGGTGAAGAACGGCGACAGAGAGAGAGAGACAATGGAGAGAGGAAACACCCGGGAGAAGAGAGAGAGAGAGAGAGAGAGAGAGAGAGAGCAACTGAATAAAATATATTTTTTATATTTGGCATAGTGCTACAGTACCATCTCACCTTTGAGATGGTACTGTAGCATTATGCCAAAAAAATTTGGCAATATAGAGTTTAGCATGTCCAGTTGCTGGGTGTTTATTGGGTTTGAATGCCAAATGGGGCTTGCATTTGGCATATGCAAGCCCCATTGTGATGCTCTTAATATGGGACCAATTAAAGACACAACATTCAATACAACAATTCAAACAAAAAATGCTATTCTATACAATATTCCACAAACAATCATTGTTTCCTTTGTAAAAACAAAAACCCAGTCATAATTAACATTCCAAAAAGCTACAAAACAGTAAAGCTCTACCTACTAGTTTTAACCCACCTTTCGTCAATAATAAGCAACATAAGAAAGAGGATGGAAAAAATTTGAAAGAAATGGTATTTGAGAGAAAAGAGAAACCATTAGGAATCCCATAGAATGAGGCAAAGTATATTTTGTCTTTAGATTTTTTTTATTTTAAATTGCTCGCCAACATGGCTTAAAAAGCATTTGAATGAGATGTAAAATGAAAACGGTTATATTTTAGAATTACTTTTGAATAATAAATGCTAGCTTCTGAATATGGTCATGGCACATGAAGGCGGATACAATTTATCAATGGTATACATTGCGAACGTAAATATTATTGGAGTAGAGGATGTACTCAGCTAATTAAAAATTTATCAAGTAGGTGATATTTTTTCCCAAAAAAAAAAAAAGTAGGTGATATTTTATTTTGTTGGTTAGGTGGATCGAATGGGGTGTGACTCTTATTTTGTCTTTAGAGTTTTGTCGTTTCTTCTGACCGTCAAGCTGGCAAATTTGACTAGAACAAGCTTTTTACAGAGTTTGCAAATAGGATTACTATATTATATTATATCATTAATTTTATCTGATTTAATTTATATCTGATTTTGATATTATTTATTTATTGTAAGGAAAAAGAAATATGGGTAGAGGGAGAGATCCATTTTGGGATCACGCTGAGAAAGTCAATGGCTGTGTTAAATTCAAGTGTATTTATTGTAAACGAGATTTTCCTGGAGGTGCATCAAGGATTAAAGCACACTTGGCCGGAGTTCCAGGTCATGATATTAAGTTATGCAATGCTATGCCTCGAGAAGTACAAGAAAAAGCTCGAGCAATAACTCAAAAAAAAAGAGAAGCTGAAGCAACTCAAGGGACCAACAAAAAACTTAAAAGTGCATCAACCTCAGCTTCAAAACTAAAAAATAAGGTGATTATCTAGTCCCAACTCTATACATATTTATTTATTTTGAATAAAACCAATGCTTTTTAATTAACCCTTTGCAAACCTTTTCATACTATTTTCTCTTTACAGGGTAAGGAAGAATATATGGCTGAAATTCTCCTCAATGATGTTGTGGATAGAGTAAGAGCCAAGGCGTTTTCACTAATTACCACTGAGGATATCGGTTTTGAGTCAAGTTTCAAGGTGGAGTTGGAAAATCTTCTTGAAACATTATTCAAGATTAAATTCTTGTTAGATGATGCTCAAAAGAGGCAATCAAGTGAAGAGTCTGTGAGGAACTGGCTAATGGACCTTAGAGATGTAGCTTATGATGCTAATAATGTGCTAGACGAGTTTAAGTATGAAAGTTTTCGGCAAGAGGTACAGACTCAAAATCGAATGGTGGATCAAGTGCGTAGCTTTTCATTTTGAAATCCCAATCCTGATAAAGTTAAGACCATCAAACAGTTATTTGATAAAATTGTGCATGATGTAGCTGGCTTTGGTCTTAGAATGGAGTTGGTGAATTCAATCCCCAATATTAGCTCGGACGTGAATATAGACCCCCTCCTCGATGATTTAGAATTTGTAGGAAGAGAATACGATGTCATGAAAATAGTACACGTACTTATTAGTTCAAGCAACCAACAAGTTATCTCAGTTCTCCCTATAGTGGGTATGGCAGGTCTTGGAAAGACAACTTTAGCAAAACTTGTGTATACCAATGAACTAATAAAGAAACATTTTGATGTACTAGCATGGGTAAATGTTGGTATAGATTTTGATGTTGAAGGGATTTTAAGAGAGATTCTTAAATCTTCTGAAGAAGACTCTAGTTTTCCAATATATCATCATTTACATCAAATATATGCAGAAAAGTCGAGGGCAATAAAATATCTTCTCATTCTTGATGATGTGCAGGATGAAGATCTTGAGAAATGGGATTCTTTAAAGGGTTACTTGTCAAAATATAGTTCAAGCATAGGAAATAATATTGTTGTTACAACCCGTAGTGATAATGTGGTTGAAATTATGAAGACACGTCCCAAATATCAATTGGAAAAATTATCAAAAGATGATTGTTGGTCCATATTCAAGAAAATATCATTCACAAATGGAAGAATTCCATTAGATTTAGATTTGGAGGTTATTGGCAGGGAAATTGCTAAAAGATGTGGAGGGGTTCCATGGGCTGCAAGAGTTTTAGGGGGGAACAATGAGCCTTAAATGTGATAAAAACAAATGGCTAGAGATTCAAAATAATAAATTTTGGGATTTGTTGGATGAAGATAATAGTGACATCTTTCCTGTGCTTAAGTTATGCTTTGATTATCTTCCAACACCATCTTTAAAACGATGTTTCGCATATTGTGCAATATTCCCTAAAGATTATGACATGAAAAAGGATGAAGTAATTCAGTATTGGATGGCTGAAGGGTTCCTTGAACTAGCTAAAGAAGGTAATATGGTGATGGAAGATATTGGTAACATGTATTTCAATATTTTGTTGACCACTTCCTTTTTCCAAGATGCTAGAATGGATTACTACGGTAATGTTATTAGTTGCAAAATGCATGATTTGGTGCATGATTTTGCACTCTCAATATCAAAATCTGAATCTCTAATCTTGAAGGGAGATCTCGTGGATAATGTTAGTAGCATACAACCTTTATTTGTCCGATTTGATAGCAAAACAACACCAGGAACTTCATTTAGTGGAGATGATTTCATAAAAGTGCGAACGTTAATTTCAGAAAATTTCAACTTTGACATTATGTTACCAATTTTTAGATGCTTACGTGTTTTAAAATTATCAAGCCATGGGTTACCGGATTCAATTGAGCAATTAATACATTTGAGGCTTCTTGACATCTACCAAACTAGAATTACAGAACTACCAAAATCTATCACCAAACTCTACAATTTGCTGCAAACTTTAAGAATTGAAATATGGGGTTATGTCAAACAGTTCTCTCTTCCAGAAGATCTAAGTAATTTGATTAAGTTAAGACATATTCATATTAATAGGACCGTGTTTTACCATAAAACTCCCAAGAATATGAGGCGGTTGACTTGCCTCCAAACCTTGCCAATTTTTATTGTGGGTCCAAATGAAGGTTATCATATTAAAGAATTGGGGCCTTTAAAGAATCTCAAAGGGAAAATAAGAATAGAGAATCTAGAGAATGTGAAAGATGAGAAGGAAGCCAAAAGTGCAAAATTAAATGAGAAGGAAATATTCAACTTGCAATTATACTGGCATTGGAATAGAGCAAAAGAGGACAGGTATGATAAAGATGAAGTGGTGTTGGAAGGCCTCCAGCCTCACCCAAATTTGAAAACGTTACTAATCGGTTACTATAGCGGAAAGAAATTCCCATCATGGGTTGGTTCGTCGTTATATCACAACTTGATTCAGATCAATTTGAGGGATTGTAAAGAATGTGATGAAGTTCCCACTCTGGGGCAATTACCTTGTCTTACGGTTCTTACGATAAACAAAATGCACAAGATAAGAAGTATAGGAAGTGAGTTATACTTTTACAGAAATGGGAGTTACAGAAATACTACTACAAAATTATTTCCGGCATTGAGAATACTTGAATTGTGGGAGATGAGTGCCTTAGAAGAATGGAAGGATGCAAAGGAGTTGACAAGCGCAGGTGAGGTGTTTCCTTGCCTTGAGACATTGACCTTATTTAAGTGTGGGAAATTGAGATATTTGCCAGGTGTCCTATCACTTATTCAACACTTGGAGATAGAAGGGTGTGGTATTGATGAACTACCTAGTGGGCATCAATACTATAAATCTCTTCAATATTTCAAGATTGAGAACTGTCCAAATCTGAAGTCAATTCCAGAATCACTGCACACCTGCTCTTCCCTCAAGAATTTCGTACTAATAGATTGTCCTAAGTTGAGGTCATTACCAGGTGTCCCGTTAGTTATTCAACTGTTGGTGATAATAGAGTGTGGTATTGATGAACTACCTAGAGGGATACAATCCTGTAAATCTCTTCAATATTTGAAGATTGTGGGCTGTCCGGATCTGAAATCAATTCCAGATTTAGGAGAACCATTCCATTCTCTTATTAATTTAAAACTTAGCTATTGTCCTGATCTAAGATTGAAGCTTTCGCGGCAAGAGGGCCGCTTAAAGACTTCGGTAATCGGTGGGTATATTGAAGAGTTGGATGCTTTCCCGATTCTGCGTTATCCTTTCATTCAATACTCGCATGCATCCCTCAAAAGGCTAAGATTACATGGGAGTCCTACACTTAACTCTCTCCCAAACGAAATTCAACTCTTCACTGCCCTTGAAGAGCTGCGGATACAGAACTTTAACGGAATGGAAGCTTTGCCTGATTGGTTCAGCTATCTTTCTTCTCTTCAAAAGCTATCTCTTTACTACTGCAAAAAGTTGATGTATCTTCCCATTCTACACCTCACCAATTTAAAACATCTGCACATTGCTCGTTGCCCCAATTTAGAGAGCAGCGCAGAGTGGTTACAGATGCCCCATATTCGAAACATCAAAATCAATGAAAAATACATCAAAGGGAACAATTCTGAGGACTCTGAAGACTTTGACGACTATGACGACTTTGACTATGAAAATGAAGAATACGATGACTCTGAGTATGAAGAATCTGATGACTCTGAAGATGATAGAGATGATTAGTAAGTGTATTCCATTTCCTACTCTTAAATGTCACATCTTAATATTTTAGGTTAATTATAAAAAGAAAAATATATTTTAGATTAATGTTTCTTGAATTAATTAATAGAAATTTATCTCACCAACCACTCTGATTACTGGAATGTTGCAAAAAATCTTCAACTTTGCACTTCAAAAATGCATGTCATCTTGGCAATTATCAGACCCTGCTTTTTGTCCATTTAAGATAACATACATACTCGAAATTTTTCTCAGCATTTCTTGTAACCTTCACTTCTTGGTGTCAAATTGATTATGTCCATTGATGAAAACATGCTCATTCTTTTCAATTTCATGAGCTGGAATTCTAATATAATACATGGACCAGTTCTTGTTTCTAGGGCTTTGTCAAAGATGGAAAATAGATTTTGTTAATTTGGGCTGCAGGGTCATAATTCCTATGTTTATTTGAGTGAATTTATTGTAGGAAAGTGGAGTTGGGTTGCATAAGAATGAGATTAGACATTGGGTGGAGAAGGTCTTGCAGATTTAAGTTTTCATGTTTGGGTTGGAAGGGCAGTTTTACTGGTCCATGAATTTATGTGATCCCCAGTTCTACTAGTGGAAGCAGAGCTTAAATTTCTTATGAAGTTTTAGACAGCACTGAAAGTGTTGATGGTTCTAATATATTTATATATCAGTTTTAGCTTTTGAAGGTTTCTAACACATTTTAATTTTTTTGGCTAAATCATGAAGCTTGCAAGCAAATTCCATCTTGGAAATTAACCAACTCGATGACAACTGGTGCCAAGGTACTTCAGCTTTGGAAATTAACCAACTCGATGACAACTGGTGCCAAGGTACTTCAGGTTTGGAAAATAACCAACTCGATGACAACTAATGCCAAGGTACTTCAGGTTTGCTTTCACTTTACCATTTCAGATACATGCATATAACTTACTCTTAATTAATTGGTGCTTTACGAGATCCAATTCAGTTAGTATATTTTTGTACAATGACTGGGTTCTGTACCCATTGTGCTTATCCGCATAAACAAAATTGTTAGTCTATGTAAAGGTGTGCATGTCAACTCCATATATGTGTTCATATGTCACCAAGACAATGTATAGAGTTAGATTGAGTAGTCAGATCACAAAATTATGGTTTCACACTCTTTGACATGAAAGTCATTCTGTGCATCAGGCATTATTATAGCTTAACCTGAACAAATGTCCTTTGCTTTCACTCTTTTAATTGCTAACATGTATATATTAAACTAATTGCTAGGAGTATGGGATGTTAAAAAACTAACAACATGTGGGCACTAGGGACAGCATATCTATTGTGTTTAGCCAGAGGAAAAATTAATTTACTTATGGGGTTTTAATCTAGCCGCAAGCTAATGGAAGCTTATAAGATTTGGTAAGTTTTCTCAAATCATCTCTTATGTTTGAATAATTAGAGTACTAATTCAATCTGATAAGTATATCATTCATGCCAAAAGAGTTTAACAATTTTCAGATCTTAATGGTCAAAAGTTTAAAATAATCTCTACTGTTTTATGTGGTGGGTGAAGATGACACACCATTTGCACCAGCTGCAGTGGTTGAAGTTGCATGCTCCGTTTATCAGGAACTGGAATCTGGGTCATTGTGGATTCGAGTGATGAGGGCAAAGGAGATGGACATCACAGTTGCTTTGCTCCGTTTATTTGATTTAGGGATTGGGTTTCTTTTGGTTGTTGGGGTTTGAAATGGGATTTGAGGCATGGACACCACTACTTTTCCCACTTCAAACCCCACCAAACTCTTCCTTTCACTTCCTTACCTCTTTTCCCCAAATACCCACTTCTTACTATTGCTCACAAACACAACCGCTATGCTTTCAAATCCTCTTCTTTTTCCTCCTACTCCACTCCGTCAACAATAGCAACAACAAGCTCTTCTTTTCTCGAACTCCCATTTCAAATAAGTCGGTTTCTAAGCAATGAAGAGCTTGAAAAGCTTAAACTCCTCGAGGATTTCCGATATTATCAGGAACTAGAATCTGGGTCATTGTGGATTCGAGTGATGAGGGCAAAAGAGATGGACATTACAGTTGCTTTGCTTCATTTATTTGATTTAGGGATTGGGTTTCTTTTGGTTGTTGGGGTTTGAAAAATTGGATTTGAGGCATGGTTACTGATGGATCCGTGGGTTTGAATGTGTGTGGGTGTGTTGATGTTTGTATTTTGACTTAGGTCTTTAGGTTGTATTTTGATAGATCTGTGGTTTGTACTTTGATGGTATTGCTTGATTTGATTTATATTAGTTTTCAGGATGTATATTCTTCATATTTGTATATGTTCTTCGTGTTTGTGAATTGTGAATAACCAATAACTTATTTTAATCTTGTTTTTCTTTTGTTTTTTGTTTTTTTTTTTCTTGTTTTGGGAGGAGAGAGACATAAAATGGATGCAAAAAAACTTATTTACCCATCTTTTTTAACAGAGGTGGGTAACAGAGACTAAATAGAAGTACCTCAGGTGGGTAAAATGTCAAAAATGAAACCACAGGTGGGTAAGTTAATTTCGGGCTAAACCACAGGTGGGTAATTTGTAATTATCCCTGTTTTTTTTTTTAAATGTCTTCCCAGTTATGTAACAATGGTCATGTGGATAATTTTTTTTTTTTTGAAAATGTCTTCCCAGTTAACGCATAATCAATTTTTGTTGCCCATTAATTTTAAATTATATATAATAATAAAGAAAAGTAATATAAATTTATATTTATTTGTGTTAATTTTTATTTTATTTAATGAGTATAAATATATCTATTTCTTATATATTATATAACAAGGACATAATAGTCAATTTATATAAACTACATTTTCAATCCTCCTATTTTTCTCTCCAAAAAAAAAAAAAAAGAGTTTTCCACCCTTCCAACCAAACGCACACGAGGGAAAACCAAATCTTTTCTATCCTCCCACTTTTCCATCCTCCCACTAATTTTTCATTCTTCTATTTTTCCAATCCTCCAACCAAACGGACCCTAAGTGCGGAATAAGAGTAAATGAAGTGCAATAAACCAGAACACTACTTTAAGCCATAAGCAAGTACAATAAGTGATAAATGTAAAACTTAAAGAGTAGGGAAGAGAGATGCAAACAAAAAATAATATCGAGATGTGTTATTGAAGAGGAAATCAAAATACTTGGCAAAAAACCTCTCCACAGCCCTCCAAGCCGAAATCGATCCACTAGTGAATAAATTGGAGTACATGAATATCAAAAAGACCTTCCAAGCCTAATCTACCCAATGTACTTGAGCTCTCCAAGCTTTAGCTACCAACGGACTTCTCGGAGTCTTGTCTTCACTAGTTTATCCGGATCTCACAATTCTGCCTGATTGCATCCGCCACTCAATAACTTCTTTCAATGCTTCCCATAAGAATGGGTGAGATAAGTGTTTGGACTAAGAACCTCTCAAAGATATGTAGATGGAGAGGAATGAGTAAATAGAAACTCTAGAGAAATGATATAAAGAATTGTGGGTAAACAAATTCTAACTCTAGGAGTTTCTTGTGAATACTTCTTGTTCTTCTTACATTTTGTAAGTAATGAGGGTTTATTTAGTATTGGTAAAGGAATGAGAAAAGGCACACTAAAAAATAATCAAGTAGAGAATTTCACGGGTCACTCACGACTTGGCCTGAGTCGCGAAGTGACTCATGAAATACAGCCTGTTATAGACTCTTCAAATTCCAGTATGTGCTTCTCACATGACCTATTTCACGGGTTAGCAGTCGCGAGCTAATTGCGAAATCCTCATCTTCACAAATTCTTCACCAAACTCTCACACACAACCCTTACATTAAATCCCACAAAAATACAGAAAAATGATTGAACAAAATAACAATCAAATTTAATATGGAATTAAAGCTAACAAAAAACTTAGTTGTAAATCACAACTTTACAGAGAGAATTAGATTTCCACACTTCAACCTAATCTCAATCAACCAATTCTAAATCTGATTGTAATCACAATACTTTATTGCAATTTCATCAATTGTCTGACATTTATAAGCAACAATAATCAAAATCAAAATCAAGTAAATTCTACATTAGATCTAATTTATATATTAAAATATCATTCATGTGAACACCAAATCAAAATATTTGCAAGAAACAACTAGTAAAATCTTAGCATCTTCATTAAAATATGTTTATTTATTATGTTTAGAGCGTAAATAAGTTGTTATGTAAGATTTTTTGTCAAGATACTATGATACATGAAGGTTTTTTTTTTTTTTTTTTTTTTTTTTTATTATGCTTAAATAAGATTCTAAACTCAAAATGCATGTGCCAGATTATTATTATTATTATTATTATTATTATTATTAGTTGAGAGGAATTTGAATTCTTGATATCTTTGTTAGGTGCTAGTTGAATTACAAAACTCTTGGCTAGATTTCTATTATATAATTTTAATTAAAAGGAACTTACACAAAATGCATATTGCAAAGGACTTGTTTTGTCATATTTTCTGAAAATAGTTTTTAAGGGTATGTATGGTAACTGTTTTTCCCCTTATTTTTTGTTTCCAAAAACAATTTTCTATTTTTGAGACTAAAAAACTTGTGTGGCAACTCAAAATGGACAAAAAACAAAAATTGTTCTCAAAGCTCAATTTGTGAAGGAAACTAAAAAAATGCAAAAGGCTGTTTTCAATTTCTAATTTTCAAAAATCAATGAAAACATGCATTTAATTTAATGAACCTGTCTCTTTTAATGAGTTAGCATTAGAGTTCAAATCCTAGTAACAACATATTTTAGTATTTTATATTTTTTTTTTCTTTAAAAAACTATCTTTTTAATTTCAGCTAACCAAACATATTTTTAATTTCAAAAATACAAGAAAAATGTTTTTTTCTTTATATTCACAAAAACAAGTTTTTGAAAATAGAAAACAAAAACTATTACAAAATATAACCTAAAATTCCTGCTTTCTATGAGTATTGGTCCTGCTTGTTCAAACTTAGATAATGACACAACCCATCTTCTTTCGGCCAGTGGTGGTAGGTTGACATTTTAGCACAGTTCACATGCGCTTCAGCGTAAAATATTTGACCTTTTAAAATACTTGGATAGGAAAGCCCTCGAAACTTCCCTTTTCACACTAAGACTTGACCTTTGAAAGGAAATACGTTAAGAAGAGATGAATTTTTTTATTTAAGTAGTTTCATTACACACTCACTAATACACGCAAAAAAGTAAGTGTATTAATACACTGGACACAAGTCATGTCTCAGTTTTTGTTATGCAATAGTGTGTATTAGACTATTAGTGCATGTGGAACATAATTTTCCCTTTTGATATTATAGCCATTTGAGAAAGGGTGGGAAATGAGTCAATTGACTATTAGACACAAACTTACACACATGTGCATTTTAAACTCAAATTATAACTTCAAATTATGATTTTAGTTCTCCTAAAAAAAGAAAGTTTCGCTTTCAGTTTAAAACCTAAGTGTGTGTTAGCATATATACACACCTTTATGAAAGTATAACCGTTTAATTTAATAATGATAAAATTTTTAAAGAATATAAAAACTATTTCTAGTGTTCGCATTTGTGTTGCTAAGAATAACCATCGTAGATCCTTAAAAAAAAAAAAAAAAAAACCATTTTAGATAAAAGGATCATATAGAACAAATCCAAACTATAAATTACGTAGAATTTTTTAAATTTGAGCAGTCAATGCAAAATTAATAAAGAATCTAAATTTTGAGGAACCAAATTATTGGTTTTTTTTTTTTTTTTTTAAATATCCAAATCTGTGCTAGCAAGAAATAAAATTCTAAAAAAAAGAAAAATAATTACAAGTTGGGAAACAAAGAATAAAATCAAGGACTTAATTAATTTTTTTTTTATGTTTGCCAAAAAAAAAAAAATATGTACTCTGTTTGCTTCACTAGAAAATTTTTTGTAAAGATAGTTTTCCACATTTTCTAGTGTTTGGTAGCACAAAAAAATTGCTCAATAGAAAACTATCTTTAGTCAACAAAAAACACTGATAAAAATAAGGCTTATTTTATATAGGTTGTTTTCCATTTTTTTTTTTTCCAAAAACGATCTCTCCCACATGCATTGCATTTTCTATAAATATTATCTTAATTTGTAGCCACTAGAAACATAATTTTTTGGATCCTTCTCCCTCTCACAGTAAGCTCTTTCACTTTTTCTCTCTTCCATTTACTTTTTCTCTCATCAATCCTCACACCCTTACTGTCACCAACTCTGGTCTCTCCTCTTCCCATGGATCTCTCTCTCTCTCTCTCTCTCTCTCTCTCTCTCTCTCTTTTCTTCATGTTTCTCTTCCTCTCTGTAACACAATTTTTTGATTAGATTCCCCCCCTCACAAATTGGTCAATAGCCCCGACTTGCAAAAGAGAACATATTTGAAGCGATAATTTTGATTGTATCTATATATTGTCAAAATTTTAGTATGAAAACCAAATTCATTCTTGGTTCTTATTTATTTATATTGGTTACATTAGTTGGTTTACATAATACATATGTTTTAAATTATGCAAGAAATATAAATAAAAAAAATTGCATATCAAACAGCAGAAAACATTCTCAAATTCATTTTCAAGATTGTTACCAAATATCTGAAAATAAGATAATTTTCTAGAAAATGCTCTTTAGAAAATGAACGATTTTCCAGAAAATGTTAATGTTGAAACAAATAGAGGAATAAAAGAAAATGAGTTTAGCTTACCTCTAGTACTTTTTTAACTGAAGTTATCATTTTGTTTTAAATATATAATGTTAAGTAGTAGTGGGTTTTTATATCCACATTTTATTTAATTAGTGGATGATGTGATAGTTTTTTCATTAAAATAATAGGAGATTCCAATTAAAAAAGTATGAAAGATAAGCTAAACCCAAAGAAAATTAACAAAATGAGATGCTTTAATGTTTTTATTTATTTTTTCTTAAACTGGAACCCCAAAAAAAAAAAAAAAAAGTTCTGATTGAGCACCACTCTCTCTAGGCTTTAAGCGTTTAGGACGTTGATTAACATTTAATAGTGACAGTGCTAACAACCATTGATAAAAGGACAAAACAACTCTTAAACAATAAGATTGAAAATGTTTAAAATAAACTATAAAGATCAAATTGATAACAAAATTTCCCATAAAAAAAATTGATAACAAATTTAAATTCAGAGGAAACAATTGTGGATCAATAAGAAATAAAAAGTACAAGTTAATGAGAATCACAGCAGGAAACGAAGGAATTTTTTTTCTAAGAAGTACATACACGGACGCAAATATGGATATGATACAACAACTTAAGAAACTTTTAAAAAATTATAATATAAAATGGCGGTACAACACTCATTTAACAAAATTATTACAACACAGATACAGCAATGAAGCGTACAAGGCCCCATTCAATATAGTAATTTAATATCATATTTTTAATTTTTAATCAATATTACATATATTTTTAAATACTTTCACGTCTGCGTACCAAAACAGCGCTTGTTTTCTATGAATGCCGGTCCTGCTTGTTCAATGTCTGCGTACCAAAACAGCGCTTGTTTTCTATGAATGCCCGTCAGCGCTTGATTTCTATGAATGCCGGTCCTGCTTGTTCAATGCTGGAGGCTGGAGTGGACCCCATCTTGAAAGTCACAGCCCATCTTCTTTCCGCGTAATGACGGTTCAACATATCTTCTCAATCGTCTCGTCTCTTCCTCTTATTGTTCACTCGCTGTTACATTTTTTTCTCTCTCTTGCTTTTCACAGTCTATTATTACCTTCTTTATCTATCTCTGTTTCTCTCTCCCTCTTCCTCTTCCTCTTCCTGACCTCCATTATTGACTGCTTCTACCTATTTGCTGGCTACTACTGCTACAGTAAGTGCACTCTAACATGCCTTTTTCTTATTATTATTACTTTTTTGCCTTTTCCTTTTCCTTTTATTTCTTGTCTGAAGTAATAGTTTAATTAACACAACGAAAGACAATAAGCTCTTCCATCTTTAGTCTCCTCAACTAACAAAGAGTCAAAGACTGAGGGAGGGCTGTACTGTTCGTTAACATGATCGAAAATGACATAGACTTCAAAAAACAAAAAAAGGATATATTTAGTTTGATATCTTCCATTAACAGGAAGATAGACCAATTCGGAAAAGTAGCTGAATATATAGAAGATTATTTTCTCTTCTAGGATTAATATATTAGGTCCAATTCCGTAGCCTGTGATACAACCGAATAGCCACCTTCGTTTATCTGTTGTACATGCTCAGTACTCGTTACAACATGAAGGGATAGATAATAACAATTGTTGAGAACTGATACTGATTCAGACAGTTTGCAAATATGATTATTATATTATATTATAAATTTTATCTGAATTAAATTATATCTGATTTTGATATTGTATTATTTATTTATTTATAGCAAGGAAAAAGAAATACGGGTAGAGAGAGAGACCAATATTATGCTTTTTCCTTTTCCTTTTATTTCTTGTCTGAAGTAATAGTTTAATTAACACAACGAAAGACAATAAGCTCTTCCATCTTTAGGGGTGCTTGAGGGAGTAGTTTGAGATATATTGTTTGGGTATTTCTGATATAATTACAAATAAAAAAGTGTATGAAAATATGCGTAACGTTATTTAAAATGTAAAAAAAATATCTAAATCTCAACTAACAAAGAGTCAAAGACTAAGGGGGGCTGTACTATTTGTTGACATGATCAAAAATATGATACAGACTTCAAAAAACAAAAAGGATAAATTTAGTTTGATATCTTCCATTAACAGCAGGGACGGACCCCGTGGGAAGAGGGGGGGGGGGCCTAAAGGGGCCCGGGCCTTCCCTGACCAAAAAATCTTTTTTAGGAATCATATATTCCTACTCACATACAACTTCGGGCCCCCTCTTTCCAAAATCTAGGCCTCCATCATCAAAATTTCATCAAATCAGCTCAAAGAGATCACAATAGTACAAGAGTCCATCTACACTACATGTGGGATTCACTTCTCCACATCTTTCTTTTCCTACCCTTTATCTATTTTGTTTTTCATATTAATGAGTTGCGATAGGAATCAAAATGTGCCTTGTGCAATATATGAAATTACACTTTACAACTTTAAATTATGAACTAAATTATATTTTGTACTTTAAATTATTCAAATGCACACTTTACACTTTAAATTATGAATCATGTTACACTTTGCACCCTAACATTAGTTTTATCGTTAAATTAACCAAAAACTCACAGCACATTACTTGCACATAATTTTTACTTAAGTGACACAAAGTATAAAGATCAAATCACCCTTTTCACAATCAATTAAAAACAACTTTTTTTTTAGTCCTCTGTCTCTCTCACGTGCGTACAGGTATAGACACAACTCTCTTTCCCAAGGTTTTTTCTTTTTATTGGCTTGCACCTTTGAATGGCTTTTTCCAAAGTTGGCACCACCGAGGACGGACCAACAGGAGCCCCCCCCCCCCCCCAAAAAAACCTAGTATATATATATGTGTGTGTGTTGAAATTTTTTTTTTATTTTCGTCGTAATAGCCCCCACCTCCCCCCAATTTAAAAAAAAAAAAAAAAAAAAAACTGGTATAGTGGTATATATAAGAATGCAATTTGAAAAATAACTGAATAACTCATCCAAAAAAAAAAAAAAAAATAACCGACAAATTAAAACTACAAAATAAAAAATAAATATGGAACCTAAATTACAATTCTCAAATTTTTACCCTAACGTCACTCTTCCAAATTTTTTATTTTCGTCGTAATAGCCCCCCCCCCCCAATTTAAAAAAAAAAAACTAGTATAGTGGTATATATAAGAATGCAATCTAAAAAAATAACTGACTAACTCATCCAAAAAAATAATAGTAATAACCGACAAATTAAAACTACAAAATAAAAAATAAATATGAAACCTAAATTACAATTCTCAAATTTTTACCCTAACCTCACTCTTCCTCTACTTAATTTTTACCCTAACACTTTCATAACTGCTGCTGCTGCTATTATTTTCTTCAGATCAGATTTGGGTGTTGCTGCTATTGCTCTTTTCCTCAGATCAGGATCCAGTGTTGCTGCTGCTGTTCAGTCTTCTCCTCCTCACACACGAGTTTGGTAAATCTAAGAAATTTCTCTCTTCTCTCAAGTTCATATTTTTTTTTCTTACTCTACCTTAGCCGGTCCTCTGCAATCTACCCTCTACATTTTTTTTTTTTTTATGAACAAACTATTGTGTTTGTGATTGTGGCTTTTTAGTTTTTATGGACTGGTCACTGGTAGACATGGCTAAATAGGTCAGAATTTTTTGACCCGACCCAAACCCGATTTTTTTGACCTGAAGAAAAACGGGTTAACCTGTGACCTGACCCGAGTTTTTGCGGGTCAACCCAACCCGAACCCAAATCACTTTTTTAAAACTTTTTTTTTTGGTAAAAAAAAGAGTAAAATTAAAATAATAGTAGTTTAATTGTTTATTGTGAGTTTTAAGGAAATAATTGATACATTTACATAACTACATGCAAATTAATTGAAAGATAAATGGTTGAGCATTCTGTAATGAGTAAAGATTTTTAGATATTAAATAACAAAGTACATGCCAAGATAATATGATTACAGTAAAGTTAAAAATATAGATTTAAAATTGTAGACATGTGTGAGAAACATTCACAAGTATGAAAATAGTAAAACCAAAGTATCAAATTAGCATAAATTATGAATGCTTAGACCTATTTTTTAACAATTTATGACCAAAATAAACGGATTTTCAAAATAAATTATGATATTTCCTAGAGTGTGTATTATTTAACAGTAATATGATATTCATAAAAGAGACCATGTATAAATAAGTAAGTAATCAAACTTTAATGTATATCTCAAATTGAAATAGAGTGCCAACTATAATTGATAATAGATTATAAAATTAATTTTCAATAATGTAAATTTCTTTTATGTTTTTATTCTTCATCAAATGAGTTATCCAATAAGTCATTTGTAATTTTGTTTTATATTTTGGAATGTTGATATTGTGTAGAAATAAAACGTATGTATTTGTTTTACTTATCTTTATGTTATTTTGTTTTAGATACTAATGTTAGGATTTGTATAATTTTAAAATTATTAAATAAATATTAATAAGTTTAACTGAGTTCATTCTTGATATAAGTGGTGAATTCAAAATAATGCATTTTACATCAAGTAATTTGTTGCATAACTTTCCAAATGGCAAATACATGTTGTTTTCTTTATAAAAAAAAAAAATCATGTGAAAAATCTAGGTCAACCCAACCCAACTTGACCCGACCCGACCCGCAATTCGATTGACCCAAACCCGTTTTTAAACCTCTTAAGATGTCCCTTGACCCATTTGACCCGCAACCCGATTAACCCGACCCAAACTTGACCCAACCTGACCCGCCCGTTTTGCCATGTGTAGTCATTGGTTTGTTATGTCATGTGTGGACTGTAGAGTAGTTTGTGGTTGTGGCTTTGTATTGAGTAATGTGTAATTGAGACTTTTTGTGTCATTGTGTGGACCGGTCATGTGGTTGTGGCTTTGGTTTTAGGGAAATGTTAACAAGCACTGGACAGTGCTTGTTAAGGTTTCCATTTTTGTGTTTTACTTAAAAAAGAGGAAAAAAGTTATCAAAAAAATTGTCAAAAAAGGTAAAAAAAAATTGCCAAAAACTTAAAAACTACCAAAAGTTGAAAAAGTTACCCAAAAATTTACCTAAAGTATGTTGTTAAAGGGCACCTTACCTATTAACACAACCCTTGATTTTATCTATAAAGAAGTAAACTGGGACCACTAGGAGTAGGACATGAGTGCTGAATTGACAGAATTAAGAGAGTGAATTTGAATTTGTGAGACTAGCCTTTGATGAGTCATAAAAGACTTTTTTGTGAGACGAATTGACCAAAGTCTTTGGTCATTGTTTTCATGTTTTGGTTTTATTAAAAATTGTCTTTCTCACTTTGTGTAATGTGGTTAATATTAATAATATATATGAACTTGTGAACTTTGTCTTTGTCACTTTGTGTGATGTGGCTAATATTAATAATATATATAAACTAGTACTTGTCTGTTTATGATTATTTTGGTTTTATATATATATATATATATATATATATATATATATTTTGTTGAGAAGTCCCTTTTTTTTAGTTGGTGTATAGAACTACGAAATATGGAAATAATGAAACTTTTTTTTATTTATTTGTAGATCATAAGTAAGTCCATTACAAGAGCGTTGAGTTCTATTTTGATAAATGTGTTGAAATGTTTAAAAAACACTTATTTTGTATGTTATACTTTGTTGACATTTTTATAATATCAAATGTCTAAGAAACATTTATTTTATATGTTGTATTTTGTTAAATATGAAATAGATGTTAGTTTTTATTTTCATTAAAAAAAAATTGTTTTAAGCTTTGGCCTCTAGGTTCAAATCCTAGTTCCGTCCCTAGGTACCACCACACATTGACTCTTATCGCCACCACCATATGCTGTTGCACCCGTTGAAGTTCTTATAGCCGTAGAACTTGCAGTAATAGTTTGGAGTTCTTGCGCCTTTTGCCCAAGAATTTCTAGCAGTTCTCGCACCTCTAGCCCAAGAATTTGGGACCAATTGAAGACGCAACATTCAATACAACAATTCAAACAAAAAAATGCTATTCTATACAATATTCCACAAACAATCATTGTTTCCTTTGTAAAAACAAAAACCCAGTCATAATTAACAATTCCAAAAAGCTACAAAACAGTAGAGCTCTACCTACTATTCCTAACCCACCTTTCGTCAATAATAAGCAACATAAGAAAGAGGATGGAAAAAATTTGAAAGAAATGGTATTTGAGAGAAAAGAGAAACCATCAGGAATCCCATAGAATGAGGCAAAGCATATTTTCTATGAATGCCGGTCCTGCTTGTTCAATGCTGGAGGCTGGAGTGGACCCCATCTTGAAAGTCACAGCCCATCTTCTTTCCGCGTAATGACGGTTCAACATATCTTCTCAATCGTCTCGTCTCTTCCTCTTATTGTTCACTCGCTATTACATTTTTTTCTCTCTCTTGCTCTTCACAGTCTATTATTACCTTCTTTATCTATCTCTGTTTCTCTCTCCCTCTTCCTCTTCCTGACCTCCATTATTGACTGCTTCTACCTATTTGCTGGCTGCTACTGCTACAGTAAGTGCACTCTAACATGCCTTTTTCTTATTATTATTACTTTTTTGCCTTTTCCTTTTCCTTTTATTTCTTGTCTGAAGTAATAGTTTAATTAACACAACGAAAGACAATAAGCTCTTCCATCTTTAGTCTCCTCAACTAACAAAGAGTCAAAGACTGAGGGAGGGCTGTACTGTTCGTTAACATGATCGAAAATGATATAGACTTCAAAAAACAAAAAAAGGATATATTTAGTTTGATATCTTCCATTAACAGGAAGATAGACCAATTCGGAAAAGTAGCTGAATATATAGAAGATTATTTTCTCTTCTAGGATTAATATATTAGGTCCAATTCCGTAGCCTGTGATACAACCGAAATAGCCACCTTCGTTTATCTGTTGTACATGCTCAGTAGTCGTTACAACATGAAGGGATAGATAATAACAATTGTTGAGAACTGATACTGATTCAGACAGTTTGCAAATATGATTATTATATTATATTATAAATTTTATCTGAATTAAATTATATCTGATTTTGATATTGTATTATTTATTTATTTATAGCAAGGAAAAAGAAATATGGCTAGAGAGAGAGAGACCAATATTATGCTTTTTCCTTTTCCTTTTATTTCTTGTCTGAAGTAATAGTTTAATTAACACAACGAAAGACAATAAGCTCTTCCATCTTTGGGGGTGTTTGAGGGAGTAGTTTGAGATATATTGTTTGGATATTTTTGATATAATTGTGGATAAAAAAGTGTATGAAAATGTGTGTAACGTTGTTTAAAATATAAAAAAATATCTAAATCTCAACTAACAAAGAGTCAAAGACTGAGGGGGGCTGTACTATTTGTTAACATGATCGAAAATATGATATAGACTTCAAAAAACAAAAAGGATAAATTTAGTTTGATATCTTCCATTAACAGCAAGGACGGACCCCCTGGGGGGGGGGGCCCTAAAGGGGCCCGGGCCTTCCCTGACCCTTATAAAAAAAAAAATCTTTTTTAGGAATCATATATTCCTACTCACATACAACTTCGGGCCCCCTCTCTCCAAAATCTAGGCCCCCATCATCAAAATTTCATCAAATCAGCTCAAAGAGATCACAATAGTCCAAGAGTCCATCTACCCTACATGTGGGATTCACTTCTCCACATCTTTCTTTTCCTACCCTTTATCTATTTTGTTTTTCATATTAATGAGTTGCAATAGGAATCAAAATGTGCCTTGTGCAATATATGAAATTACACTTTACAACTTTAAATTATGAACTAAATTATACTTTGCACTTTAAATTATTCAAATGCACACTTTACACTTTAAATTATGAATCTTGTTACACTTTGCACCCTGACATTAGTTTTACCATTAAGTTAAACAGAAATTCATAGCACATTACTTGCACATGATTTTTACTTAAGTGACACAATGTTTAAAGACCAAATCACCCTTTTCACAATCAATTAAAAACAATTTTTTTTTCAGTCCTCTATCTCTCTCACGTGCGTACAGGTACAGACACAACTCTCTTTCGCAAGGTTTTTTCTTTTTATTGGCCTGCACCTTTGAATGGCTTTTTCCAAAGTTGGCACCACCAAGGACGGGCCAACAGTAGCGCCCCCCCCCCCCCCCCCACCCCACCCCACCCCACCCCACCCCAAAAAAAAAACCTAGTATATATATGTGTGTGTGTGTGTGTGTGTTGAAATTTTTTATTTTTGTCGTAATAGCCCCCACCCCCCTAATAAAAAAAAAAAAAAAAAACTGGTATAGTGGTATATATAAGAATGCAATCTGAAAAATAACTAACTAACTCATCCAAAAAAATAATAATAATAACCGACAAATTCAAACTACAAAACAAAAAATAAATATGGAACCTAAATTACAAATCTTAAATTTTTACCCTAACCTCATTCTTCC
This sequence comes from Castanopsis chinensis, assembly GCA_032878915.1. Classification (NCBI taxonomy): domain Eukaryota; kingdom Viridiplantae; phylum Streptophyta; class Magnoliopsida; order Fagales; family Fagaceae; genus Castanopsis; species Castanopsis chinensis. The sequence continues at coordinate 10,704,603 of JAVQMG010000087.1, read as the reverse complement.
AAATTTTTTATTTTCGTCGTAATAGCCCCCCCCCCCCCCCCCACCAATTAAAAAAAAAAAAAAATTTGGTATAGTGGTATATATAAGAATGCAATCTAAAAAAATAACTGACTAACTCATCCAAAAAAATAATAGTAATAACCAACAAATTAAAACTACAAAATAAAAAATAAATATGAAACCTAAATTACAATTATCAAATTTTTACCCTAACCTCACTCTTCCTCTACTCAATTTTTACCCTAACGTCTCCATAACTGCTGCTGCTATTCTTTTCTTCAGATCAGATTTTGGTGTTGCTGCTATTGCTCTTTTCCTCAAATCAGGATCCAGTGTTGTTGCTGCTGCTGCTGCTCAGCCTGCTCCTCCTCACACACGAGTCTGGTAAATCTAAGAAATTTCTCTGTTCTCTCAAGTTCATATTTTTTTTTCTTGCTCTGCCTTAGCCGGTCCTCTGCAATCTGCCATCTGCGTTTTTTTTTTTATGAACTGTTGACTGTTGCGTTTGTGATTATGGCTTTTTAGTTTTTATGGACTAGTCACTGGTAGACATGGCTAAACAGGTTGGAATTTTTTGACCCAACCCGAACCCAATTTTTTTGACCTGAAGCAAAAACAAGTTAACCCGTGACTCTACTCGAGTTTTTGCGGGTCAACCCGACCCAACCCCAACCCGAATCACTTTTTTAAAACTTTTTTTTTTTTTTTTTGTAAAAAAAAAAGTAAAATTAAGACAATAGTAGTTTAATTGTTTATTGTGAGTTTTAAGGAAACAATTCATACATTACATAACTACATGCAAATTAATTGAAATATAAATGGTTGAGCATTCTGTAATGAGTAAAGATTTTTAGATATTAAATAACAAAGTACATGCCAAGATAATATGATTACAGTAGAGTTAAAAATATAGATTTAAAATTGTAGACATGTGTGAGAAACATTCACAAGTGTGAGAATAGTGAAGCCAAAGTATCAAATTAGCATAAATTATGAATGCTTAGACATATTTTTTAACAATTTATGTCCAAAATAAACGGCTTTTCAAAATAAATTGTGATATTTTTTAGAGTGTGTGTTGTTTAACAATAATATGATATTCATAACAGAGACCATGTATAAATAAATAAGCAATCAAACTTTAATGTATATCTCAAATTGAAATAGAGTGCCAACTATAATCGATAATAGATTATAAAATTAATTTTTAAGATTGTAAATTTCTTATATGTTTTTATTCTTTATGAAATGAGTTATCCAATAAGTCATTTGTAATTTTGTTTTATATTTTGGAATGTTGATATTGTGTAGAAATAAAACATATGTATTTGTTTTACTTATCTTTGCGTTATTTTGTTTTAGATAGTAATATTAGGATTTGTATAATTTTAAAATTATTAAATAAGTATTAATAAGTTTAACTGAGTTTATTCTTGATATAAGTGGTGAATTCAAAATAATGTATTTTACATCAAGTAATTTATTGCATAATTTTCCAAATAGCAAATACATGTTGTTTTCTTTATAAAAAAAAAATCATGTGAAAAATCCGGGTCAACCCAACCTAACTTGACCCGACCTGACCTGCAATCCGATTGACCCAAACCCGTTTTTAAACCTCTTAAGATGTCCTGTGACCCGTAACCCGATTGACTCGACCCAACCCGCCCGTTTTGCCATGTCTAGTCACTGGTGTGTTGTGTCGTGTGTGGACCATAGAGTAGTTTGTGGTTGTGGCTTTGTATTGAGTAATGTGTAATTGAGACTTTTTGTGTCATTGTGTGGACCGGTCACGTGGTTGTGGCTTTGGTTTTAGGGAAATGTTAACAAGTACCGGATGGTGCTTGTTAAGGTTTCCCTTTTTGTGTTTTACTTAAAAAAGAGGAAAAAAGTTATCAAAAAAATTGTCAAAAAAGGTAAAAAAAAATTTCCAAAAACTGAAAAACTACCAAAAGTTGAAAAAGTTACCCAAATATTTACCCAAAATATGTTGTTAAAGGGCATCTTACCTGTTCACAAAACCCTTAATTTTATCTATAAAGAAGTAAACTGGGACCACTAGGAGTAGGGCATGAGTGCTGAATTGATAGAATTGTGAGAGTAAATTTGAATTTGTGAGACTAGTCTTTGATGAGTCATAAAAGACTTTTTTGTGAGACGAATTGACCAAAGTCTTTCGTCATTGTTTTCATGTTTTGGTTTTATTAAAAATTGTTTTTCTCACTTTGTGTAATGTGGTTAATATTGATAATATATATGAACTTGTGAACTTAGTCTTTGTTACTTTGTGTAATGTGGCTAATATTAATAATATATATAAACTAGTACTTGTCTGTTTATGATTATTTTGGTTTTAGATTTTTTTTTGTTGAGAAATCCTTTTTTTAAGTTGGTGTATAGAACTACAAAATATGGAAATAATGAAACTTTATTTATTTATTTGTAGATCATGAGTAAGTCCATTACAAGAGCGTCGAGTTTCATTTTGATAAATGTGTTTAAATGTTTAAAAAACACTTATTTTGTATGTTATACTTTGTTGATATTTTTATAATATCAAATGTCTAAGAAACACTTATTTTATATGTAGTATTTTGTTGAATATAAAATAGATGTTAGTTTTTATTTTCATAAAAAAAAAAAATTGTTTTAAGCTTTGGCCCCTAGGTTCAAATCCTAGTTCCGTTCCTGGGTACCACCACACATTGACTCTTATTGCCACCACCTTATGCTGTTGCACCCGTTGAAGTTCTAATAGCAGTAGAACTTGCAGCAATAGTTTGGAGTTCTTGCGCCTTCTGCCCAAGAATTTCTAGCAATTCTCGCACCTCCATCCCAAGAAATTCAGCAGTTCTCGCACATGTAGCCCAAGAATTTGGGACCAATTGAAGACACAACATTCAATACAACAATTCAAACAAAAAATGCTATTCTATACAATATTCCACAAACAATCATTGTTTCCTTTGTAAAAACAAAAACCCAGTCATAATTAACAATTCCAAAAAGCTACAAAACACTAAAGCTCTACCTACTAGTTTTAACCCACCTTTCGTCAATAATAAGCAACATAAGAAAGAGGATGGAAAAAATTTGAAACAAATGGTATTTGAGAGAAAAGAGAAACCATTAGGAATCCTATAAAATGAGGCAAAGCATATTTTGTCTTTAGATTTTTTTTTTAATTGCTCGTCAACATGTGTCAACATGGCATAAAAAACATTTGAATGAGATGTAAAATGAAAACGTTTATATTTTAGAATTACTTTTGAATAATAAATGCTAGCTTCTGAATATGGTCATGGCACATGAAGGCGGATACAATTTATCAATGGTATACATTGCGAACGTAAATATTATTGGAGGAGAGGACGTACTAAGCTAATTAAAAATTTATCAAGTAGGTGATATATTTTTCCCAAAAAACAAAAAATAGGTGAAATTTTATTTTGTTAGTTAGGTGGATCGGATGGGGTGTGACTCTTATTTTATCTTTAGAGTTTTGTCGTTTCTTCTGACCATCAAGCTGACAAATTTGACTAGAACAAGCTTCTATTTTATTTTATTTTTATTTTTATATGAGTGCCGGTCCTGCTTGTTCAAGATCCCTCTTCCGTCTTCAGACTCCTCAACTAACAATGACTGAGGGAGGGCTGTAGTGTTTGTTACATGATACAACTGATATTGATACAGAGTTTGCAAATAGGATTACTATATTATATTATATCATTAATTTTATCTGAATTAATTTATATTTGATTTTGATATTATTTATTTATTTATTTATTTATTGTAAGGAAAAAGAAATATGGGTAGAGGGAGAGATCCATTTTGGGATCACGCTGAGAAAGTCGATGGCTGTGTTAAATTCAAGTGTATTTACTGTAAACGAGATTTTCCTGGAGGTGCATCAAGGATTAAAGCACACTTGGCCGGAGTTCCAGGTCATGACATTAAGTTATGTAATGCTGTGCCTCGAGAAGTTCAAGAAAAAGCTCGAGCAATAACTCAAAAAAAAAGAGAAGTTGAAGCAATTCAAGGGACCAACAAAAAACTTAAAAGTGCATCAACCTCATCTTCAAAATTAAAAAATAAGGTGATTATCTGGTCCCAACTCTATACATAGTTATTTATTTCTAATAAAACCAATGCTTTTTAATTAACCCTTTGCAAACCGTTTCATAATATTTTCTCTTTCTAGGGTAAGGAAGAACATACGGCTGAAATTGTCCTCAATGATGTTGTGGACAGACTAATAGCCAATGCATTTTCACTACATGCCAGTGAGTGTATCAATTTTGAGTCGAGTTTCAAGGTGGAGTTGAAAAATCTTCTTGAAACATTATTCAAGATTAAATTCTTGTTAGATGATGCTCAAAAGAGGCAATCAGGTGAAGAGTCTGTGAGGAACTGGTTAATGGACCTTAGAGATGTAGCTTATGATGCTGATAATGTGCTAGACGAATTTAGCTATGAAAGTTTTTGGGTACAGACTCAAAATCTAATGGTGGATCAGGTGCGTAGCTTTTCATTTTGCAATCCTAATAAAGTTAAGACCATCAAACAGTTATTGGATAAAATTGTGCATAATGTAGCTGGCTTTGGTCTTAGAATGGAGTTGGTGAATTCAATCCCCAATATTAGCTCGAACATGAACATAGACCCCCTATTCGATGACTCAGAAGTTGTAGGAAGAGAATACGATGTCACGAAAATAGTAAACGTACTTATTAGTTCAAGCAATCAACAAATTATCTCTGTTCTCCCTATAGTGGGTATGGCAGGTCTTGGAAAGACAACTTTAGCAAAACTTGTGTATGACAATGAACTAATAAAGAAATATTTTGATGTATTAGCATGGGTAAATGTTGGTATAGATTTCGATGTTGAGGGGATTTTAGGAAAGATTCTTATATCTCTTGGAGAAGGCTTGAGATTTTCAATATATAATAAATTACATCAACTATGTGCAAAAAAGTTGAGGGCAATAAAGTATCTTCTCATTCTTGATGATGTGCAGGATGAAGATCTTGAGAAATGGGATTCTTTAAAGGGTTACTTGTCAAAATATAGTTCAAGCATAGGAAATAATATTGTTGTTACAACCCATAGTGATAATGTGGCTGAAATTATGAAGACACATCCCAAACATCAATTGGAAAAATTATCAAAAGATGATTGTTGGTCCATATTCAAGAAAATATCATTCACAAATGGAAGAATTCCATTAGATTTAGATTTGGAGGTTATTGGCAGGGAAATTGCTAAAAGATGTGGAGGGGTTCCATTGGCTGCAAGAATTCTAGGGGGAACAATGTGCTTTAAATGTGATAAAAACAAATGGCTAGAGATTCAAAATAATAAAATTTGGGATATGTTGGATGAAGATAATAGTGACATCTTTCCTGTGCTTAAGTTATGCTTTGATCATCTTCCAACACCCTCTTTAAAACGATGTTTCGCATATTGTGCAATATTCCCTAAAGATTATGACATGAAAAAGGATGAAGTAATTCGGTATTGGATGGCTGAAGGGTTCCTTGAACTAGCTAAAGAAGTTGATATGGTGATGGAAGATATTGGTAACATGTATTTCAATATTTTGTTGGCCACTTCCTTTTTCCAAGATGCTAGAATGGATTACTACGGTAATATTATTAGTTGCAAAATGCATGATTTGGTGCATGATTTTGCACTCTCAATATCAAAATCTGAATCTCTAATCTTGGAGGGAGATCCCGTGAATAATGTTAGTAGCATAAAACCCTTATTTGTTCGATTTGATAGCAAAACAACACCAGGAACTTCATTTAGTGGAGATGGTTTCATAAAAGTGCGAACGTTAATTTCAGAAAATTTTGACTTTGACACTGTGTTATCAAATTTTAGGTGCTTACGTGTTTTAAAATTATCAAGCCATGGGTTACCGGATTCAATTGAGCAATTAATACATTTGAGGCTTCTTGAAATCTACCAAACTAGAATTCAGGAACTACCAAATTCTATCACCAAACTCTACAATTTGCAAACTTTAAGAATTGAACTATGTGATGATGCAAGAAAACTCTCTCTTCCAGAAGATCTAAGTAATTTGATTAAGTTAAGACATATTTATATTGATAAGACCTGGTCTTGCTATAAAACTCCTAAGAATATGGGGCGGTTGACTTGCCTTCAAACCTTGCCAATTTTTATTGTGGGTCCAGACGAAGGTTATCTTATTAATGAATTGGGACCTTTAAAGAATCTCGGAGGGGATATACGCATAGATAATTTAAAGAATGTGAAAGATGAGGAAGAAGCCAAAAGTGCAAAATTAAACGAAAAGGAAATATTCAACTTGAAATTATTCTGGTATTGGAATAGAGCAGAAGAGGACAGGTATGATAAAGATGAAAATGTGTTGAAAGGCCTCCAACCTCACCCAAATTTGAAAAGCTTAGAAATCCATAGCTATAGCGGAAAGAAATTCCCATCATGGGTTGGATCGTTGCTATATCACAACTTGATTAAGATCCATTTGGGAGGTTGTCACAAATGTGAAGAAGTTCCAACTCTAGGGCAATTACCCTGTCTTAGGGTTCTTGAAATTACACTAATGACCAAGGTAAGAAGTATAGGAAGTGAGTTATACTTTTACGGCGATGGGAGTTACAGAAATACTACATTATTTCCGGCATTGAGAACACTCGAATTGATGCATATGGATAGCTTAGAAGAGTGGAAGGATGCAAAGGATTTGACAAGCGCAGGTGAGATGTTGGTGGTGTTTCCTTGCCTTAAAAATTTGTTCTTATTTGACTGTAACGAATTGAGGTACTTGCCAGGTGTCCCGTCAGTTATTCAATGCTTGCAGATAATAGGGTGTGGTATTTACGAACTACCCAGTGGGCTACAATTCTGTACATCTCTTCAATATTTGGAGATCGATGACTGTCCGAATCTGAAATCAATTCCAGATTTAGGAGTATTATTTCATTCTCTTATTAATTTAAAACTTAGCAACTGTCCTTATCTAAGACTGAAGCTTATGCGAGAAGGCCGCTTAAAGACTTTGGTAATCGGTGGGTTTATTGAAGAGTTGGATGCTTTTCCGATTCTGCGTTATCCTTTCATTCGATACTCGCACGCGTCCCTCAAAAAGCTAAGATTGCATGGGAGTCCTACACTAAACTCTCTCCCGAACGAAATTCAACTCTTCACTGCCCTTGAAGAGCTGCGGATACAGAACTTTAACGGAATGGAAGCTTTGCCTGATTGGTTCAGCTGTCTTTCTTCTCTTCAAAAGCTGTCTCTTTACTACTGCAAAAAGCTGATGTATCTTCCCATTCTACACCTCACCAATTTAAAACATCTGCACATTGATCGTTGCCGCAATTTAGAGAGCAGCGCAGAGTGGTTACAGATGCCCCATATTCGAACCATCAAAATCAATGAAGAATACATCAAAGGGAATGATTCTGAGGACTCTGAAGACTTTGACGACTATGGCGACTCTAATTATGAACAATCTGATTACTATGACGACTCTGAAGAATCTGACGACTATGACGACTCTGAAGAATCTGATGACTATGACGACTCTGAAGATGATAGAGATGATTGGTAAGTGTATTTATTCCTGGACTACAAGTATATTCCATTTCTTACTCTTAAATGTCACATCTTAATATTTTAGGTTAATTATAAAAAAAAAATATTTTAGATTAATGTTTCTTGAATGAATTAATAGAAATTTATCTCACCAACCACTCTGATTACTGGAATGTTGCAAAAAATCTTCAACTTTGCACTTGAAAAATGCATGTCGTCCTAGCAATTATCAGAGCCTGCTTTTTGTCCATTTAAGATAACATACATACTCGTTCTTTTCTCAGCATTTCTTGTAACCTTCACTTCTTGGTGTCAATTGATTATGTCTATTGATGAAAACATACTCATTCTTTTCAATTTCATGAGCTGCAATTCTAATATAATACACGGACCAGTTCTTGTTTCTAGGGCTTTGAAAAAGATGGAAAATAGATGTTGTTAATTTGGGCTTGGTCATAATTCCTATGTTTTTTTGAGTGATTTTATTGTGGGAAAGTGGAGTTGGGTTGCATAAGAATGAGATTTGACATTGGGTGGGAGAAGGTCTTGCAGATTTAAGTTTTCATGTTTGGGTTGGAAGGTCAGTTTTACTGGTCCATGAAGTTATGTGATCCCCAGTTCTACTAGTGGAAGCAAAGCTTAAATTTCTTATAAAGTTTTAGACAGCACTGAAGGTGTTGATGGTTCTAATATATTTATATATCAGTTTTAGCTTTTGAAGGTTTCTAACACATTTTAATTTTTTTGGCTAAATCATGAAGCTTGCAAGCAGATTCCATCTTGGAAATTAACCAACTCAATGACAACTGGTGCCAAGGTACTTCAGGTTTGGAAATTAACCAACTCAATGACAACTGGTGCCAAGGTACTTCAGGTTTGGAAATTAACCAACTCGATGACAACTGGTGCCAAGGTACTTCAGGTTTGGAAAATAACCAACTTGATGACAACTGATGCCAAGGTACTTCAGGTTTGCTTTCACTTTACCATTTCAGATACATGCATATAACTTACTTCTTAATTAATTGGTGCTTTACGAGATCCAACTCAGTTAGTATATATTTGTACAGTGACTGGGTTCTGTACCCACTGTGCTTATCCGCATAAACAAAATTGTTAGTCTATGTAAAGGTGTGCATGTCAACTCCATATATGTGTTCATATGTCACCAAGATAATGTATAGAGTTAGATTGAGTAGTCAGATCACAGAATTATGGTTTCACACTCTTTGACATGAAAGTCATTCTGTGCATCAGGCATTATTATAGCTTAACGTGAACAAATGTCCTTTGCTTTCACTCTTTTAATTGCTAACATGTATATATTAAAGTAATTGCTAGGAGCATGGGATGTTAAAAAACTAACAACATGTGGGCACTAGGGACAGCATATCTATTGTGTTTAGCCAGAGGGAAAATTAATTTACTTATGGAGTTTTAATCTAGCCGCAAGCTAATGGAAGCTTATAAGATTTGGTAAGTTTTCTCAAATCATCTCTTATGTTTGAATAATTAGAGTACTAATTCAATCTGATAAGTATATCATTCATGCCAAAAGAGTTTAACAATTTTCAGATCTTAATGGTCAAAAGTTTAAAATAATCTCTACTGTTTTATGTGGTGAGTGAAGATGACACACCGTTTGCACCAGCTGCAGTGGTTGAAGTTGCATGCTGCCTTTTCTACGATTTTCATGGCCTTTTACTGGTTGATTTACACTCGAGTATCACCTGCGAGGTTTCTCTGTTAATTATTCAGAATCTACAAGAAAATAATTAAAGATAACAACAAATTATAAAAAATAAATAAATAATTGAGAGAAGAGAGAATGAGAGAGTGAATACAATATTTGCAACACTTTGAAACCTTGAGTAAAAGACTATGAAGCCTTTTCTTTAGTCCATTAACCCTCATAAAATTAGATTCAATTAAGGTTTTCCATCTATTTTGGTGTTTTCTTTATGTAAGCTTTACGTTATTTTCATACCCAACAGGTGACCATTCTGATTGATCTAGATCATGCAACTGATGACGAGGTACTTGAGGTCTGCTTTCTCTTTACCATTTCAGATGCGTGTATATAACTAACTTCTTAATTGGTGCTTTGCAAGATCCAATTCAGTTTATATATATTTGTACAGTGACTGGAGGTGCTCCCTTTCTGCAATGATGGAGGTGCTCCCTTTCTGTGGAAAGCTAGATGAAAGTATCCTGAAATGGTTTTTGAAGCTAGATGTTTTGTTTCTTACTGGTCGCTTTGCAAGGGATATGGAATCAGCAAGAGTGGTCATTGGTAGAAGATTGTTCATAGTCCAAGAATCACAATGGAGGGAATTTAAAATTGATTCCAATGAAATTGTTTCATAGAAATTTGTGAGTTCTCTCATTCTTGTCTTTATTTCTTTTAATTTCTCTCTTCCAAGAAAACCTATTATGAATCCTTTCCTTTTGGTACATTTAAGTTCGCATACTCTTTACTAAATTTGTTGTTCATATACTATTTACATATTTTGGTTATTCTTCAATTAGCAGTCATGTACTTCAACACAGAATGGTCCAAAATTTTCCCTGTTCCAAATATCCAGATTAACTTTTGATTCCTATTCTATGCTAAAAATAATCTAAAATTGGTATTTTTCTCAAATATCCTTTTCTCCAACATTTCAATTTGGAATAAAGTAGTTTTTTTTTCCACTTACCATATTTCTTATTCACTTATTTTATAGCGAGAACCCTTCAATTTTAGTTTTTAAATTTGTATTGCCATTTAGAGCAACATGTTTTACTGCATAGCATATGTAGACTTTCAAATTTTTGACTTGTCAGTTTTCTAATAATTTGGGCTTGTTATTTGTACAATGTTTAAAAAGATAATATCGCCTTCACGGTTAGGTGTATCTGAATCTTAAGAGAAAAAATGTTGAATTTATGACTATGATTTCTGTAAGCCATAGTTAGTTGGACTTGACAATTCTTTTGATGTAATTGCCACCAGTAATTTCTTTTTTATCAACGAATACTTTTCCAATGTCAAGGATGCTTCACGATTGTTTGGGGCTGGGGTAACTTTTTATCTCTTCAAGAACAGAAGTTCAGGAGCAGGAGTGCTACTACCTACCAGCAAAGCAGGTGGCAAACTCACTTTCCATGGAAAGCTAAATGAAGAACTGAAGCTTGAATTGGTTCCAAATTTCCAATCTAATTGTTTCATTGAAACTTATGAGTTGGCAGATTCTCTCACTACAAACAGTTTTTTTCAACATATTTTTATCCACAGTTACTAAAAATTGTTGATAGAAGCTTTAATTTTCTACAGTTATGCACAACCATGGAGGCGTGGAGTAAATTTGAAGAAATTAGCATACATATTTCAACAATTATGCACAACTGTTTGAGGTAAGTGTTAAAAATATAGGGGCTCCCTTTCCCAATGTTTTCTTTCCCTCTAAAATTTCACTTTCATCACCGCAAAACGAGTCGAAAAAATACTTAAATTGGGAAAAATTTTATCAACGAGTTGATGAATGTAGAAAAAATAATTAAATATTTTAGCAACAGTTTTGTAAACGTAGAAAATCAGTAACACCAGGAAGCTACAAGCCAAAGGTTTTCTCACTTTCTATCTCTCTCTCTAAAATTCTCTCTAATTCTCCCTCACACACACGTACAAATGCAAAGGTTTTTTTTTTTTTTTTTCTTTTTTCATAGTGACATTTGTTTCTCTCTTTCTCTCTTAGAAAAACCTAATTCCATTTTTCCCGTTTGGTAGATCGATTTCCTTCGATTTCGGCTGTTTGGATGGAAAATTTCTTGAATTTCGAGGCTTCGGTAAGTGATTATATCTATTTGTGTTTTGCAGTTCTATTTCTTTTTTTCAATGTTTGAGAATCTCTGTATTTGACTGAGAACCTAAAGCACTTGGAGAATTTTGAAATTTTGGATTTTGTTTGAATTTTTTCTTGAATTGAGCATTGAATTCGAAATGCTATGCCAAACTTGATTGTGAGAAGAATAGATTGGTGAAAATTAGGACTTAAATTGGATATTATGGTGATGAGGTAATCAAACTTGTTGAAACTAAGATCAAACTTGGTAAAATCACCATTTTAATAGTTTTTCTTTATTTATTTTTAATACCGAGATAGAGATGCATGATTCTGAATTTAACAATTTTTATTTATTTATTTTGAATGATTTGTTTTAATTTTAGCCTATCATGTTGCTCGTACTCACCTCATTCTAATGATTTTTGGAAATGTACTTTATTACAAATCAAGTTGTTCTTTAAGTTTCAAATCTATGTTGTTGGATTTCTCATTGGTCACATAATATAGATTTAAGATATCGGCATCATGTTCAAGAAAAAAGACAACAAGTTTCTTTAAATCCAATATTTAAGAAGGGGTGCAGTTTGACCTGTACAAAAATAAAAAAGATGAGGTGCAATTTGTCCAGTATGTCATCCTTAGAAACTACTAGTTGTATATATCTGTCAAAATTCAAATGCTTGAATAAGTATAAATTATAAAATGGCTTGAAAAAGTATAAAATTGCTGGTATGTAGATCTGGAACTCTGGTGAATGTACAAAATTCAAGTTGAAGGCTTTAGAAGTTGATCTTGAAGCTTAAGGATGATGGGTGCTTGATTTCATCCTTAGTAAATTGAGGTTCTTAGAAGACCCTTTTTCTGTATATCAATTTTTACACTGCATTTCACTTATTTAGTAGTGAAGGCTCTAATTGTTGCATGGTAACATTATAGTCATATCAGAAAAGAAAGGTTTTTTTTTTTTTTTTTCAATTAGCGAAGAAATAAAATATTTTGGTTTTAATTTTAGCTTGATCACCATTACATGGATCAAAAGTTTGATGGGTCAAGGCCTTAGTGTTGGAATTGATGATTTGGCTAATCAATGCCTCTGTAAGGTTGATATAAAACCATGGTTGTTCTCTATAATTTAGAAGTGGATTCTAGTAAAATTGAGATTTATTGGAACTTGAATAATGCTAAATTTGGTTATGGGCCAGAGCCAATGGAGGGATTTTATTAACTTGGTCTTACTCTCAGCAATTTAAGATTCCCAATCACAAGGTCTTGCTTTCTCACTTATTTTGTAAAAATTAAAATTTTGTAGAAGCCACGAAGTTTGCAAATGATTGGAAAAAGAAGAGAGACGATCCTTCGGAGGTCATAATTTAGAAGTGGATTCTAGTAAAATCGAGATTTATTGGAACTTGAATAATGCCTTTACAGGGGAGTCACTCCCAGTAACCAAAAATCTTGGTGATGACGTATACGCTATTTCAACATGTAAACAAGGTGCAATTAAAGGAGTTGTTATTGCAACTGGAGTACATACCTTATTTGGAAAGGCAGTTCATCTTGTGGAAACTGCTACAATCATTGGACATTTTCAGCAGATAATTTCAGTATATTATTTTGGATGAAATCTTCACTTAGAATCTCAGAGGCTGGAAGAATGTTTAGAGCTGTAATATTTCTAAACAGTTTCATCTTTTCTGCTTGGAGGTAATGGGGCAATGATAGGTAACAATGTGAGTTTTGCACTTGTTCTGTGAGAATTTGTCAATGTTTGGGTATTTAATGAGTTACCATTTGCCTTGATCATTCAGGTCGTAACTGCAATATGAAACTTCTGTATTTGCTCGATTGCCATTGGGCTGGTAATAGAAATCATTGTCATATATGGGATTCATCACAGGGGTAATCATGTTGGGATAGATAAACTTCTTGTTTTACTCATCGATGGCATCCCCATTTCTATGCCAACAATTCTTTCTGTTACAAGCTAGCCGTGGACAAGTCACAAGAATATGATAGAGGTGGTATTTCCAATCCTTTTATTATTATTATTATTATTATTATTATTATTATTATTATTATTATTATTATTATTTCCTTGACTGACATGACCTTAAATTATGTAAGTAGGTTGCTTATGGGAAATTGCTTAGGTCACCAATGTTGATAACTTTTGTGTTGCACTCTTAAGGCAATGCTCCATATTGGCAGTTCCCTTGTTTAAAGATTTCATAGAAACTCATCAAAAAAAAAAAAAAAAAAAAGATTTCATAGAAATGTACAATATCCTATGAGAAAGATGTTTATGAGCTAAACAGTTCTAAGTGGGCCCTTAATGTATAAACAATATCTCATCTAAAACCCTTCTCAATTGTTGGCTACGTTACTAGATAAAACATTTTGTAGTTTGTGTCATAATGGGTACTCCTGCTTAGTTGGGTACTTCTTCTTCAGTGCCATCTCTGCTGCCACCACATACAAGCTCACCGCCGGCGTATCTAGATTTATATGGCAAGCTCTGAGAAATGGCTAAGGTTCAAGTACTTAAAAGAGAAATTGGCTATGTTGAGATTAGTTTACTAGATAAAACATTTTGTAGTTTGTGTGCTAGTGGTTACTCTACTTATTTGGGTACTTCTTCTTCTAGCTCTAGGAAATGGCTAAGGTTCAAGTACTTAAAAGAACTCTTTGAATACTTTTTAGTGTACAAGGATTTTAAGTGTACTATTCAACAAATGTTTTGTGTAGCATGTAGTGATTCCTATTTCAAATTTAAGAATGTAAATGGAAGTAGGCAGAGTAGTTGAGTTACAATTAAATTACCAAATTTCCTATCCACTTATTTTAAAGCGATTTCCCGTCAATTTTTGTGTCAAACTTGTATCTCTATGTATTGCAACATATTCTATTGCATAGCATATGCAAACCTTCAAATTTTGTTTCAAACAGTTCCCTCATTTTTTGGATTTATTTTACCCAGGAATTCTGGTCTACTTGTTACTATTGCATTGTCTTCACTATAATGTTTTGACTTGTCAGTTTTCTAATAATAATGGCTCTTATCGAATATTAAGAAATAGCATTTTGTATATGCTTTGGTCATAGTCTAATTTCATTTTAAAAATGAAAAGCTAGAACCATATGCTTTCTCAGTCTCTCTATATATCCACCATCTAGCTATCACATCTGTTGCATATGTTTATCTGAAGATCAATATGCCTGCTAATTGCAGCCAGGAAACAGCTATAAAGTTCATATATGTGCTTATGTGCACAAATGCATGTATTCCAGAACCATGCAAGAATCCCATATGCCAATTCTTGAGCATCATTCATCTCTCTTACATTTCTCTCTGTTATAGGAGATAAAAGGAGCAACAAAACCAACATATATTTGAAGGCATAAATACACTATGAAAATGGCTCTACTTGACTACTTGCAAAGAAATGGTGACAACACTAAAAGTCCTACCAGCCCTGCTTTGATGCTATTCCGAGGTAATTCCAACCGTGCCATCATGGTTTAAGCATCCTACATAAACTTGTGTCTTGGTCCTGGTGGTAGAGAGGTTTCTGTTACATACTCAGACCATCACTTTTAAACCATATATAGCATTTTCAGCTTGGTATATTTGTTAAAGGCTTCATTTAATCTTGAATGAAAATTCCATGACTTGAACACACTTTTTATAAGGTTCAAAGTGGTTGCCTACCTCCTCATCTCCTACATTTGGAAAGGATCTTGACCCAGAAGGAACGAGTTTATCATTACAAGAAATTAGTTCCCACCAAATTGAAGAAGGCCAAGAATTTGACACGCTCTCAACTTGAAGAAACATAATCAGGATTTTAGCACCACACCTTCTGGGTTGTCAGGTTGGATGATGATGAAGATGAAGAAGATGCTGAATTCTTTGGAGCCCTAGGTTATATTTTTTACACCCTTATTTTGCTCAACATATTTGTTCCCCTTTTTCTTTCTTTATTCATTTACTGCTTTTGTGAGGTAAAATGGAAACACTCCAACATGGTTCCTAATTCTTAATGCCCCTTATCATTTGATTTTCAGCATTTGAATCAAAGCTGGTTCCTGATGGGTACAAGGAAACCACTAGACATAATCCAAGAGCAATACATAAGAATTTTGGGAAGCATGTTTTGGAAAGCACCATCAATCTTACTATTAAAAAGAAAAATAGATGCCTACAAATCTTAAAAAGACATTAACTGAAAATTTTGGCATTAGCTTTTGCCGCGGTACTAGAAATTCAGAGTGCTTTCCCCAAAGCAATTCTGTCTTTGTTGCTACTGAAAGAGGAAAGCAAGATAGTAAGGGTGAGCAAATATGGGTAAGGTTGTTTCAGTGAAGGAGTATCTAATGCATAAGCTTGAGCCTAGAGAAGATGTGCTTTCTCTAGTGATATCCAAGGCAATGAATCCAAAGAGGACTCCTGGTGATAGGGATGTGGTATGAGAGACGCTGCAACTTTGCTCCAACATGAGGAATTGTCCAAATACACAGCTATGGGTTCATTCGAAATACAACATTGCCCATGCCAATTTCCACCCATGTGCATATAACTAAAGACTCACCATCACACACTCAGATCTCAGCCAATGCTCATTAAAAAAAAAAATTATGTCAATTTCGATCCTGAATGTATATGGAGACGTGTTAATGAGCTTCAATCAGTGTTTGACTTCCATGTATCCATACTAAAATCCATCACCATCTGACATGCATGATCTGATACTAATTATTCTATTGAAGTTCCTTTGTACAGTCTGTGGTAACCATGGGTCAAATTTATGTCGATATTTATTTATCTGAACATGACCCTAACCATGTTATGGATTCCGTGTGCTATGGTGTAATTTCTCTTTTTGGTATTATAATTCATATCTCATGGATATTTCTCGTCTGCTTTTAACCCCTGTAAGTTGAAAAAAGTCCAAACTGATGCATCGAATGTGAATATCTCCCTTATAATATAGGTCAAAGACTTGATTTAATGCATTGATAGTACGAAAATACTAAGTCAGTTAACTGCCATTGTGGATTTGTTATTTTGGAAGTGTTAACTGTTATCAATCTCATGATAGCTATTCTTTGTTGGTTTAGCTTGTAACTCATGTGATAGCCTAAGAGTGGTAAGATGATGATGGTTGTATTATGTAAACAGGTTTATGAGGCAAGGTAAGTGATCAAACCCTACCAATAGCTGGGCCTAGCACTAGGCCTGTAATGAATTATTTGGATCTCAAACCAATCTTACTGGGTACCATTCATTTCATGATGAAATGATTGTGCAGAATTGGCTTTGTTTGCCTTCAGCATATTTGTTGCTTAAGTCATCTTTATTTAATTTTATTTATTCTTTTTTCCTATGTCCTTTTGTTTTTGTCTTTAATTATTATTATTATTATTAATTTTCTGGCTAAACATGCTCACCTGGTTCTGGTTTCTCAATAAAGTATTGAATTTCATTCATGTAGTGAAATGTTAAAAATTGATTTCTCTTTTGAATAGTACTCATGATTGTAGCATTAGAATATGAAAAAAAACTGCCTTTGGTATTTGTTGAATTTTAAATAATATATCTAAGAATATGAGGATATGAGAATAAATGAACTAAAATAAATATTAAATATTAGTTATTTTGTGTCATACCATCAAATTTGATACAACACATCTGTTTTTAACCTAATGTGAAAAAAAAAAAAAAAAAAAACAAGAAAATTGATATATAAACACATATTTCATGAATACAAAGATTACAGATGTATAAACACATATTTCATGAATACTTGCCTTCTTTCCTTTCTTTTTATTTTTTTTGTTTTTTGGGCAGAGGGGGTGGGAAGATTCTTTATGTAATGACCCAAGGAAAAGCGCTAGCCACATCTGTGCTATACCTCAAAAGGACTAGTCGCAATTGAGGTTCCTTGTAGTTGTTAATAAACCCCAGATCTACCTAGTAAATACCCGATGTGGGACTCATCACACACTCACACACATCACACAATCAATCAAATTGGGGCATCACAATCTCCCCCACTTAAATCCCTAACGTCCTCGTTGTAGTGTCTCTAAGCCCACATGGGACTACTCCTAGCTTTTTCAACCAATGTAAATTGTGGAAAAGCTAGTCACATTTTAGTCGCAATTGAGGCTCCTTGTAGTTGTTAATAAACCCCAGATCTACCCAGTAAATACCCGATGTGGGACTCATCACACACTCACACACATCACACAATCAATCAAATTGGGGCATCACACTTTACCTTTATGCTATATTGTTGTAATTCCTCTACACATTTCCTTCATTTTTCAAACAATTTAAATTGTGTAAAAGCGATTATTTTGGAAAAAAAAATCTTACCAAGTGCAATAAACTCCTACTTTTGCGTGCTTTTGGCGAGGCCATGGTAAACAACTTTGTTTCCAATTTATTGTTAACCACACTAAGGGTTGGTTTGTTTATAGGTGAAATTATAGAGTGGGAGAAAAAAGGGGAGAGGAGGATCTTAGGTTGGGGGGAGAAATATGGGTGGAGGAGTTTTAGAGAAAATAAGAGAGAAAATGGGAAAGGATGGAGTTTGGTTAGGGAGGGGAGAAAATGGGGGTGTAGGAGTTTTCTCCCCAGGCCCACCATTTAAGAGGAAAAAGTTTTCTCCCTAATTTGAAGAAAAAACTAGAGAGAAAAGTGGGGAGGGAGTGGGTTTGATGTGAAATTACCGATCTACCCTCCCCTTTATGTATCAATATTGCTTCTTTTTCTTTTCTTTTTTTGGAAATGTTACCACTAATACTGCCCCTTTCTTCTTCTTCTTCTTCTTCTTCTTCTTCTTCTTCTTCTTCTTCCAGATATAGTCACACATTGGTTGGCTCTTTTTCTTTTTCTTTTATTCATATGAAACTCAACATTTTTTTTTATTATTAGCTTTTTTTTTGGCTAGATGTTTTATTAGTTGTGTTATTTTGTAGTAATTAAAAAAATATTTTTTATTTACTAGGGGCATAAAAGTAAATTTATACAAACTACATTTTCTTTCCTCTCACTTTTCTACTCAACCAAGCAAAAGAGTTTTCAATCTCTATAGTTTTCCACTCCCTCAACCAAACAAATAGAAAATGATAAAAGAGGAGTGGAAAATAGAAAAGAAAATGAGTGAGAAAGGTGTTTGGTTGGGAGGAGAAGGAGAAAGAGAAAAATGATGGGTAGCAGAAGAAATAGCCCGGATAAAGAATACTACTTTTCTAAAACAAGTATGAACAAGTCTGCCAAGCCACTTTGACTACAAGCACCAAAACACTCCCAACAATACATGACACACTATCAAACTAAGAATTATAGGCCTTTCTTCAACCATCAGTTTTCTCTAATAACAATGGGGTAACAAGCAGTAAAGGTACTGGATGATCAGTAACATGAAAATTGATGGTTGAAGAATACTCAATCACTCAGAGAAGTTCACCTGCTACACACACACACACACACATATTGGATAATTCGATAGTTGAGAATGAGGGGATTTACTATGTTATTTAAAAATAATTTAAACATTCATTTACTATGTTATTTAAGATACCATATTTTCCCCCATCCCAGAGAGGTGATGGGGCAAGGACAAGTTTTGCACACTTATCCTATCCTACACTGCCTCACTTGAATGTATGTATACATATTTTTTCTAATATTTATTTATTCAATTTATACATATAATACTTTTTTTTATACACATCTAAGTTATAATATATAATATATGTTTTTTAAACATAACCTAGTTATAATATATATATATATATATATATATATTATACATATATCATTCAATTACTATCTTTCAAACACTTGTCTCTACTTGTCTCTTAATACTCTCATAGTAATTCTTTCTATTTATCTTTTATCTTTATCTCATTAATGTTAGATCTATTTTATTAAGATTAGTAAAGTATCTCCTCCAACTTGCTCCAAACTAGACCCATGGCATGAGTTTTTTCTGCCCCAAAGTTGAGGTTGAGACAGAACACCCATGATCTAATCCCCAACCCTCCCATTACTCCCATGGCCATCCTTAAGTAAAATCTGAATTAGCTCTGTCGCTCTAAAATAAAACAAAACAAACAAACAAGGTACTTGATGACTCAATACTCTACAATCTACAGTAGCCTACAGGCTGTAGCCCAGTTTTCAACAAAGAGGAGCACTCTTCCTTCTTTTTGTATTTTTGTTTTTGTGTGGCTTTAAAAAGAGACTCTTTTAAGTAGTATCTCTCACGGGCCACCCTTTCCCGGCTCCTTAGAAATAAGGGGCAATAAAACCATCATTATCTATAGAACATAATTCACAACTTTCAACTTTTAGGTTCCATCATGTCTAGAATAAGGGCTTAGTCTATGCCTCCATGCCTTAACCAGTACTGAAAGAAGCAGGAACGCACATCAGATTGTTTCAAGTACTGGAATGAAGCACAGCTACAGCAAAGAACGAACAAGGGAGCCAGTGTGTTGCTTGGCAAAACTAGCTTTTATTGTAGACTACATTTTGGTGTTTTAGTTGCTAAAATGGCATTATAGCAATTATATCTCTCTTGTTGTGAATGCTCTTAGTATTGACAATGGCATTGGGTAACCCCACCGGTTTTGAAGTGCTATTTTGTAACTGCTTAATTACTCATATATATATATATATATATATATATATATATATCAATCAATTTCTACCAGTCTTTACCTCGAAAAGAATAAGAAACCAGTAATCCACATGAGAATTAAATCAATAATCAAAAGAGAAAAAGTAATGATATTTCACTAGAAAGAATTATACCATGGAGGTCCAGTATAGGGAATCCATTTGAGGAATACCCAAGGCCCAAAGCTTCTTTCATTGATGATTCTTAGCTCAAGCCTGAACTAATAGCCCGGATAAAGAATGCTAATTTTCTAAAACAAATATGAACAAGTTTGTCGAGCCACTTTGACTACTATCACCAAAACACTCCCAACATGACACACGTTTTCAAACTAAGAATTATAGGCCTTTCTTCAACCATCAGTTTTCTCTTATAACAATGGGGTAACAAGCAATAAAGGTACTGGTTGATCAGTAACACAAAAATTGATGGTTGAAGAATACTCAATCACTCAGAGAAGTTCACCTGTCATATATATATAGGATAATTTCATAGTTGAGAATGAGGGGATTTGAAACTTAGACATCTCTGTTAGAAACGGAGGTGTTAGTCTAGATATAAGGCTCTTGGCCTATCGCATAAATTTAATACACCATGGCCTCATCCCCCTCATACACAAGACTATGACCCACAATTGCATCAATATTTCTGCATATAAAGATTAAGAAAGAAAACCAAATATGTTTGAAAAGAAATGAACCACTCTAGTATTATCTGATGGTAAGTCAATTCATTAATATCAACAACATCACAAGTGAAAGACAACAATTTTATCCCCTGCTCAAATGTTTCAACAATAGAGTGGGCATGCAAGCTAAAAAGCCCCAGACCTCATATCCATCAGAATATTACATTCATAAACACACATAAATAAAACTACTAAACTTACCTTGCAAGAGATGTACATCACTGCTATATGTAAAAACCACAAGTTCAAGTGCCTATTTATCTATTATTCTAATAGACCACTATTGATAAACAGACCACAACTACCAATATGACCACTCCAGCCGATGTCGCCTCTATTCCTGCACACAAGAAGTAAAAAACTTATGAGCGTTGCAACTTTGCAGGCACAAGAAAATGCAACATATATGTATTTTCATAACATATCTAAGTCACAGGTTGGTCTGTTATGAACATTAAGTAACAATAATCTAAGGGAAAATAATTTTTTTTCTTTTTCACCATCCTTTCCTTACCTCTCCCTAGGTTCAACCGAATAAGAGTAAACTCTAATTTAATGGGGTGCATGCACCAAATGTTAATCTTGAAGGTTATGAAAATTAGGCAGGGATGTTATGAATCCAATTCATATGGGTGACTTTGAGACAGATGCGCCAGGTGAATGGCATTCTGAGGTAGAGTTGCTATTGCCATCATAACTACATCCCTGATGCACATCTTTTTGAAGCTATTAAACTATTACATGACAATATAGATTTATGGGTTTGTCATGTATTTGTCACTAGGAAATTGTCAATGCACACACTTGAATACTACTGCATCCAAATATTCCTTCATTTGTTCCATTAACATGATGGTAGCAAGGCACCACTTATTTTTCTTCTGACATGCACAAAAGACACAATGTTTATAGGACAGCATTGTGAATACCTTCGCATCTAATGCTTAATTTTCTTCTGGTGTCTCACCTCCTCACCACAAAATTAATGGCAGTCCCGCAAGGCCACAGCTTAATGCTTGTGCAAGTATAAGAATGTTAAAATGACTTATCAATCTAGTTGGCATAAGAACATTAAAATGGCCTATCAATCTAGTTGGCATGCTACTGTTGGATGGTATTAACTTAGGTCATTGCACACTTGTAACCATGGACACCAAGTAAATCAACCATTTTCGTAACTAACAACATGGAAAGAAGAGGCCTATATTGTCAGAAGAAGGCATCGAAAGAGAAGAATGAACTGTTTAGATGATGCATGTAAAAACATATATACCCTTTCATACTAATAAAAATGAAAAAAAAAATGCATGAAATCAATATATGTATCTATGTGCCTCTTAGTAGAGAACTACAAGCCTAACTTACCTCGTCGTCATCGTCATCATCATCATCATCACCACCATCTTCTTTGTTCTTCTTGATACGGGTAGTACCACCCTCCTTGGTGATGGGCAGCTTCATTGATCCAAAGGGTGTATCCACATTAACATTTCCTTTCATGCTGTAACCAGTGCTTTTTCCTCTAATCATGTCCCAAAGTGCAGAGCCAAAGTCCTTAGGCCTGAAGGTGATGGGAATATCAATATAAGTGATTCCATTTTTCACAAGATTTGCAGATTTTTGGAGGTCTACAGATCCAATGCTCTCATCACAAAGCCAAACCTCATAGTCTAGGTCATTAAGCCCCAAGTCAAAATCATTCTTAGTTTCCAGTTTCAAGTGAAGTACTGCAACAGTTTCTTCAAAGGAGAATCTGTCAAACTTTATTTTCTCAATATCAATATCAGGCTAGTAAGGTATAGGGATCTCTCCAGTTTTCTCAAGTGGTAGAGTTATTCTTCCAAAAACAGGCACATCCACAATGAGATCAACCTTGATCCTATATGGAATGATGCTTCCGGGCTAAATATCAGCATATGTGTTTTTTATGTCATCATAAATCAGAGTAACTGGTATTTTGACAGTCTCCTCACCATGTGCGTGGATCGTTCCAGCATCTGGGATCAACCCTGAAATAAGTTTCCTTCCATCACTCTCAATCAAGTAGTTTATGTCAATCAGAGGGATAGGAACCAGATTTGGTTTCTTTATGAGAATTTCAATGACAAACTCCGCTTTTTCAAGATTGATAGAAAGGATGTGAAGCCCTGTCACATCTGCAGTTGGCTTCCCAAATCCAATAGCTCCTTCAATCTTCTTGCCAATGTCTTGAATGAAATCCTTCACCTTTTCAAGAAAACCACCTTTCCCTTCCTCTTTATCGTCCTCCTTGTGCTCCTTGTCCTTAACATCCCTTTCAGCGATTTTGGGTTTGTCATCCTCCTTGTGCTCCTTGTCCTTAACATTCCTTTAAACAACTTTGGGTTTGTCATCCTCCTCGTGCTCCTTGTCCTTAACATCCCTTTCAACAACTTCAGGCTTATTGTAGGACACCATGCCTTCATAGAAATACAATTCCAAGGTTAAAAGAATTAGCTATTAAGATTAACCAGGATACAAGAAGTAACAAGTAAAGTAGAGAAAACGGGCAAGAAATAACAAATTAAATAAAGGCCACTGCACTTGTACTAGCAACCATAGAATCAAATTCTGTAATCCACTTGCTAATCACACGCAATGCATATCGAAAGTTTTTAGATGATTAGAGTATGTATAAGAACACAGATAATTTAATCTTTGGTTCAACGTTCATTGTCACTCAGAGGAAGGACCATCTGATCTGATACCATGATAAATTAGCAAGTCCCAAAAGTTTAAGTGGATAGAAAATCATGACATTTAACCATAATTCTAACAGAAGCATCACTCAGTTTATAATTTTTTTAAAAACCATATTAACTGCTAAAAATATAATCAATCTGGACCATCCAAGTTGTTACACAAATAATTATCTTTTTATTATACACACACACACATAGAACCTAAAAATTCAAGCTTTACTTACTATGTTTCATCCAAAATCCAAATAGCAAAATCAACCAATAATTTAAGCTCTAATCAAACCAGAATGTGCAAATCAATCCCAAAATCCTCTCCAATACACCATTCTTTTCCTACAATTTTTAGACAACCAAACAGATTCTCAAATGAATCAAAGAAATTTAATAGAACTCCAGCACAAAGTTAACAGTTAGGGATTCGAGCTAGAAAATTTACGAATTGAAAACACCAACAATAAAATTATAAAAATAAAAAATAAAAACTAAATATTTTCAAAAAAAAAAAAAAAAAACTCAACAAAACCGACACAATACAAACTCATTTATTTTCCTACGATTTCTCAACAACCAAACAGATTCTAAACAAGTCCAAAGAAATTTAATCGAGCTCAAATTCCACCACAAAGCTAACGAATTGAGCTAGAATTTCAAAGCAATTGAAATAAATATAACTGTTAAAATAAATAAAAACTGAAACAAAGCCTATTCATTTCAAACAATTTCTCCAAATACAGAATCCGAGTAAATCTATAGAAATGCAATGAAATGAAAAGAAACAAAGCCGTAGAAGATCGTACCTAATAGAATCGGTAATTACCATAATTTCTCGGGAAACAAACAGAGAGAGACAGCTATCAACGGCTCGCTTGTCGTCGGAGATGAGATGAGAAGAGCTCTGATCTTTGAGTTTTCTGATAAAATTCACAATGACCATTTGAAAACAAAAGTCAAACTTATTGGTGGACTAAAATGAAAAATCTAAAACTTAAGAGACTAAAATAAAAATAATTTCAAACTATAAGCATCAAAAGTGTAATTTAGTCACAATTTTTTTAGTGGTAACTACAATATAGAGATTTTAATTTTATTTAATAATAAAATTAGTTTTATTTTGTTTTAATCAGTTTTAATTATATTAAAATCTACTATATATATTTATTATATTCATTACAATTTATACTCTTATATTAAAATCATGCTTTTAATTAAATATAAAACTTACCACCGCACATTAAGTCATTTTATCTTTTAATTAAATATAAAACATACTCTTACATTAAGTCATTTTATCTTTTTCACTCCTTTCTTTTTTTTCTTTTTGCAAGTGGTGTTTAACGGTGAGTGGGCTCACCAATATTTTCATGTTTATACTTTATAACATAATATTCAAACACTCAAAAAGATTTCAAATCAAAGAAAGTTATTTTCCAAGAGAACTTTGGGCTCAACTACTTTTACAGAGTTGGTCCAAGTCATATAAACAAATGGTTGGACTGTTACATATAAGAGAAGACAAGTCTAAAGAAATGTTTTGTTGAACCTCTTTGGAGAGTGAAAGCATAATTAGTGTGAAAACACTAATACTTCTTTAAATGTTTATGCCATAAAGATTGGACCAAGAAACAAGTAGAGAGAAAAAATGTATTTGTGTAAAGCTGGTTACAGATAACTGGATATCTGCGGACAGAGATTCTCAATTTTAAATTATGGCTTAATTACTTTTACTATAACTTTTCTAATGGTGTGTTTGTTTGTAGGTGAAATAGGGAGGATAGAAAACTTTAAAGAAAAAATGAATTGTGTATTATTTGGTTAGGAGGAGGGGAAAGAAAATTTTTGTGTGGAGTCCAGACATTTTCCACCCAAGTTCCCAAAAACTTTTCTCTCCAAAATGGAGAGAAAATAGAGGACAAAACGTTGAGGTCTGCTGTGTGACAAAAATACCCTCTCACTTTCCCACGTCTTGTGACCTATCAACCTTATTGCCTCTTCATCCTTATCTCTCAGCATCTTCACAGCAACATGAACTCCAGGTTCTCTTCTCTTCTTTTTTTTTTTTTTTTTCTTTTTTTTCTTTTCTGCCTTGCCTAGTTTTTAGTGTAAAGGGTCATTGTATTATTGAAAAGGCTAGTGGATAAAGTTTTTTTAGTGTGGATAATTACAGATTACCCACTTGTGGTTTACCCCGAATTTAACTTACCCACCTGTGGTTTCATTTTTTACACTTTACCCACCCGTGCTTCCTTTTATTACTACTCCCTAACCCACCTCCCTTTTAGACGTTACTCTAACACATTTTTTTATCAAAAATAAAACCCAAAACAAATCAAACACTCCTCTTTCTCCCAAAGTTAAATAGTTTCAGGCTTATGTGGTTGAAACTATTCCGAATCCATCCAACTCGAATTCCTTGAATTTCAAGGCATAAATAATTAAATACATAGCCTTTGTTTTATAATCCTTGTTAGAGTTTCTGACATTATATAAAAGTTACTAAAATGTACTACTTCTATTTGGAGAATTAAAGGTTGTGTTCTTGGGAGAGATCAAGCCAAAGACTCTTGTTACCATTATCAACAATCTCACTACGTGTTTTCTTATGACAATGATAGAGACACAAGTTTCAAGTTTCGGCTTCCCAAGCCAGAAACAGATGTGTGTATGGCTTTTCTTGATCATCAAGATTCCAAGGTCTCGATCATCAAAGAGAATAAAGATGGTGGCTTTAGAAAGGATTTTGGAGTTCCACACAGAATGAGACTGATAATCAAGTTTCGTATTCTTAATCCTAAGGCTTTGAAGAACAATCATCAAGATTCCAATCCCATCGACAAAAACTCTAGTTGTCGTGAGAGGGTTAGGAAATTGCTAACAGAGGTCTTTTCCAGTGTTTCTCTCACCTCTATTCTATGACTGCAACAGTTTCACTCTCTTTCTCCTTAGATCCACAACCACAACACCACTACTTTTCCCAATTCAAACCCCACCAAACTCTTCCCTTCACTTCCTTACCTCTTTTCCCCAAACACCCACTTCTTACTATTGCTCACAAACACAACCGCTACGCTTTCAAATCCCCTTCTTCTTCCTCCCACTCCACCCCTTCAACAACAGCAACAACAAGCTCTTCTTTTCTCGAAGTCCCATTTCAAACAAGTCGGTTTCTAACCAATGAAGAGCTTGAAAAGCTCAAACTCCTCAAGGATTTCAAGTATTATTTAACTGGAATCTGGGTCATTGTGGATTCGAGTGATGAGGGCAGAGGAGATGGACATCACAGTTGCTTTGCTCCGTTTATTTGATTTAGGGATTGGGTTTCTTTTGGTTGTTAGGGCTTGAAAAATGGGATTTAAGGCATGGTTACTGATGGATCCGTGGGTTTGAATGTGTATGGGTGTATTGATGTTTGTATTTTGACTTGGGTTTTGGGGTTGTATTTTGATAGATCTGTGGTTTGTACTATAATGGTATTGCTTGATTTGATTTGTATTAGTTTTCAGGGTGTATGTTCTTCATGTTTGTGTATATTCTTCGTGTTTGTGAATTATGAGAAACCAATACTATATTTTAATCTCTTTTTTTTTTTTTTTTCTTGTTTTAGGTGGAGAGAGACATAAAATAGATGTAAAAAGATATATTTACCCATATTTTTTAACAGAGGTGGGTAACAGAGACTAAACAGAAGCACCTCAAGTGGGTAAAATGTCAAAAAGTGAAATGACGGGTGAGTAAGTTAAATTCGGGTTAAACCATAGGTGGATAATCTGTAACCATCCTTTTTAAAAAAAAAAAATGTCTTCCCAGTTAACGAATAATCAATTTTTGTTGCCCATAAATTTTAAATTATATATAATAATAAAGAAAAGTAATATAAATGTATATGTATTTGTGTTAATTTTTGTATTATTTAACGAGTGTAAATATATCTATTTCTTATATATTATATAACAATGACATAATAGTCAATTTATATAAACTAAATTTTCAATCCTTCCCTTTTTCTCTCCAACCAAACAAAAGAGTTTTCCACCCTCCCACTTTTCCACCCTCCAACCAAACACACATGAAGGAAAACCAAATCTTTTCTATCCTCCCACTAATTTTCCATCCATCTATTTTTCTACTCCTCCAACCAAACGGACTCTAAGTACGGAATAAGAGTAAATGAAGTGCAATAAACCGGAACACTATTTTAAGTCATAAGCAAGTACAATAAGTGATAAATGTAAAGCTTAAAGGGTAGGGAAGAGAGATGCAAACAAAAGATAACACCGAGATGTGTTATTTAAGAGGAAACCAAAGTACTCGGCAAAAAACCTCTCTGAGGCCCTCCAAGCCGAAATCGATCCACTAGTGAATAAATTGGAATACACGAATATCAAAAAATACCCTCCAAGTCCAATTTGCCCAATGTACTTGAACCCTCCAAACTCCAGCTACCAATGAACTTCTCGAAGTCTTATCTTCACCAGTTATCCGGATCCCACAATTCTACCCAATTGCATCCGCCACTCAATGGCTTCTTTTAATGCTTCCCATAGGCACCAAAACTTCTCTCAACACTCATAATGGGTGAGGTAAGTGTTTAGACTACGAACCTCTCAAAGATACGTAGATGGAGAGGAATGAGTAAATGGAAACTCTAGAGAAATGATTTAGAGAATTATGGGTAAACAAATTCTAACTCTAGGAGTTTCTTGTGAATACTCCTTGTTCTTCTTACATTTTGTGGGTAAAGAGGGTTTATATAGTATTGGTAAAGGAATTAGAAAAGGCACACTAAATAATAATCAGGTAGAGAATTTCACAGGTCACTTATGACTTGGGGCCTGAGTCGCAAAGTGACTCATGAAATACAGTTTGTCATAGACTTTTCAAATTCCAGCATGTGCTTCTCACGTGGCTTGTTTTGCGGGACAGCAGTTGCGAGCTAGTTGTAAAATCCTCATCTTACAAATTCTTCACCAAACTCTTACACAAAACCCTTACATTAAATCTCACAAAAATACAGGGAAATAATTGAACAAAATAACAATCAAATTTGATATGGAATTAAAACCAATATAAAACTTAGTTGTAAATCACAACTTTACAGAGAGAATGAGATTTCCACACTTCAACCTAATCTCAATCAACCAAATTCTAAATCTGATTGTAATCACAATACTTTATTGCAATTTCATCAATAGTCTGACATTTATAAATAATGATAATCAAAATCAAAATCAAGTAAATTCTACATTAGATCTAACTTATATATTAAAATATCATTCATGTGAACACCGAAACAAAATATTTGTAAGAAACAACTTGTAAAATCTCAGCATCTTCATTAAAATATGTTTATCTTTTACGGTTAGAACGTAAATAAGTTGTTATGTAAGATTTTTTGTCAGGATACTATGATACATGAACGGTTTTTTTTTTTTTTTTTGGTGCTTAAATAAGATTCTAAACTTAAAATGCATGTGCCAAATTATTATTATTATTATTATTATTATTATTATTATTATTATTATTATTATTATTAGTTGAGAGGAATTTGAATTCTTGATATCTTTGTTAGGTGCTAGTTGAATTACAAAACTCTTGGCTAGATTTCTATTATTTTTAATTAAAAGGAACTTACACAAAATGCATATTGCAAAGGACTTGTTTTGTCATATTTTCTGAAAATAGTTTCTAAGGGTATGTTTGGTAACTGTTTTTTCCTCTTATTTTCTGTTTCCAAAAGTAATTTTCTATTTTTTAGACTAAAAAACTTGTGTGACAACCCAAAATGAATAGAAAACAAAAATTGTTCTCAAAACTCAATTTGTGAAGGAAATTGAAAACATGCAAAAGGCTGTTTTTAATTTCTAATTTTCAAAAATCAATGAAAACATGCATTTAATTTAATGAATCTGTTTCTTTTAATGAGTTAGTATTAGAGTTCAAATCCTAGTAACAACATATTTTAGTATTTTATATTTTTTTCTTCAAAAACTATCTTTTTAATTTCAGCAAACCAAACCTGTTTTTGATTTCAAAAATACAAGAAATTTTTTTTTCTTTATATTCCCAAAAACAAGTTTTTGAAAATAGAAAACTGTTACAAAATATAACCTAAAATTCCTGCTTTCTATGAGTATTGGTCCTGCTTGTTCAAGCCCGGATAAAGACAAAACCCATCTTCTTTCGGTTAGTGGTGGTGGGTTGAAATTTTAGCACAGTTCACATGCGCTTCAACATAAAATATTTGACCTTTTAAAAGACTTGGATAGGAAAGCCCTCGAAACTTCCCTTTTCACGACCTTTGAAAGGAAATATTTTTGCTAAACCCTTTGAAAGGAAATATGTTAAGAAGAGATGATTTTTTTTTTTTTTTTTTTTTTTTTTTATATAAGTAGTTTCATTACACACTCACTAATACATGCAAAAAATTAAGTGTATTGATACACTGGACATAAGTCATGTCTCATTTTTTGTTATGCAATAGTGTGTATTAGTGCATGTGGAACTTAATTTTCCCCTTTGATATTATATACATTTAAGAAAGGATGGGAAATGAGTCAAATGACTATTAGACACAAACTTAAACACATGTGCATTCTAAACTCAAATTATGACTTCAAATTATGATTTTAGTTCTCCTAAAAAAAGAAAATTTCGCTTTCAGTTTAAAACCTAAGTGTGTGTTAGTATATATACACACCTTTATGAAAGTATAACCGATTAAATTAATAATGATAAATTTTTTAAAGAATATAAAAACTCCTTCTAGCGTTCACATTTGTGTTGCTAAGAATAACCATCGTAGAATTGTTTAAATTTGAGCAGTCAATGCAAAATTAATGAAGAATCTAAATTTTGAGGAACCAAATTACTGGTTTTTTTTAAAAATCCAAATGTGTGCTAACAAGAAATAAAATTCTAAAAATAAAGAAAAATAATTACAAGTTGGGAAACAAAGAATAAAATCAAGGACTTAATTAATTTTTTTTATGTTTGCCAAAAAAAATATATATATATATGTACTCTGTTTGTTTCACTAGAAAATCTTTTGTAAAGAT
Source organism: Castanopsis chinensis (assembly GCA_032878915.1). Classification (NCBI taxonomy): domain Eukaryota; kingdom Viridiplantae; phylum Streptophyta; class Magnoliopsida; order Fagales; family Fagaceae; genus Castanopsis; species Castanopsis chinensis. The sequence continues at coordinate 10,674,030 of JAVQMG010000087.1, read as the reverse complement.
AGTTTTCCACATTTTCTAGTGTTTGGTAGCACAAAAAAAAAAAATTGGTCAATGGAAAACTATCTTTAGTCAATGGAAAACACTAATAAGAATAAGGCTTATTTTTTTATAGGTTCTTTTCCAAAATTTTTTATTTCGAAAACAATCTCTCCCACACGCGTTGCATCTCCTATAAATATTATCTTCATCTGTAGTCGCTGGAAACATAATTTTTTGGCGCATTCTCTCAAACATAATTTTTTGGCGCCTTTTCTCTCTCGTGGTAAGCTCTCTCACTTTTTCTCTCTTCTATTTACTTTTTCTTTCACCAGTCCTCACACCCTCATTGTCGCCAACTCTAGTCTCTCCTCTTCCCATGGATCTTTCTCTCTCTTTATCTGTCTCTCATCTCTCTTTTCTTCATGTTTCTCTTCCTCTCAATAACATAGTTCTTTGATTAGATCCCTCCCCCCTCACTAATCGGTCAATAGCTCCGACTTGCAAAAGAGAACAGATTTGTAGCGGTAATTTTGATTGTATCTATATATTGTCAAAATTTTAGTATGAAAACCAAATTCATTATTGGTTCTTATTTATTTATATTTTTTTTTTGAGAAAGTTTTAACTTATGACATCCGCTTCTGATAATAACTCTTTATTATTAGATCAAGACATCAATCAATTTTTGGTGTAGGCAGGGATTGAACCCTAGGTCTCTTATTTATTTATATTGGTTACATTAATTGGTTTATATAATATACATGTTTTAAATTATACAAAAAAATTGCATATCAAATAGCAGAAAACATTCTCAAATTCATTTTTAAGATTGTTACCAAACATCGGAAAATAAGTTAATTTTCTAGAAAATGCTCTTTAGAAAATGAACAATTTTTCAGAAAACATTAATGTTGAAACAAATAGAGGAATAAAAGAAAATGAGTTTTACTTACCTCTAGTACTTTTTAATTGAAAGTATTATTTTGTTTTAAATACATAATGTTAAGTGGCAGTGGGTTTTAATATCTACATTTTATTTTAATAGTGGATGATGTGACAATTTTTCATTAAAATAAAAGGAGATTTCAATTAAAAAAATATGGTAGGTAAGCTAAACCCAAAGAAAATTAACAAAATGAGATGCTTTAATGCTTCTATTTTATTTTTTCTTAAACTGGAACCCAAAAAAAAAAAAAAAAAAAAGTTCTGATTGAGCACCACTCTCTCTAGGCTTTACGCATTTATGATGTTGATTAACATTTAATAGGGACAGTGCTAACAACCATTGATAAAAGGACAAAACAACTCTTAAACAATAAGATTGAAAATGTTTAAAATAAACTATAAAGATCAAATTGATAACAAAATTTCCCATAAAAAAAAAATTGATAACAAATTTAAATTCAGAGGAAACAATTGTGGATCAATAAGAAATAAAAACTACAAGTTAATGAGAATCATAGCACGAAACGAAGAAATTTTTTTTTCTAAGAAGTATGGACACAGACGGATATGATACAAGTGCAACAACTCAAGCAATTTCAAAAAAATTATAATATAAAATGGTCCGGCTTTCTATGAATGCCGGGCCTGCAGCTCCTGCTTGTTCATGGCTGGAGGCTGGCCCATCTTGAAAGTTACACATCTTCTTTCCGCGTAATGGCGGTCCCACTTATCTTCTCAATTGTCTAATCTCTTTCTCTTATTGTTCACACGCTATTACATTCTTTTCTCTCTCACTCTTGCTCATCACAGTCTATTATTACCTTCTTTATCTATCTCTCTTTCTCTCTCCCTCTTCCTGACCTCCATTATTGACTGCATCTACCTATTTCCTGGCTACTACTGCTACGGTAAGTGCACTCTAACATGCCTTTTTCTTATTTATTTATTATTTTTTGGCCTTTTCCTTTTTCTTTTATTTCTTGTATGAAGTAATAGTTTAATTAACACAACGAAAGACAATAAGCTCTTCCATCTTTAGTCTCCTCAACCAACAAAGAGTCAAAGACTGAGGGAGGGCTGTACTGTTCGTTAACATGATCGAAAATGATGCAGACTTCAAAAAACAAAAAAGGATATATTTAGTTTGATATCTTCCATTAACAGGAAGATAGACCAATTCGGAAAAGTAGCTGAATATATAGAAGATTATTTTCTCTTCTAGGATTAATATAATAGGTCCAATTCCGTAGCCTGTGATACAACCGAAAGAGCCACCTTCGTTCATCCATTGTACATGTTCAGTAGTCGTTACAACGTGAAGGGATAGATAATAGCAATTGTTGAGAACTGATACTGATACTGATACAGACAGTTTGCAAGTATGATTATTATATTTTATTATAAATTTTATCTGAACTAAATTATATCTGATTTTGATATTGTATTATTTATTTATTTATTGCAAGGAAAAGAAATATGGGCAGAGAGAGACCATGTATAATAAGCTTAATTAACACGACGGATAATAAACTCTTCCATCTTTAGGGTCTGTTTGAAAAAGTTGTTTGACTTATGTTATTTGGATGTTTTTGATGTACTTATAGATGAAAAAATGTGTAAAAATATACATATTGTTGTTTAAAATATAAAAAACAAAAAGTTGCTAAATCTCAACTAACAAAGAGTCAAAGACAGAGGGAGGGCTGTAATATTTGTTAACATGATCGAAAATATGATAGTCTTCAAAAATCAAAAAGGATAAATTTAGTTTGATATCTTCCATTAACAGCAGGGACGGACCCGGGGGGGCCCTAAAGGGGCTCGGGCCTTCCCTGACCCTTAGAAAAAAAAATTTTAGTAGGAATATATGCATCAAGTTAGGTACTCATATACAACTTTGGCCCCCTCTCTCCAAATCTAGCCCCCATCATCAAAATTTCATCACATCAGCTCAAAGAGATCACAATAGTCCAAGAATCCATCTACTCTACATGTGGGATTCACTTCTCCACGTCTTTCTTTTCTTACCTTTTATCTATTTTGTTTTTCATATTAATGAGTTGCAATAGGAATCAAAATGTGTCTTGTGCAATATAGAAAATTACACTTTACAACCTTAAACTATAAACTAAATTATAATTTACACTTTAAATTATTTAAATGCACACCTTACACTTTAAACTATAGACCTTGTTACATTCTACACCTTAATATTAGTTTTACTGTTAAGTTAAACAGAAATTAATAGCACATGACTTGTACCTAATTTTTACTTAAGTGACACAATGTTTAAAGACCAAAACACCCTTTTCACAATCAATTAAAAACAAATTTTTTTTTTCAGTCCTGTCTCTCTCGCGTGCGTACAGGTACAGACACAACTCTCTTTCCCAAGGTTTTTTCTTCTTATTGTACTGCACCTTTGAATTGCTTCTTCCAAAGTTGGCACCATCACACATTGACTCTTATCACCACCACCATATGATGTTGCCCCCGTTGAAGTTCTTATAGCAGTAGAACTTGCAGTAACAGTTTGGAGTTCTTGCGCCTTCTGCCCAAGAATTTCTAGCAATTCTCGCACCTCCAGCCCAAGAATTTCAGCAGTTCTCACACCTGTAGCCCAAGAATTTGGGACCAATTGAAGACACAACATTCAATACAACAATTCAAACAAAAAATGCTCTTCTATACAATATTCCACAAACAATCATTGTTTCCTTTGTAAAAACAAAAACCCAGTCATAATTAACAATTCCAAAAAGCTACAAAACACTAAAGCTCTACCTACTAGTTTTAACCCACCTTTCGTCAATAATAAGCAACATAAGAGCACTTGCAGCAGTGGAGCTAAATAGCTATATAGCTATTTTAGCTCCACCAAAACACCAAAAACCTTCTTGCAGCAGTGAAGGCATAGCTAAAATTTTTAGCTTAATTGCTACAGTGCTCATGTATAGATACATGAGCACTATAGCTCAAAGCTATAAAAAAAATTAATTTTTTATTCAACTTTTTGATTGAAATAATATAGGCTGATGTTTTATTGTAGCAGATGTATTATTTTATTGTGATGTTTATATTATTTTATTGTGTTGAAAGCTAAAATAGATCCACTGCTGTAGCATGTTTTGTAAAGTAAGTAGGTAAAATAGATAAAGTAACTTTTTGTGGAGCTAAATTGCTAAAATTTTAGCTCCACTGCTGTGGATGCTCTAAGAAAGAGGATGGAAAAAATTTGAAAGAAATGGTATTTGAGAGAAAAGAGAAACCATTAGGAATCCTATAGAATGAGGCAAAGCATATTTTGTCTTTAGATTTTTTTTTTTTAATTGCTCGCCAACATGCGTCAACATGGCATAAAAAGCATTTAAATGAGATGTAAAATGAAAACAGTTATATTTTAGAATTGCTTTTGAATAATAAATGCTAGCTTCTGAATATGGTCATGGCACATGAAGGTGGATACAATTTATCAATGGTATACATTGCGAACGTAAATATTATTGGAGGAGAGGACGTACTAAGCTAATTAAAAATTTGTCAAGTAGGTGATTTTTTTCCCAAAAACAAAAAAGTAGGTGATATTTTATTTTGTGGTTAAGTGGATCGGATGGGGTGTGACTCTTATTTTGTCTTTAGAGTTTTGTCGTTTCTTCTGACCGTCAAGCTGGCAAATTTGACTAGAACAAGCTTTTTAATTTTATTTTTATATGAGTGCCAGTCCTGCTTGTTCAAGATCCCTCTTCCGTCTTCAGACTCCTCAACTAACAATGACTGAGGGAGGGCTGTACTGTTTGTTACATGATCCAACTGATACTGATACAGAGTTTGCAAATAGGATTACTATATTATGTTATATCATTAATTTTATCTGAATTAATTTATATCTGATTTTGGTATTATTTATTTATTTATTGTAAGGAAAAAGAAATATGGGTAGAGAGAGAGATCAATTTTGGGATCACGCTGAGAAAGTTGATGGCTGTTTTAAATTCAAGTGTATTTACTGTAAACGGGATTTTGCTGGAGGTGCATCAAGGATTAAAGCACACTTGGCCGGAGTTCCAGGTCATGACATTAAGTTATGTAATGCTGTGCCTCGAGCAGTTCAAGAAAAAGCTCGAGCAATAACTCAAAAAAAAAGAGAAGCTGAAGCAACTCAAGGGACCAACAAAAAACTTAAAAGTGCATCAACCTCGGCTTCAAAATTAAAAAATAAGGTGATTATCTAGTCCCAACTCTATACACATTTATTTCTAATAAAACCAATGCTTTTTAATTAACTCTGTGCAAACCTTTTCATACTATTTTCTCTTTCCAGGGTAAGGAAGAATATATGGCTGAAATTGTCCTCAATGATGTTGTGGACAGGCTAATAGCCAATGCGTTTTCACTACATGCCAGTGAGTATATCAGTTTTGAGTCGAGTTTCAAGGTGGGGTTGAAAAATCTTCTTGAAACGTTATTCAAGATTAAGTTCTTGTTAGATGATGCTCAAAAGAGGCAATCAAGTGAAGAGTCTGTGAGGAACTGGCTAATGGACCTTAGAGATGTAGCTTATGATGCTGATAATGTGCTAGACGAGTTTAGCTATGAAAGTTTTCGGCAAGAGGTACAGACTCAAAATCTAATGGTGGATCAGGTGGGTAGCTTTTCATTTTGCAATCCTAATAAAGTTAAGACCATCAAACAGTTATTGGATAAAATTGTGCATGATGTAGCTGGCTTTGGTCTTAGAATGGAGTTGGTGAATTCAATCCCCAATATTAGCTCGGACATGAATATAGACCGCCTCCTCGATGATTCAGAAGTTGTAGGAAGAGATTACGATGTCATGAAAATGGTAAACATACTTATTAGTTCAAGCAATCAACAAGTTGTCTCTGTTCTCCCTATAGTGGGTATGGCAGGTCTTGGAAAGATAACTTTAGCAAAACTTGTGTATAACAATGAACTAATAAAGAAACATTTTGATGTACTAGCATGGGTAAATGTTGGTATAGATTTTAATGTTGAGGAGATTTTAAGAGAGATTCTCATATCTCTTGGAGAAGACTTGGGGTATTTAGAATATGATAAAATACTTAAAATATGTGCAAAAAAGTTGAGGGCAATAAAATATCTTCTCATTCTTGATGATGTGCAGGATGAAGCTCTTGAGAAATGGGATTCTTTAAAGGGTTACTTGTCAAAATATAGTTCAAGCATAGGAATTAATGTTGTTGTTACAACCCATAGTGATAATGTGGCTGAAATTATGAAGACACATCCCAAACATCAATTGGAAAAATTATCAAAAGATGATTGTTGGTCCATATTCAAGAAAATATCAAATGGAAGAATTCGGTTAGATTTAGATTTGGAGGTTATTGGCAGGGAAATTGCTAAAAGATGTGGAGGGGTTCCATTGGCTGCAAGAATTTTAGGGGGAACAATGTGCTTTAAATGTGATAAAAACAAATGGCTAGAGATTCAAAATAATAAAATTTGGAATTTGTTGGATGAAGATAATAGTGACATCTTTCCTGTGCTTAAGTTATGCTTTGATCATCTTCCAACACCATCTTTAAAACGATGTTTCGCATATTGTGCAATATTCCCCAAAGATTATGACATGAAAAAGGATGAAGTAATTCAGTATTGGATGGCTGAAGGGTTCCTTGAACTAGCTAAAGAAGTTAATATGGTGATGGAAGATATTGGTAACATGTATTTCAATATTTTGTTGGCCACTTCCTTTTTCCAAAATGCTAGAATGGATGACTATGGTAATGTTATTAGTTGCAAAATGCATGATTTGGTGCATGATTTTGCACTCTCAATATCAAAATCTGAGTCTCTAATCTTGGAGGGAGATCCCATGGATAATGTTAGTAGCATACAACCTTTATTTGTCCGATTTGATTGCAAAACAACACTCGGAACTTCATTTAGTGGAGATGGTTTCATAAAAGTGCGTACGTTAATTTCAAAAAATTCCTACTTTAACATTATGTTATCAAATTTTAGATGCTTACGTGTTTTAAAATTATTAAGCCATGGGTTATCAGATTCAATTGAGCAATTAATACATTTGAGGCTTCTTCACGTCTCTACAATTAAGGAATTACCAAAATCCATTGTCAATCTCTACAATTTGCAAACTTTAAGAATTGAAGGAGATGATAATTGGGGAAAGTTCTCTCTTCCAGAAGACCTAAGCAATTTGATTAAGTTAAGACATATTCTTCTCAATAATTGTGATATTATGCAAATACCTAAAAATATGGGGCGGTTGACTCGCCTTCAAACATTGCAATATTTTATTGTGGGTCTAGAGGAAGGTTATCAGATTAGAGAATTGGGAGCTTTAAAGAATATTAGAGGAGAAATAGACATACACGGTCTAAAGAACGTGGAAGATGAGGAAGAAGCCAAAAGTGCAAAATTAAAAGAAAAGGAAATATTCAACTTGGGATTATACTGGAATGAAGGTGGTTCTTACGATTCTGATTCAGAAGAGGACAGGTATGATAAAGATGAAAAGGTGTTGGAAGGCCTCCAGCCTCACCCAAATTTGAGAAGATTAACAATCCAATCATACGGAGGAAAGAAATTCCCATCATGGGTTGGTTTGTCTTCGCTATATCACAATTTGATTGAGATCAATTTGAGCTATTGTTGGGGATGTGAAGAAGTTCCCACTCTGGGGCAATTACCCTGTCTTAGGGTTCTTGAAATATATGATATGGTAAAGGTAATAAGTATAGGGAGTGAGTTATACTTTTACAGTGATGGGAGTTACAGAAATACTACTTTATTTCCGGCATTGAGAATACTCAAATTGGAGAAGATGATTGCCTTAGAAGAGTGGAAGGATGCGAAGGAGTTGACAAGCACAGGTGAGGCGTTGTTGGTGTTTCCTTGCCTTGAGGACTTCACCATAAGTGAGTGTTCCAAACTGAGATATTTGCCAGGTTTGCCATCACTTATTCAAAACTTGAAGATAATGGGGTGTGATTTTGATGGACTGCCCAGTGGGCTAGAAGTCTGTACATCTCTTCAAAATTTGGAGATTAATGAGTGTCAAAATCTCAAATCAATTCCAGAATCACTTCACACTTGCATTACCCTTCAGAAGTTGATAGTAGTGGATTGTACTAACCTGAGGTATTTGCCAGGTGTCCCGTCAGTCATTCGACACTTGGAGATAATAAAGTGTGGTATTGATGAACTACCCAGTGGGCTACAATTCTGTGCATCTCTTCAGTATTTGGAGATTAGAAGCTGTTTTAATTTGAAATCAATTCCAGAATCATCGCACACCTGCATTTCCCTTCAGAAGTTCGTAGTATTCGGTTGTCCTGAATTGAGGTATTTGCCAAGTGTCCCGTCAGTTATTCGACACTTGGAGATAAAATGGAGTGGTATTGATGAACTACCCAATGGGCTAGAATTATGTACATCTCTTCAATATTTGAAGATTGAGGACTGTCAGAATCTGAAATCAATTCCAGATTTAGGAGAAGTATTTCATTCTCTTATTAATTTAAAACTTGGCAACTCTGCTTATCCAAGACTGGCACTTTTGCGGCAAGAGGGCTACTTAAAGACTTTGGTAATCGGTGGGTTGGATGCTTTCCCGATTCTGCGTTATCCTTCCATTCAATACTCGCACGCGTCCCTCAAAAGGCTAAGATTGCATGGGAATCCTACACTTAACTCTCTCCCGAATGAAATTCATCTCTTCACTGCCCTTGAAGAGCTGTGGATATAGAACTTTAACGGAATGAAAGCTTTGCCTGATTGGTGGAGTTGTCTTTCTTCTCTTCAAAAGCTGTCTCTTCACTCTTGCGAAAAGCTAATGTATCTTCCCATTGTACACCTCACCGATTTAAAACATCTGCACATTGCTTGTTGCCCCAATTTAGAGAGCAGCACAGAGTGGTTACAGATGCCCCAGATTCGAAACATCAAAATCAATGAAAAATACATCAAAGGGAAGGATTCTGAGGACTCTAAAGACTTTAACTATTACAACTTTGGGCATATAGGATTTTACTATGACGACATTGATGAAAATTTGTAAGTGTACTTATACCTGGACTACAAGTATATTCCATTTCCTACTCTTAAATGTCACATCTTAATATTTTAGGTTAATTATAAAAAATAAATAAATATTTTAGATTAATGCTTCTTGAATTAATTAATAGAAATTTATCTCACCAACCACTCTGATTACTGGAATGTTGCAAAAAATCTTCAACTTTGCACTTCAAAAATGCATGTTGTCCTGGCAATTATCAGAGCCTGCTTTTTGTCCATTTAAGATAACATACATACTCGTACTGTTTCTCAGCATTTCTTGTAACCTTCACTTCTTGGTGTCAAATTGATTATGTCCATTGATGAAAACATACTCATTCTTTTCAATTTCATGAGATGGAATTCTAATTTAATACATGGACCAGTTCTTGTTTCTAGGGCTTTGTAAGAGAAGGAAAATAGATTTTGTTAATTTGGGCTTGGTCATAATTCCTATGTTTATTTAAGTGAATTTATCATGGGAAAGTGGATTTGGGTTGCATAAGAATGAGATTAGACATTGGGTGGGAGAAGGTCTTGCAAATTTAAGTTTTCATGTTTGGGTTGGAAGGTCAGTTTTACTAGTCCATGAAAGTTATATGATTCCCAGTTCTACTAGTGGAAGCAAAGCTTAAATTTCTTATTAAGTTTTAGACAGCACTGAAAGTGTTGATGCCTTGATGGTTCTAATATATTTATATGTCAGTTTTAGCTTTTGAAGGTTTCTAACACATTTAAATTTTTTTGGCTAACTCATGAAGCTTGCTAGAAGATCCCATCCAGGAAAATGATCAAGTTGATAACTGATGCTGAGGTACTTGAGGTCTGCTTTCTCTTTACCATTTCAGATGCATGTATATAACTGACTTCTTAATTGGTGCTTTGTACAGTGACTGGGTTCTATACCCATTGCGCATATATATATATATAAATATTTGATAAGTAATAAAATTTTTATTGATAAGAAAAGTACAATGAGTTTACAATAGTGAACTCATTGCAAAAAAATAGATACAAGCAAATCAATGGGAAAAGCTAACAGAATTAAGAAAATTAGATAAAGCAGTACTATGCGTAAAACTCCAAATACGAGACCACTCAAACAAAGTCCTAGTTAGCAAAGACTTCAATAGGTCCACAGTTCTTTCAATGTCCTCAAATGTTCGAGCATTGTGTTTCTTTCAGGTTAACCACATAAGACACGCCAGAACCATATTCCAAAAATTTGAAGATTGAATCCCCAACCAATTCCACCATGCAGAAATGAGAGAGACAATTGTCTTTAGCATCACCCATTGAATCCCAGACAAGGAGAACACTTCACTTGACAAGGTACGAACAAACTTGCAATGGAGCAATAAATGATCCATGGTTTCCTCATCACACTGACATAGGCAACACCAATTAACAAGAGGCAAGTTCTTCTTAACAAGGTTATCTATTGTGAGAATTCCACCCATTGTGCATTTCTACGTAAACAAAATTGTTAGTCTATGTAAAGGTGTGTAGGTCAACTCCAAGTGTTCATATGTCACCAAATCAATATATAGAGTTAGATTGAGTAGTCAGATCAATGAGTTATGGTTTGACACTCTTTGACTTGAAAGTCATTCTGTGCGTCTGGTATTGTTCTAGCTTAACTTGAACAAATGTCATTTGCTTTCTCTCTTTTAATTGCTGACATGTATATATTAAACTAATTGCTAGGAGCATGGGATGTTAAAAACTAACAAAACTAACATGTGGACACTAGGGACAGCATATCTATTGAGTGAATAGAGTACTAATTAAATCTGATAAGTATATCATTCATGCCAATTACCCCCTCTTCACTCTCACTTTTCCTACAACATTTTGTAACTTGTTACTTAGCATCTATTCGTCTTGATATTCTGATATATATATATAGATATATATATATTTATATGTGTGTGTGTGTGTGTGTGTGTGTGTGTGTGTGTGTAGTTTCACATGTTGATGTCATTGTATCAATGCTATAAGCCACATGTAGCAATTAACAATTCTTCCAATGTAAAAGCCAAAAAAAAAAGTCTCATTTATCATAGGATATTTTTCCCAATGTCAAGGATACTTCACATAGCACCCATCAGCCAGCTTTGACATGTATATGTCCTTAGTTGGAGACATTAAATTTGATGATGTTGGAACCTAATTTTCTTTTTGTAGCCCGAGCTGTTCAGCCAGTTTGACACCTATTTCTCCTTAGTTGGAGGCATTAAATTTTGATAATGTTGGAGCATTTGCAGAGGAGCTGTGGTAACTTTTCATCATCTTAAGAACTGAAATTCTAGAACCAGAGCTGCTACTACTTATCTGCAATGATGGAGGTGCTCCCTTTCTGTGGAAAGCTAGATGGAAGTATCCTGGAATGGTTGTTGAAGCTGGATGTTTTGTTTTCTACTGGTTGCTTTGCAAGAGATAAGGAATCAGTAATAGTGGCCATTGGTAGAAGATTGTTCATAGTCCAAGAATCACAATGGAGGGAATTTAAAATTGATTCCAATGAAATTGTTTCATAGAAATTTGTGACTTCTCTCATTCTCGTCTTTATTTCTTTTAATTTCTCTCTTCCAAGAAAATCTATTATGAATCCTTTCCTTTTTGTTTTAACATTTAAGTCCGCATACTCTTTACTAAATTTGTTGTTCATATACTATTTACATATTTTGGTTATTCTTCAATTAGCAGTCATGTTCTTCAACACAAAATGGTCCAAAATTTTCCCTGTTCCAAATATCCAGATTAACTTTTGATTCCTATTCTATGCTAAAAATAATCTAAAATTGGTATTTTTCTCAAATGTCCTTTTCTCCAACATTTCAATTTGGAATAAGTAGTTTTTTTTTTTTTTTTTTTTTTCCACTTACCATATTTCTTATTCACTTATTTTATAGCGAGAACCCTTCAATTTTAGTTTCAAATTTGTATTGTCACTTAGAGCAACGTGTTTTACTGCATAGCATATGCAGACTTTCAAATTTTTGAGTTGTCAGTTTTCTAATAATTAGGGCTTGTTATTTGTACAATTTTTAAAAAGATAATATCGCCTTCACGATTAGGTGTATCTGAATCTTAAGAGAAAAAATGTTGAATTTATGACTATGATTTTTGTAAGCCATATTTAGCAGCACTTGACAATTCTTTTGATATAACTGCCACCAATAATTTCTTTTTTATCAGCTAATACTTTTCCAATGTCAAGGATGCTTCACGGTTATTTGGGGCTGGGGTAACTTTTTATCTCTTCAAGAGCAGGAGTGCTACTACCTACCAGCGAAGCAGGTGGCACACTCACTTTCCATGGAAAGCTAAATGAAGAACTGAAGCTTGAATTGGTTCCAAATTTCCAATCTAATTGTTTCATTGACATTTATGAGTTGGCACATTCTCTCACTACAAACAGCTTGATTTTTTTTTAATATATTTTTATCCACTGTTACTAAAAATTGTTGATAGAAGCTTTAATTTTATACAGCTACGCACAACCGTGGAGGCATGGAGTAAATTTGAAGAGATTATCATACGTATTTCAACAATTATGCACAACTATTTGAGGCAAGTGTTAAAAATAAAGGGGCTCCCTTTCCCAGTGTTTTCTTTCCCTCTAAAATTTCACTTTCAGCATCATAAAAAGAGTTAAAAATACTTAAATTGGGAAAAATTTTATCAGCGGGTTGATGAATGTAGAAAAAATAATTAAATATTTTAGCAATAGTTTTGTAAACATAGAAAATCAGTAACACCAGGAAGCTACAAGCCAAAAGGTTTCTCACTTTCTATCTCTCTCTCTAAAATTCTTTCTCTAATTCTCACTCACACACATACAAATGCAAAGGTTTTTTTTTTTTTTTTTTTCACAGTGGCATTTGTTTCTCTCTCTCTCTCTAACACTCTCCTCTCTCTCTCTCTCTCTCTCTCTCTCTCACTAAAAAACCTAATTCCATTTTTCCCATTTGGTAGATCAATTTCCTTCAATTTCAGCTGTTTGGATGGAAAATTTCTCGAATTTCGAGGCTTTGGTAAGTGATTTTATCTATTTGTGTTTTGTAGTTCTATTTCTTTTTTTCAATGTTTGAGAATATCCATATTTGATTGAGAACCTAAAGCACTTGGAGAATTTTGAATTTTTGGATTTTTGTTTGAATTTTTTCTTGAATAGAGCAATGAATTCTAAATGCTATGCCAAACTTGATTGTGAGAAGAATAGATTGGTGAAAATTAGGGCTTACATGAAAATTGGGGCTTAAATTGGATGTAATGGTGATGAGGTAATCAAACTTGTTGAAACTAAGATCAAACTTGGTAAAATCACCATTTTAATAGTTTTTCTTTATTTATTTTTAATACTGAGATTGAGGTGCATGATTCTGAATTTAACAATTTTTATTTATTTATTTTGAATGATTGTTTTGATTTTAGCCTCTCATGATGCTCTTACTCAACTCATTCTAATGATTTTTGGAAATGTACTTTGTTACAAATCAACTTGTTCTTTAAGTTTCAAATCTATGTTGTTGGATTTCTCATTGGTCACATAATATAGATTTAAGATATTGCCATCATGTTCAAGAAAAAAGACAAGAAGTTCCTTTAAATTTAATATTTAAGAAGGGGTGCACTTTGACCTGTATAAAAATAAAAAAGATGAGGTGCAATTTGTCCAGTATGTCATCCTTAGAAACTACTAGCTATATATATCTGTTAAAATTCAAATGCTTGAATAAGTATAAATTATAAAATGGATTGAATGAGTATAACATTGCTGGTATGACGGGTGAATGTACAAAATTCAAGTTTCAGATCATAACATTGCTGGTATGATCTGAAACTCTGGTGAATGTACAAAATTCAAGTTTAAGGCTTTAGAAGTTGATCTTGAAGCTTAAGGATGATGGGTGCTTGAGTTCATCCTTAGTAAATTGAGGTTCTTAGAAGACCCTTTTTCTGTATATCAATTTTTACACTGTCTGCATTTTGCTTATTTAGTAGTGAAGGCTCTAATTGTTGCATGGTAACATTATAGTCATATCAGAAAAGAAAGGGTTTTTTTTTTTGGATTAGCGAAGAAATAAAATATTTTGGTTTTAATTTTAGTTTGATCAACATTACATGGATGGGTCAAGGCCCTAGTGTTGGAATTGTTGATTTGGCTAATCAATGCCTTTGTAAGGTTGATATAAAACTCTGGTTGTTCTCACAAAAAAAAAAAGTGTCTCATAATTTAGAAGCGGATTCTAATAAAATTGAGATTTACTAGGACATAAATAATGCTAAATTTGGTTATGGGCCAGAGCAAGTGGAGGGATTTTATTAACTTGGTCTTACTTTCAGCAATTTAGAGATTCCCAATCACAAGGTCTTGCTTTCTCACTTATTTTGTATGCTCAGTTTAAACTCAGTTCATTAAAATTTTGTAGAAGCCACGAAGTTTGCAAATGATTGGAAATCAAGATTGAAAAAGAAGAGAGATGATCCTTTGGAGGTTCTGGCCTTTCTGCAATTTTTATTTTTTAAAAAGGTCTTAACTTTCCTGAGATTCTCCTGTGAGATTTCTTTTTTAATTTTTTTTCCTTTTCCAGTCTGCCCTTATAAGAGAGTCACTCCCAGTAACCAAAAATCTTGGTGATGGAGTATACTCTGTTTCAACATGTAAACAAAGGAGTTGTTATTACAACTGGAGTACATACCTTATTTGGAAAGGCAGTTCATCTTGTGAAAACTACTGCAATCATTGGACATTTTTAGCAGATAATTTCAGTATTTTATTTTGGATGAAATCTTCACTTAGAATCTCAAAGGCTGAAAGAATGTTTAGAGCTGTAATATTTCTAAACAGTTTCATCTTTTCTGCTTGGTGGTAATGGGGCAATGGTAGGTAACAATGCAAAAGAGTTTTGCACTTGTTTTGTGAGAATCTGTCAATGTTTAGGTATTTAATGAGTTACCATTTGTCTTGATCATTCAGGTCGTAACTGCAATAGGAAACTTCTGTATTTGCTTGATTGCCATTGGGCTAGTAATAGAAATCATTGTCATATATGGGATTCATCACAGGGGTAATCATGTTGGGATATAAACTTCTTGTTTTACTCATCGGTTGCGTTCCCATTTCTATGCCAGCAATTCTTTCTGTTACAAGCTAACCATGGACAAGTCACAAGAATATGATAGAGGTGGTATTTCCAATCCTTTTATTATTATTATTATCTATATATATATATGGAAATCCTTTTATTATTATTATTATCTATATATATATATATATAAAACCGAAGCTCTGCCCTCTCCACAATTTTACGCGTCAGCATTATTAAAAAAAAATTATTTTCAACTAAAAAAATTAAAATACTAAAACATATCGTGTAACGCTTCTTCTTCTCATTCATATCCGTGTTAAGAATATAAAGTGAGAGAAAAAAACTGAATAGTCAGTATATTCTGTGTAAACAATAATGTACAATAGAGAGCCTTATATAGGCTAGATATGTGTGTAGTAGAAGTAATATGAGTGAACTACAAGTATAGTATACTGGACCAAGCCCAATAGGCTAATCTAGTCTAAGCTATACACTAACAACCTGAAAATTTCAGCTAAAATTTCTCCCCAATTCTGAAAACCAAACCCTATAACTATTCTCCCCAACTTTGAAAATCAAAAAGTTAAAACACATCTCTTCTCTACTTTTTTTCCTTCCCCCAAATCACAAAATCTCCTCTCTCCATCCTCCCACTCTGAGACCAGACAAGCTTATATGGTTACTGAACCTCAATCTGTTGAATTTGCCTACCATCTTGCAACCCAACTCACTGATCCGCCAACCACAAACTGATGTTCGCTGGAAAAAGCTTTGGAAGCTCAAATACCCTAAAAGGATTGAGAGAATTACCTCCTCAACTACTTCGCTCATACCAAAGAGGTATAACTCTGTAAATTTTTGTCTCTATGTGGGAGTTAGGGTTTTGATTGGTTTGGGTTTTTGAATTTTTTCACCATATTTGTTGTGGTAAGAATTCCGATTTGCTCTTCAATTGAAATCTATCTGCCCAGTTATTACTTCCTATATACCATTCTCTCTCCACTTCAATTGTTCATGGAATTTTTTTTTTGTGGTTGTGGGTGATCTGCTTTGGTGTTTTAGGTTGCTATGGCTGATTGGTTGACCTTTGGTTTGCTGGCATTAAAAGGTTTTTTATTTTTTTATTATTTTTTTTTAGGTTCTGCCGATTTAAGGTGGAAATTTATTTTTCCATCTCAGTTTTGAACCAAAATTGGGGTTTGGATAGTTTGGGTTGTTGTCTTTGATTCAATTAATGAAGTAGCTACTGTTGTATGGGAAGTTAGGTATTTAGGTTCCTTTCTACTTTGAAGGCCTTGATTTTGTGATTTTGAATTTGATCTTATTATTGATGATAAATTGATAATGTGTGGTCTGTGATAAAAATATATATATATATACACACACACACACACACACATTAATACCTGATGAATGTCAAGTTTGGTGTTAGTTTGAATTTTGGTTCTTTTACAAAAAGGCCATTAATTTGCTACTTTGCATATAGAAGGTGTTTGAGAAAAAGCCAAGCCCAAAGTAGTAGTAGAAGTAGTTTATTAGTTCCATGTTACAATTCAAATCCAAAATAACTTGAACATATTTAGAAGCCTATAATTGAACCTATTGAACTCAGATAATACCATATTCTCTCTAATTCATCAATTTAGAACAAAAAAAAAAAAAAAACCAGAGAAAAAGTAAAAGAAAAGAAAAGGAGTTATAGTGGCTAAAAGTCCACTTTGTGAACTTTTTTCTTTTCTACCATTTTGAGCTTCTTTTAACAACATAGTAAGGACCACAGAATTCAACTACTATTCATTAACATCCAGCAAGCTTTCAACACAGATCCACTAAATCATTAGCATAGAAAACTATACAAATATACAACACACACCATGCCAAAAAAATGTCATTTGTATACCTTGCTTTTAAAAAAAATAAACTTTATAAGAATCTTCTTTAAGAACGGCATCTAGATTTTTGAGGTATTTTGTTTGATTCTTTGTTTGGTTGCAGACCCCAGCTTCTTTTCCAAAGTCCTTGGCTTTGCTATATATGTACAAATTTTACTTATTAGTTATGGTAAGGTTTGTATTTTAAATTTTGGTATAACCATGGAAGCTAAGATTCGCTTCCTACTACTGACTTTTTCTTTACATGGTTTTTCATTGCACCACATCAAGCAATGAGGGATCGCATTTCAGGTGTGTGGGGTGAATTAGGACTGACCAGTTTTTTAATATATTTTTTTAAAATTTAGTGGTGTGGGCATGGGAGGTTCATGGACAGGAGAATCATCTAATACAGGTTTCTTTTGAATGTGCTGATAGTAGGAGCTTCTTTACTATTTTGTTTTCTATAGATTATTTACATCTGCTGATAGCGATGATATTTCCACAGCTATTTAGTTCATCAATAAGGCAAGGCCATGGATTACATTGATGGCCGTTGGCTGGGAATATGGTGCAAACATGTTGATGAAGTACTTGGCAGAAGCTGGAGAGAATACACCGCTTACAGTTGCCACGTGCATAGACAATCCATTTGACTTAGAGGAGATTACAAGGTCCTCTCCTTGTCACATGGCCATTGATCAGAAGCTCACTGATGGACTGATAGATATTCTAAGATCTAATAAGGTTGGTGATTGCTTTCAATCTTCTGTCTATTTTGGTTCAAATGCTTTATACCCCTCCATTCTAGAACTGTTGTAATGTTGAACAAACATAATCATTGATGTGGTATGCTTTGAATTGTGTTGGCATCCATTTAAGTATAATAACTTATGCTTAATTTTTTTAATTGGGAATAACATATGTTTAATGTCTACTTAATATCCTTAATCTTCAACTTTTTTTTAAAACATCATCAAAGCTTTGGTGGGCATGAGCATAACTTTCAATCAAAGCTAAGCCCATTGCACACTACTTGGAATCTCAGCAAAATAGCAATGGCAGCACTTGCACACACACACACACAAAGTTTTCAACTTTTATTAATTTTCATAAATCTACATGTATTTATATTCTCTTATCTCACTCTTTTCCTCAAAAAGATACTTAACTATATCCACACACCTAAAACTCGCTGAACTTTAATGATTTAATTCCTCAGCTAAATTTAGCTGAACTCTTTTACAAAACCGACAAATCTGATACTGACCCATTGCACCCAATATGGTTTTCTAGACAAACGTCAAGATAAGGAAGGCACATAGTTCGTTCCTCACCTAAAAAAAGATCGACATTATTGAGAGATGTACTTTTTGTCTGAACGAAGTTGCTTGCTTCAGACTCCCAGTTCTAAGAGTTGAGTTTCACTATTATCAATAATGGTGATTTTGATGCATTTGAGGTTAGTTTACATCTGGGGTAGTCTTATTTTTCTTGAAATCCCAGCTGGATTTCTTTATGTGTTTGATATAGTGATTTCTTATGCATGTGTCTATGAGGAAAGCTACTTTAAAAATTGAGCTATGGTGGTGTTTATTTCTTATTTAATTATTTTGAAGTTGATTCTCATATTGGTTGTCCTTAACTATCCTAAATTGTATTTGGGTAGAGCTTTGGATTATGGTCCTTTTGCCTATGGTAGGTGAAAAGCAATTTTTTCCCCCTTAAGAAAAGAGAGAAGAAGTTGACAGAATTGCCTGTTAATGATACTTTCTGAGTTTAAAGAACAGGTTTTGTTTAGTAATGGTGTTTCCACATTTCGTTATCTATTATATATGAAAATAACACCAATACGTTGTGGTTATCGCACTTTCTCAAATACTATAATTCTTCTTTTGTTCTCAAAGCCCCTAACTTGGGTAAAGCAGCTGTTCTCTAGAAACTATTTCAAGGCAAAGCAAAAGAGTTTGGCATGGAGAAGGCTTTATTGGCAAAGTCTATTCATGATTTTGAAAAAGCACTATCTATGGTATCTTAGCACAAGAGACGTGGTTAGGAATGTGAGCAAGCAAAGAAGATTTTAAAAACTCAGTGTTTTATGTTGAATAAATATATGATTTACTTTTCTATATAATGCAGATTTGTTGTATTATGTTCTTTCTCTACTCTTTTTAAGTCATAGCAAAAGAATTTGATATTGGTAACTATATTCTATTTATTTGTTATGAAAATAAGATTGCGATCATTATTGCAATTTTTTTTATTCACAATATATATGTAACTACGAAAATCATTGCCAATGGACCTATGGTAGCGGTATTAATCTTTTTGGCATGTATGTATTTTTATGGAGATGATATACAGGATTTCCTTATCCCTTATTTGTCTTTATAATTTTTTATTGGGCACAAGCACATTGTGTATTAGGTTTGACAATGTTTAATATTTGAATTAGTAAAGATTTTATGTTATGCTTGGGTATTCTCCATTTAGTTGTATTATTTGATTAGTGAGTCTTAAGACATTCTGATTTAGTGCAGCAAATGATAATTACAATATTGTTTTTTTTTCTTTTTAAAGAATCTCGTGCATCGCACAAGTTAGCGACTAGTTATTATTATTTCCTTGACTGACATGACCTTAAATTATGTAAGTAGGTTGCTTATGGAAAATTGCTTAGGTCACCAATGTTGATAACTTTCATGTTGCACTCTTAAGGCTATGCTCCATATCAGCAGCTCCCTTGTTTAAAGATTTCATAGAAATGTACAATATCCTATGAGAAAGATGTTTATGAGCTAAACAGTTCTAAGTGGGCCCTTAATGTATAAACAATATCTCATCTAAAATCCTTCTCAATTGTTGGGTATGTTACTAGATAAAACATTTTGTAGTTTGTGTCATAATGGTTACTCCTGCTTAGTTGGGTACTTCTTCTTCAGTGCCATCTCTGCTGTCACCACACATAAGCTCACCACCGGCGTATCTAGATTTATATGGCACGCTCTCAGAAATGGCTAAGGTTCAAGTACTTAAAAGAGAAATTGGCTCCGTTGAGGTCAGTTTACTAGATAAAACATTTTGTAGTTTGTGTGTTAATGGTTACTCCCACTTAGTTGGGTACTTCTTCTTCTAGCTCTAGCAAATGGCTAAGGTTCAAGTACTTAAAAGAACTCTTTGAATACTTTTTAGTGTACAAGGATTTTAAGTGTACTATTCAACAAATGTTTTGTGTAGCATGTAGTGATTCCTGTTTCAAATTTAAGAATGTAAACGTCAATAGGCTGAGTCGTTGAGTTACAATTAAATTACCAAATTTCCTATCCACTTATTTTAAAGCGATTTCCAGTAAATTTTTGTGTCAAACTTGTACCTCTATGTATTGCAACATATTCTATTGCATAGCATATGTAAACCTTCAAATTTTTGTTTCAAATAGTTCCCTCAAATTTTTTGGATTAATTTTACCTAGGAATTCCAGTCTACTTACTACTATTGCATTGCCTTTACTATAATGTTTTGACTTGTCAGCTTTCTAATAATAATGGCTCTTATCAAATATTAAGAAATATAATTTTGTATATGCTTTGGTCATAGTCTGATTTCATTTTAAAAATAAAAAGTTAGAACCATATGCTTTCTCAGTCTCTCTATATATCCACCATCTAGCTATCACATCTGTTGCATATGTTTATCTGAGGACTCAATATGCCTGCTAATTGCAGCCAGGAAACAACTATAAAGTTCATATATATGCTTATGTGCACAAATGCATGTATTCCAGAACCATGCAAGAATCCCATAAGCCAATTCTTAAGCATCATTCATCTCTCTTACATTTCTCTCTGTTATAGGAGATAAAAAGGAGCAACAAAACCAACGTATATTTGAAGGCATAAATACACTACGAAAATGGCTCTACTTGACTGTATGCATAGAAATGGTGACAATACTAAAAGTCCTACCAGCCCCTCTTTGAAGCTTCTCCAAGGTAATTCCAACCATGCCATCATGGTTTAAGCATCCTACATAAACTTGTGTCTTGGTCCTGGTGATAGAGAGGTTTCTGGTACATGCTCAGACCATCACTGTTAAACCATATATAGCATTTTCAGCTTGGCATATTTGTTAAAGGCTTTATTTAATCTTGAATGAAAATTCCATGACTTGAACACACTTTTTATAAGGTTCAAAGTGGTTGCCTTCCTCCTCATCTCCTACATTTCGAAAGGATCTTGACCTAGAAGGAAGAAGTTTATCATTACAAGAAATCAGTTCCCACCAAATTGAAGAAGTCCAAGAATTTGACATGCTTTCAGTTTGAAGAAACATAATCAGGATTTTAGCACCACACCTTCTTGGTTTGTCAGGTTGGATGATGATGAAGATGAAGAAGATGATGAATTCTTTGAAGCCCCAGGTTATATTTTTTACACCCTTATTTTGGTCAACACATTTGTTCCCCTTTTTCTTTCTTTATTCATTTGCTACTTTTGTGAGGTAAAATGGAAACACTCCAACATGGTTCCTAATTCTTAATGCCCCTTATCATTTGATTTTTAGCATTTGAATCAAAGCTGGCTCTTGAGGGGTACAAGGAAACCACTAGACATAATCCAAGAGCAATACATAAAAATTTTGGGAAGCATGTTTTGGAAAGCATTGTCAATCTTACCATTAAAAAGAAAAACAGATGCCTACAAATCTTAAAAGGACATTAACTAAAAATTTGGCATCAGCTTTTGCAGCGGAATCAGAAATTCAGAGTGCTTTCCACAAACCTCTTCTGTCTCTGTTGCTACTAAAAGAGGAAAGCAAGATAGTAAGGGTGAGCAAATATGGGTAAGGTTGTTTCAGTGAAAGAGTATCTAATGCATGAGCTTAAGCCCAGGGAAGATGTGCTTTCTCCAGTGATATCCAAGGCAATGAATCCAAAGAGAACTCCTGGTGATAAGGATGTGGTATGAGAGACACTGCAACTTTGATCCAACATGAGGAATTGTCCAAATGCACAGCTATGGGTTCAGTTAGAAACACAACATCGCCCATGCTAATTTCCACCCATGTGCATTCAGCTAAAGACTCATCATCACACACTCGGATCTCAGCCAATGCTCATAAAAAAAAAATTATGTCAATTTCGATCCCGAATGTATATGGAGACGTGTTAATGAGCTTCAATAAGTGTTTGACTTCCATGTATCGATACTAAAATCCATCACCACCTGACATGCATGATTTGATAATAATTATTCTATTGAAGTTCCTATGTACAGTCTGTGGTAACCATGGGTCAAATTTATGTCGATATTTAGTTATTTGAACAAGGCCCTAACCATGTTATGGATTCCGTGTGCTATGGTGTAATTTCTCCTTTTGGTATTATAATTTGTATCTCATGGATATTTCTCATCTACTTTTGCAGCCTTTAAGTTGAAAAAAGTTCAAACTGATGCATCGAATGTGAATATCTCCCTTATAATATAGGTTAAAGACTTGATTTAATGCATTGATAGTACTAAAATACTAAGTCAATTAACTGTCATTGTGGATTTGTTATTTTGGAAGTGTTACTGTTATCAATCTCATGGTAACCAATCTTGGTTGGTTTAGCTTGTAACTTATGCGATGGCCTAAAAGTGGTAAGATGATGATGGTTGTATTATGTAAATAGGTTTACGAGGCAAGGCAAGTGATCAAACCATACCAATAGTTGGGCCTAGGCCTGTAATGAATTATTTGGATCTTAAACCAATCTTACTGGGTACCATTCATTTCGTGATGAAATGATTGTGTAGAATTGGCTTTGTTTGCCTTCGGTATATTTGTTGCTTATGTCATCTTTATTTAATTTATTTATCCTTTTTCCTATGTCCTTTTGTTTTTATCTTTAATTATTATTATTATTATTAATTTTCTGGCTAAACATGCTCACCTGGTTCAGGTTTCTCAAAGAAGTATTGAATTTCATTCATGTAGTGAAATGTTAAAAACTGATTTCTCTTTTGAATAGTATTCATGATTGTAGCATTAGCATATGAATGAAACTGCCTTTGGTATTTGTTGAATTTTAAATAAAATATCTAAGAATATGAGGATATGAGAATGAATGAACTAAAATAAATATTAAATATTAGTTATTTTGTGTCATACCATCAAATTTGATACAACACATCTATATTTACCCTAATGTGACAAAAAAAAAAGACAAGAAAATTGATATATAAACACATATTTTATGAATGCAGAGATAACAGATGTATAAACACATATTTCATGAATACATGCCTTCTTTCCTTTCTTTTTATTTTTTTGTTTTTTGGGCAAAGGGGGTGGGAAGATTCTTTACCTTTATGCTATATTGTTGTAATTCCTCTACACATTTCCTTCATTTTTCAAACAATTTAAATTGTGTAAAGGAGATTATTTTGGAAAAAAAAAAATCTTACCAAGTGCATTAAACTCCTACTTTTGTGTGCTTTTGGCGAGGCCATGGTAAACAACTTTGTCTCCAATTTATTGTTAAGCACACTAAGGGTCGGTTTGTTTATGGGTGAAATTATAGAGGGGAGAAAAAGGGGAGAGGAGGGTCTTAGGTTGGGGGAGAAATATGGGTGGAGGAGTTTTAGAGAAAATAAGAGAGAAAATGGGAAAGGATGGAGTTTGGTTGGGGAGGGGAGAAAATGGGGGTGGAGGAGTTTTCTCCCCAAGCACACCATTTAAGAGGAAAAAGTTTTCTCCCCAATTTGAAGAAAAAACTAGAGAGAAAACTGGGGTGGGAGTGGGTTTGATGTGAAATTACCCATCTACCCTCCCCTTTATGTATTAATATTGCCTCTTTTTCTTTTCTTTTTTTGGAAATGTTACCACTAATACTGCCTCTTTCTTCTTCTTCTTCTTCTTTTTTTTTGCCTTTTTCCAGGTATAATCACACATTGGTTGGCTCTTTTTCTTTCTTTTTTTTTTTTTTCATATGAAACTCAACATTTTTTTATTATTAGCTGTTTTTTTGGCTAGATGTTTTATTAGTTGTGTTATTTTGTAGTAATTAAAAAAATTATTTTTTATGTACTAGGGGCATAAAAGTAAATTTATACAAACTACATTTTCTTTTCTCTCACTTTTCTACTCAACCAAGCAAAAGAATTTTCAATCTCTATATTTTTCCACTCCCTCAACTAAACAAATAGAAAATGATAAAAGAGGAGTGGAAAACAGAAAAGAAAATAAGTGAGAAGGGTGTTTGGTTGGGAGGAGAAGGAGAAAGTGAAAAATGATTAGTAGCTGAACTAATAGCCCGGATAAAGAATACTACTTTTCTAAAACAAGTATGAACAAGTTTGCCAAGCCACTTTGACTACTAGCACCAAAACTCTCCCAACAATACATGACACACTCTCAAACTAAGAATTATAGGCCTTTCTTCAACCATTAGTTTCCTCTAATAACAATGGGGTAACAGGCAGTAAAGGTACTGGATGATTAGTAACACGAAAATTGATGGTTGAAGAATACTCAATCACTCAGAGAAGTTCACCTGCCACACACGCGCGTACACACACACACACACACACACACACATCTATATATTACTAAAAGCTGAAGCGTAGCGTTTAATGCTGCTGCTCTCACATTGCGCCATATCAGCTGCCACGTCATTTAAAAAATATATATATATATATATATATATAATTTTTTCTACAATTTTAAAATGGTTTTTACAATTTTCACTCTATAAATGCAGCCCACTACTTATTTATTTACTTCCACTATCACCCTATAATAAATCCAACCCACTACTTATTTATTTACATCCACTATCACCCTATAATAAATCTGTATAATTAAGCTAGCCCACCTCTTATTTATTTAGTTCCACTATCAAGCCCAACCCAAAGCCTTTTCAATTCAATTTTAGGGTTTTGTGTGAGCCTTTTTAGCTTAAAGGAAGAAGAAAAAAAAAAAATGTTGATGCCTTTGAAGCTTTAGGTTTTTTTTTTTTTTTTTTTCCAATTTTCCTATAATTTTTTTTAACACTTATTTTTTTTAATATTTACATTTCTCCAACCTTTCTCTCTTCCTTACCATTTCATCTCCCCACTACTTCTTCAATCTTTCTCTCTCTTACCTTTTCATCTCCCCACTACCCTCTACATTAATATCATTCTTTCTCTTTCCCTTCATCTTCCTTTATTTTTGTCTCTTCTTATTCATACTCTATTACTATAATTTTGTCACTATCTCTTCTATTCTATACATAGCTTTTTCTCACAAAAAATGGTTCTCTCTCTCTCTCTCTCTCTCTCTCTCTCTCTAAATTTTTTGGTGGATTTTTCTTTCCTTGGCATCTCTACTTTAGGTTGATAATTTTTTATATTCTTTAAAACTCTATTTTGGGTTAATGCGATTTAGTTTTGTTTTTTAAATTGTTGTTGTTGTTGTTGTTTTTTTTTTTTTTTTTTTTTTTTTTTTAATTCTCTTTGATTGTTAAATGTTATCCTATTGCGTTCTAAAGAATATAATATTATTCTATTATATAGCATGATTTGGATAATTTGGTATTTATTTTGTTACATAGCATGATTTTTTATAGTGCTCAATTTAGATGTTAAACTATGAGACCTTACTAATTTTTGTTTATTTTCCAATCCTTTATGGTGGACAAAGTACTCTTAATAGTTGTATTATAAGTACTCTATAATGCCATTCATTTAAAGAAAAGCAAAGGTTAGCCAAACGAAAAATAATCGGATAGGTGACAAATTTTAACTTTTGCAATTTTATTTTAATTATAATTATTATTTTATAACAATGCATGTATAGAAATTTAATTCTTAGATTTTGCTAATAATTGTTTATTTGATAATATGTTTTGGGTGGCCGAAATTATAATTTCTAAAAAGAAAATAACCTTAATAGATAGTCAAAAACGAAATTTTATCCTAATATTGGTTTAATTAATTATTGTTAAGTTTTATTAATTTTTTTTAGTTTACGTTTTTTTGGTGTTTTGGATTGTTCTTATATTACATTTAAGATTGTTCCTATAATAAATAAAAATATAATTACAAATACATTACTCATTATTAGATTAGTTTAAATTGTAAAAAGAAAAATTATTAAAACCATCATGAAAATAATTATCACGCGCAACGTGCAGGTTCGCGGCTAGTATATATATATATTGGATAATTTGATAGTTGAGAATGAGGAGATTTGAAACTTACACGTCTTTGTTAACAACGGAGGTGTTAGCCGAGATATAAGGGCTCTTGGCCTATCACATAAATTTAATACGCCATGGCCTCATCCCTCTCATACATAGAACTGCGACCCACAATTGCATTAATAAAAGAAAATAAAATAGCGCCTGACCTCATATCCATCATAATAATACGTTCATAAACACACATAAATAAAACTACTAAACTTCACCTTGCAAGAGATTTACATCACTGCTGCAAGTGTAGGACTTCATCTTGGAATCTTCATCATCTGAGGACTCTTCAGTCTCGTTACTTTTGGCCTTTAGTGCCATGCTCTTACTTTTGGTTTCTTTCCCAATTCTAGTCAAACCCAATTTATAGGTTTGCAAGTTGCCAACCAGTTCCGTCAAATGAATTTTTTCAATGTCCTTTGATTCTTTAATGACAGTTATCTTGGCATAGAATCTCTCAGGCAGAGATTTGAGAACCTTTCTCACAATCTTGGGTTTAGGAATCCGTTCTCCAAGATTGAATGTTGAGTTGACTATGTCTTTCAGTTTGGCATAGAACTCATCAAAGGACTCATCTCCATCTTAATCTCCTCAAAGCTAGTAGTAAGCCTTTGGAGCTTTGAATCCTTGACAACCTTAGTCCCTTCATAGATTGTCTGGAGAATAGTCCATGCTTCCTTGGCAATTTCAGTTGAGGATATCTTCTTGAATTCCTCATTGGTCACCGCACTGAATAAGGCATTCAATGCTTTGCTGTTGAAGTTTGCCGCTTTGATTTTTGCTTCATCCTAATCAGCTGGCGCTTCCTTTAGCTTAGTCCAGCCAATCTTCATAGCTTGCCACACCTTCTCATCTAAAGATTGCAAAAAAGCTCTCATACGTACTTTCCAGTATGCATAATTAGTGCAATCAAATAAATGAGGTATAATAAGAGACTGTCCTCTATCCATGACAAACAAGGTTAATGGATCACACATCAAATATTAAACCTAATCAGAGTGTGCTTGCTCTGATACCACTTGATAGGTCAAAAATGGATTAACCCCTTAGGCAAATTAATTAATTAATTATCCAAGTTAATTAATTAAGTCAATTTAACATGCAATAGCATGGTAGCACAAACAAATCACCAATTATACTAAGTGCAGCGGAAAATAAATTTGACACATTGATTTGTTTACGAATGGGAAAAACCACCAAGGCAAAACTCCACGTAGTGAATTTAAGGTCACTACTCCCGAAAATCCACTATTATCAATAACAAGCGGTTACAAGTAAAATGAATCTCAGTACCCAATACCAACCTATAGTTAAACCCTTACTCCAATACCTAATTGGACTTGTATTGTAGTGGTAATCTCTCCATTCAATGCACGAATCCTAGTACGTGACTAACCAATGATGCACGAATCCCAATATGTAACTAATACACCAACTTAAGGAAAATATTGACTGCAAAGTTTTTCAGTTCATCAACAATGAAGATTAGGAAGCTCTTTAGTCATAAAACCCTTGGCGTAAAGACACAATAGCTTCTATAGAGAATATGATGAGCTAGAGCAATTTTTTTCTACAGTCACAATATGCATGTATTATCACTTTGCATCACCTTGAATCACTTGTGATGGCTCTTAAAATAATCCTTATATATATTTAGGATTGTGAGAAAAAAAAAACCTACACAAATACTCAAGGATATGCATGTAATCAGATCGAGAATTTATGATTTCATAATTCTCGACAGATTTAGATTGTGTTGAGCTTCTGTTGAGCTTCAGCAGTAATTCTCGATAGAAAGGATTCTATCGAGGCTTCCGTCAAGCTTTAATGAATAGCACTTCCTTCACTTATTTGTTTGTCAGATTTGCATGGCTTCAATACTAAACTTGAACACTTGTTTCTTGAAATATTAAACCCATCCTAGATCTACCTAATTACAAGTAAAATGGGTTTTGTCAAAAGATTAGCTAATTACATGAATATGTCCCTAACAGGAGAGATTAGTGATCATAAGATTTGATGCCCTCCACCCCTAACGACCTTATTATTCATATCATAATTAAAGGGTAATTACACTAAACCCACCTGTGGTTTGGCATGAAATCACTTTGCCTACCCGTGGTTTAAAAAGTGTCACTTTACCCACCTGAGGTATGTTTCATTTGTTTTCTGTAACCCATCTTTGTTAAAATCAGGGATAAATAGATATTTTTCCTCAAATTTTATGTCTCTCTTCTCCCAAAACAAAAAATAGCACAAAAATGCAAGAGAAACAAGATCAAAAGGGAGGGTTTTGTGAAAATTAATATCTTCTCTTCCTCATCCTCATCCTCGATGCTATCCCCCTCATCCTCTGCATCTTTGAACATGCCCTTCCTCGTTGTGGCCATCTCCATCTTCTTATCTCTCAACCCATCAGCCTCGCCATGATTGCTATCACCATCCAATGAAAAATAATCTTGCCGTAACCACAAGATTATTTCTTCTTGTTTAGTCCTCCAACTTGTTTACACACTGAAGAATAGATTCTTATCTTCTTTGTCGTTGTTCTTCTTCTGTCTATAAGCTTAGTTCAACCACCAACCAACAATAACAACACATATAGCCTTTGCCAAAAATCCCAAACAAACAAACAAACAAAATTTTCTCAGAAAAAGAGAGAGAGAGAGAATGAGAGAAACGCAGAGTGAAAGTGAGAGCAACAATAACAACAACAACAACGGTTCCTGGATGCAACAGCCACCACAAGCTTTGCTAGAAAGGCTCAAAGATTATGGCCAATGCTATAGTGGCATTTATTAAATGCTGCTATAGGCCCTTTTTAAATTCTTTTTATTGGTCCTTATTAAAAAAAAAAAAAAAAAAAACCAACCCAAAATAAAAAAGTGCCTTGAGGGTTCCATCCATATGTGCAACTACAAAAAACTGAACAAAGAAACACATGACTTGAAAATTGGTTAAATTTGACATGTGGGTTTGGATTAGGCTCATTAATCCATTGAATTGAATTATGAATTCAAATCAACTAAACAAGCAAATGATGACCCTTAGGTAAAAATTCTCTCTCTACATGGTGCCTAAAGGAGCATCTATGGCGCCTGTACACACCATTTGCGATGTGAAAGCTCTAGGGATTCCAAGCTTCAAACAACCCCCATAACACAAAGGTAGTGATGGGTCATGGGTGTGAAGGAATTGATTTCCGCTCAAGAATTTAGCTTTGGTGAGAGGGAGAAGGTAGAGAGAAAGACAAGATGTTTGTCTCTCACAATATGTTGAGTTTCTCTCAACTTTTAATTGGGATTAGGGTTAAAATTGTGGGAAAAGAGGTTTATATAGGCAAAGTAAAAGCTAAAATTACAGGAGAGTTCGTAACAGAATTTTATGCTATTCTTGCAATTTCGGTCAACCTAGGATTGGGCAACTATCAGGCGAAATTGTCACAAACTGAATTTCAAATGCCAAACATGTGTCAAACTCGGGTGACCAAGATGAAAATCACTTAACTTAAGTTCTTCTTCTAGCAATTCCAATTTTTAGCACTTGAACTAGCTCAATTACAAATCAACCCACTAAAACAAAATACAACGTATTTTAATGATAATTACAAGAAAATTTTGACATAGCTAATACGAAAAGAAAAAAAAAAAAAACAAATAGGAAACGTGGGAGGTGGATCTGCTAATTAAAATTTTATCAAGTAGGTGATATTTCTGACCAAAACAAATATCTATTTAGGGCACATTTAATAGACTGTAATGATAATTATATAGGAATAAGAATAGATATTATAAGGAATATAAGATGCTATATTGTAATATTTATTACTATTTATTTGTTTGGTGACAACACAAGAATAGAAACCTAAAGATAATGTAATGTTTAAATCAAATTATCTACATTGTAACATTAAAATAAAACTTAAGATATATTTTAGGAAATGAATTAGTGTAATTTCGTTGACATGCACATAAATCTTGTTGATGAAATGTTATGCTATGACTATTTGAGTGGCTACTTACTTGAACTAGCTGGCTTTATATGGCCACTCCTCGGGTTAATGTATTTGTCCATTGATCTCCCCTGGATGTTGCACCTCTGAGTAAATGACCTCATTAATGGCAATGAAGTCTCTTCTTGTTAGCATTTGTAATGTCTTTATAACAGCCTTATTGCCATTACTCACTGCTAGCTAGGGTGATGGAGTTTACTTCTGACTTTAATGTGCTTATGGTCATCTATCGTAACAGACGACCATTTAATCACTACTCGTTAATATATATTATCTAATACTATATATAATAGCAGAAACCTTTTGCTACAATTAAGGAGGTGTTGCCACGTACGCAAAAAAAAGCCGTACGGTACAATGTTTCACAATAGGTTAAAATATTGTTTGGGAGCCAATTGTATAGAACGAAATTAACTGCTTAAAAAAAAAAAAAAAAAAAGAAAGATTGCTACACGGTGAAAAAAAGGAGACAGAGATCGAGAGAAAAGAGAGACAGAGAAATGGAGAAGCAGAGAACGGAGAAGGAGAGAGAGATCGAGGGATAAAACACTGCTCACTCTAAAAACTGAAACCCAAAACACACAATCATCCATTCTTTCCATTTGTTAACACAAACGGCCAAAAGAAAAGATTTTCCCTGCCAATGAAAAAGAAAAAACAGAAACCCATTGAAATATTTCCACAATTTGCAATCAAGAATGAAAAGATTTCTCTCACTTTCTTGTCAGATTTCTTCATCTAACTGTCCATTAATTTCTTTCACTGGTGAGTTTTTATCTTCAATTTAAGTTTTTTATTAATTATGATTAGGTTTTGATATTTTGTTTGAATTGTTTTCGATTTTGGTGTTCAAATTAAGTTTTTCTCTTCGCTTTTCAGTTTGACATTTTCACCTGCACGCCCTCAAGTTCAACCAGGTACCAATTTCGAATCGATTAGATTCCAGATCGCTTTAGATCTACTTCGATTTTTTTCATTTTTGTCAATTCTAGGGTTTATCATTTACTCTTTAGATGAATATATTGCTTTTGTTTCACAGCCTTAGCACCGTTTGATGGTGTTTGTATATATATTAAAAAAAGAATGATTAATGTAAAAAAAAAATGTTGCAACTAAGAAAAAACCTAGCGATACTGCGATATAGAGAAAGAAGCAGAGAAAGGGAGAGGGAAACAGAGAAAGAGCCAAAGTTCGTCTAAACCATACACCGTCCGTTCCCTTGCCAGATTTATACCTCCAGATCACTGGAACTGACATCAAGAACGGTATTTTTTTCCCAATTTTTTAGGTTTGGGTATAAAACGTTACTTTTAACTGAGTGTTTTTGTTGGGTAGGTTTAGATTTGATTAGTTTTTCTTTTGGGTTTTTGGAATCTCTATCAAAATGATTGTTTTCTCAAGTTTAGATATTTGCTACAAGTGTTTAATTTTTGTGTGTAAGGTTTTAGTTGTAATTGATTTCTTGGCTTAGTTGGTTTGCAATAGTTTTTCTGCTTTTGGGAAATTCTTAGATTCCAACATAATCAAACAAGGCAATATGTGGCACTGGTATGAAAACCATGAATATTGGCACACCTTTGGGGTTTGTAAGTTGGAAAATAGGATTACAAACCATGTGCATTTTACAGTAGTTTTAAGCAGTCCCTAAAATTAAGAGACAGGTTATTCTTGATTTAATTCATGTAAACTAAATGTCTAGCCTACTGTTTTTGCTGCAGAATGCAATTTTGGGTGGTGGTCCATTTCTTGAAGACAATGCATGAGGTTGTCTTGATCTAACTCATTGTAAAGTTCAGAACCTTAAGTTCATGAATAACACTTCATAAGTTGTCAAAAACAAAATCTATTTTTAACATTGCCCTGGAACTGACTCATTCATGACTGATTATAATTAAAAATGCAGTTTCCTTCTCACTGACGATCCATTATCAATCACATGACCATATATAAATGGCTGTGGAACTTGACGAATTGATAATGAATGTGTGTTTCTAATTTTTTTTTATGACAAGCTTTTGATACCATTTTTAGATATTTGGTTGTGTAATGATTGGACTAATAGTTATACTAATAGTTGGTACATGTTAACAATTTACTGATTAGCTTTCTATAACATGTGAGAGTTGGTAATGGTATTATTAGAAGGGAAAAAATTTTAAAAGGTAGAACATATAAAGTATGATTGACAGATTTGCTTGAAAACATTAATTCCTTAGAGTTGTAGTTCTTTTATAGACAAGCTTTGGTTTCAAATTAAAATTTCAGTTTTGAATAGATTAAGGCAAAGAGGAAGATGTTGTTTTTAATAGCAGGTCATTTACTATGAATTCTAGACATTTGTTAAAAACATATACCTTTCTAAATTAGAAAAACTTGGAACATACATTCAACAAAAAAGAAATTGCAAAACTTCTCAAATTTTATTTTCATTGGGTTGAATAAGGTGAATTAGATTTGGTTACATGTATTTGGAAGTATACTAAAAATATGCTAAGCGATTTAAATTCTTATATCATTTTCATTCATTCTTGCACAACGTTTTTTTTTCTTATTTATTTATTGGTGACCTTAGGGGTCCAAAATTGAGGTAGATTTCAAGTATAGGTTTTAATTTTGATATAAGGCTCACAAGGTATGTTTACTGCATATAGAGGTTGTTGAGTTTTCAATTCATTTCATGACATGAGAAAATCAGATCTGTATTCTAGATTGGGCAATGAAGACCCTTTTCGCATTTGATGTTAAAAAGATTGCATCTTAATTTATTGAAAGCCATGACGTTTTTGTTTATGTGCACAAATACTAAATTTACTGTCTCATAACAATATGATAGTGTTAGCTTCTTTGCTTTTTATATTTTTGCTTAATGAATTCAATAGTTTGAGAAGTGAAAGTTTCTTCATGACATTTGTCCTAATTGTTCCAGTTCATCAAACAGTTCTTGGCTTTCTCAAAAGTGGGTTTGTATTTTTAGTTTTGTGGTTTTTGTCAAGAGGTCAGTTTTTTCTCTTAAGCCTTTGTGCTTTTCTTGGTTTTTATTTTTACTGGGATTTGTTAGTTTTGAAAGGATAATTGTAATGTTTTGTTTGATGGGGTTGCAAAAATATTTTAAAGCTCCTATAAGGCTTGCATTTTTGTTCTTCAGAAACAAGTTTATGACTGCACGTGTAGTTCTTTTCCAATTGCAGTTACATTGAGGTTTATTCAATTTGTTCTCTTCTATTAATGTTTCCTGAATGTGGGTTGAAAATTGGATTCTTATGGTTTTGCTTATAGAATTTGGCATTTTATTTTCTGGGTTATTTGGAACTTTGGATTCTCTGCATCTGCGTAAAACTCTTAATACGTTACATAAATCCTACTACTTGAACAATTCAGAAACTATGAGACTAGAATAGCTAGGTATTTACCAGTCTTCTCCTTTATTCTGTATGGTTTCTTGCATATTTATTGATAATATGTTTCTATAAAGAATTTGAAATTGGAATCTGATTGCATATTTATTGGTTTTGATATAGGAATTTTATTTTTTAAGTTGAGGCTGTTTTTCTTTTCATTTGCGGTTGAGTTTTTCTGCTTCACTCTCCTTAGAATTTTGACTTAACAATTGAAGTTTTTCATCAAATTTGATCCTTCTGCTTCACTCCATCATAGAATTTTGATTACCCTATTAAAGTTGTTAATCAAATTTTGGCCGGTACAAATGTGCATGGATTTAGTTTGAAAATTTTAAAGTTGAGATTATTAATGTTTACTTCTTTATGATGTTTTGTATTTTTTGAACTTTTGAATTTTTTTCCAGGTTCCTTCTCAGGTGATATTTTTAAATTAAAGTCTAAATGTCCAATAAATCTCTACCAATTCTAACTTTTTAATGACATCATTCAATTTACCACCTAAGCAAAAGAGTGAATGGGTGATTTGTTGTCCCTTTTATACATCAATCTGTTTAGTCCATAACTTAAAGACTCCCAAAGTTTTCCAAATGGAAAACTATTATTTAGGGGGAGTTCAAAATATAGAGAACCAATCATGAGAGCAATGCTGCATTAGCTGCAAGTTAGGAATGCTATGTGATATACTGGACTGTACAAAATTGAACTACTGGTGTGGTTATTAGAGATCTAAGTCTCTATGGTGAGCATCACCCTTTTTGCCATGAGAGTATAATCAAATGCATGTGTGTTTCTGCATGTGTGTGCACCTGTGTGTGGCAGGGGCATGTTGTAAAACACGGGTCAGTCTTAGTACCTTGCAAAACTCATTTCTATTGTGTATGATACTTGGTTTGGGTTGACATTGTTTAGATACCATAAATATGTAAATGATGGTTCTACTAAATGACCATCCTGTGCTCAAATCCTTATTGACTGACAGTGGCAATTCTGTATCTCTTTTCTTGAGCATCTTACACATATTTTATGGAGACATATTGTGAACTTCAAGCTTTATGAGTCTCTCTCTATTAGATGAATAGATTTCAT
Source organism: Castanopsis chinensis (assembly GCA_032878915.1). Lineage (NCBI taxonomy): Eukaryota > Viridiplantae > Streptophyta > Magnoliopsida > Fagales > Fagaceae > Castanopsis > Castanopsis chinensis. The sequence continues at coordinate 10,639,357 of JAVQMG010000087.1, read as the reverse complement.
TACACGATAAATACTTAAAACACCTAATAAATAGTACTAAGTTCAATTTTTTCCCTTCAAAAAAAATCAATTTTTTTCCTTTCATATTAACTGAGATGTTGTCTCTTGACTATTTCTAAAATCATTCTTATCTATGTTTCTAAAATCATTCTTATCTATGTTATTTTTCTTTGTTAGATAAATAAATTTCATTACACAACATATACCTAATGATAGTAACAAAACTTTTTCAAAAAAAAAAAAAAAAAAAAGAGTAAAGAACTAACTATTGAAAATATTAGTATGAATACCCGCCTACTGCATTATCTGAAAAAAGAAAAAAGACTGTTCAGTGCATTGTGATTAAGGAAGGTGGCTATGTAGAATCCATTGTGCCATTTAGAATACTTAATATTTACATTTTCTTACTCTACGCAAATTGAGTGCACTTGATTTATGTGTAGGAACTAAGGGCAACTAAGCCAAATCACGAGAAAGATATTTTGTGGCATATGTGAAGTTTGCCTTGGATTTGACCAATGAACCACTAAAAAATTATGCAACTGTTTGGAAAAAAAGAAAAGGTAAGTTTGTTTCTTTAAGATGTTTCCTTGCTGTTCTATCTTTTAGATTTTAGGTAGTTATCAAAGAGAGATACAACTTGGTTATACTATTTAATTGTTTTTTTTTGTTTTTTTTTTTTTATGGGTTATGTTGTGTAGATTGCAAATAGTCAAAACTTTAATTTGAAGGAAAATTATTGGCTAGGGGTGCCTCAGCGTTATTTTGGACCATGCGATGCTTTTTTAACCATAGTGAGGAATGTCTATTTACTCACTATAATATTGTGCCCTTTTTTTCCTTCAGTATTTCAATGCATTATTTCTAATACCTTTCAAAAAGTAGGAAGATTTAGGATCTCTCTAGATTAATCTTTAAACCCCTGATTTTAGTTAGGATCACACGTGCATAATCTACAGAAAGAAATAACTGAGTTTACAACTTAGAAGGAAATTAGAGGAACTTTTTTTATATAAAAGTGCCCTTAAGATGATTGGAGAGGACTGCATAATCTATGCACGGTTTCTTTAGTGAATTAATGGAGATTCATGCTTAGATTATGTACTTTTAATGATACTATTGTCCAAGGGATTATTTATAATTACAAAATTTTATGTGAAAAGTAGCAGTATGATGATTGATGTCCTTGTTTACAAACTCATCAAGTTTGAATGGGCTACTCTATTTTAGCTCATAAGCGTCCTTAACTCTCCTTGCAGCAGCATACCTACAACACAGCCATAAATCACCTGATCTTCATTTATGAGTTCAATATATTTGCAAGACTCATAACTACGATATACACAATCTTATCAAGTCTAATACTAGACCCCTTTGTCAAACAATTGAACAACCTCTTTATCATATCCATGAGAATTAAAGCTGTGTAATGGCTAATGATTCAATAAGTGCATTAGCTAATGCCAAGTACCTGTCAAATGGCTGATGAGAAGATCATGAGCAAGGACTTCAAGTAATCAAAAGATGGAAATTACCCCAGCAGGTATAGTCAAAGTAAATGTTGATGTTGCTATGTCAGTGAATGCTTCAATTTTGAGAGTAGTAGTTCAAGATGAAATGTAATCTGTCTTAAAGCTTGGATAAAGAAAAGTTTAAATCCAGTGATCCTTTAATGACAGAAAAATTTGCACCCACTAATAGTTTGTCTTTATGTTGTAGTAATTCCTCTCTTCCTCTTTCATTTGGGAGGTTTGATTCAGAAATGTATCCTTTATTTCTTATTAACGAAATAAGAAATCATTTTAAGCAATTTGAACAAAAAGGTTTGGACTCTAGCATATATAAATATATGTTAACCATATTTCAATGGTTAAAAATTATCCTTATTGATTTAGATCATAGTCCTAGAGACAAACGTTTGGGGTTTAGATCTTTTGTTTTTGTATGGATAAATAGCCAGTGGTGGAGCTTAGTGCTTTAAAACATTGAAAGAGAATCACAAGTGTTGGGAAATTTAGACCCCGGTTGATAGAATTAACAAGTTTTAAACCCAAGTTGTTAATTAGATTTATTATGCATAAAACTTGTTAAAACAAACAAACATCAATATCATGTCAAAACTAAGTGCAGCGGAAAAATAAAAAAGACAAGATATGATGACCTAGGAAAACCAATGAAACCAACCAGTTTCACAGTAAAAAACCTGGGGGGAAACCTTCCCGAAAAGCAATCCACTATAGTAAAGAGAAGTTTCAGATCTAGTACAAAACCTTTGTCACTAGACTCTACAATCCCCGTAGATGAACTCACAGCAGAAACCTTCTACTGCTTCAGAACCTCTGAACTCTTCAATATATGAACGCCACCCTTTGATGCACGGATCCCAGTACGTGACTAACTCCTTTGCACGAATCCCAGTACGTGACTCACTCACCAACTTGAGGAAGAAGAATGTTGGCTGCAAAATTCTTCACTTCATACACACGATGAAGATCAAGAAGCACTTGGTTACAAAACCCTAAGGCGCAAAGACGCAGTAGCTTCTTTCAGAGAGAATTAGGCTTCGGTCACCTTTTGCATGTGTTCTCCTTGTATTCTCTCATGTGACGGCCTCAAAAATATGCCTTATATATGCCTAGGGTTGTGAGAAAAGAAACCCTACACAAATACAAAAGCCTGGCCCAAAAATCAGATCTGGAAAACTCAATTCCCGTAACCTCGATAGATACCTCGATCGATCGGGCAGCTGTCGAGCCTCATTAAATCTCGATAGATACCTCGATAGATAGCTCGATAGATAGCTATCTGTCCGCAGGTGTCCAGCAGCTATCCGCCAGGTGTCCACCAGGTGTCCAGCTTTAGTACACACTTTTTCTTCACTTGTTTCTTGGTCCAATCTTCATGGTTTTAATACTAAACTTGAACAACATGTTCTTTGAAGTATTAAACACATCCTAGATCTATCCAAATACAAGTAAAGTGCGTTTTGTCAAAGGATTAGCCAACTACATAAAACAGCGACATATGTTAACAAACTTGAACTACATATGTCCTAACAATCTCCCCCTTTGGCAATCCGTGACAAAACCACAACAAACAAATGAACATATGAGAGAAGTCATAAATCACTCAACTCATACTCACTTGTTGAATACAATAAAATCTACCCTAACACAAACTCTTGAAAAACTTTGCAGGAAGAGAGTTCATGGCATGGAAGACTTTGACAACCTGTATTTCTGAAACACTTATAAACAAAACACATCAAGGCATCTTTGTGTGAAACAGAAATAATAGATTGCGTACAAGTAAAGAAATATGTGTATAAAGACAGAAAAGAAACAACACATGAAAAGGTAGGTGAAGAAAACATACATCATCATATATATACTACTGATAAATACCATGTTGTATGTAAAAATGGTCACAAGACCTAGGTACATGAACAAGGAGATAAACACTCCCCCTAACAAGATGAAACACAACTCCCCCTTACAAGGGCATGTATTTCTCCCCCTAACTTGTAGAATCTTAAAGAAAGAAACCACATATCCTCCAATTTCTCCCCCTTTTTGTCACGATTGACAGAGGGTATAGGAAGCTATAAAGCTTTACCCGAGAAACATAAAGATGATCAAGGATGATCAAGGGGGCACAAAAAAACCATAAAAATGCATGAATGTAATGAAACAAGATGCTATGGATGACAAGATAAGAGAAACATGCAAAACATGTGAAAAACAATGCATGCTGAGAATCTCGATCGATCGAGAGGTATCGAGGAGCTATCGAGAAGACCTCGATGGATCGAACAGCTATCGAGAAGCTATCGAGGAGACAGAAACTTTCTCGATCGATCCACCTAGCTATCGAGAGGTGTCGAGATTGCGATAACATGCAACTGAAGATCTCGACAGATAAGCCAGGTATCGAGAGGTGTCGAGGAGGTGTCGAGATGCCTTTAAAAACAGTTTTTCAAAAGAAGAAAAACACAGACATGAATGCAATCATGCATGCAACTCAACCAAAGATCCAAACGACATATTAACCTCTCAAAAACATCTCTCAACAAGAAAAATGTCATGCATTTTGATCAGAACACACACACACACACACTAAACAAGTCTAACCAATTTTTATTTTAAAAACAAGTTAAGACAGTTTAGTGAGCATACATTAACGCATGTAAACCTTGTGATGGCCAAATCACATTGTACTTGCACATGTATCAAGAATAGCAAAGAGTATTGCGTGTCGTGTGTGAAAACATCGCAAGATTGCATAAGTGTCTCAATGTTATGACGATTTGAGATATGAGAAAATCACTTTAACTCACACACAATCATAACCGTTTGATGGGGACTATCACCTTCGAGGTACATCCTATAACTCCCACATCTCCTAGAAAACACGCTTGCAACCATATTTTAAAGCATTTTTAATCTTTTTGCTTTTTATTTCTTTGCATATTTTCTTTTTAACAAGCATATCATGCATGGGCATACAAGAGAAAGAAAAGAAATACCCAATGATGTTAAGCTTTTGACACTACACTTTTGCTATGCCGAAGCATACAGGTGTCCTATGACATTGCACTTTTGCTATGCTGAAGCATACAGATGTCATATTATGATTGGCGAGTAACAGTGGTGAGATGGTTATTTATGCCTTTCTCTTAGGATTTTCTAGTTCAACCCGTCAAAAAGAGTGATACGAGTGTTAAGAAGAAGAGATTACTTAACCTTACTCATCACAAACAAAGAGCTACAAAGCTCACTCGCTTAGTTGTGCAAAAGAGTGCTCATCTAAGCTACAGTTGATACAAAGTTTAGAAAACTCTATTTCAATGGCCATTTTAAGGTTCACAAGAACCAATGTACACAAACACACTGTTTTTGTATTTTTCAATTTTTTATTTTTTTTTATTTTGAAAACAAAACAAAATAAAAACTAAACAACCAAACAAAAACAGACAAACCTCATGAGAGCATGAAAGAATGATGCATATGCATGAAAGCAAGAAAAGAAATGCAAATGCATGAAAGCATGATTTCAAAAGCAGATAAGAAATCAAGCAAAGAGAGTCCTACTTTAGATAGAAAGAATTAAAGCAGAGGACAAACAGAAAAGACAATTAAGTCTTAGGCTCCTTTCTCACCCACACAGCACGAGTCTTTGGCCGTGAAGATGAAAAGGCACGTGTCCTAGTATGACTACTAAAGGACATAGAAGAATTAAAATTCTCCTGAAATTGAGTTAAAAAGCTCAAGACTTTTAATAACTCTCCAAACAAAGGTGTAGATCCTTGAGAGGAAACCTGTGACCGTTTGGACAATTGCTTATGAGGATACAACCTAAAGCAATTAGGACGAGTGTGTCCAGAAACACCACAGTGGTGACAAACATGAGGTCTAACAAAGGATTTAGAATTAGCCAAAACAGTTTTGGATTTCCTACCTTTATTACCTTTCTCAAATTGAGGCACAATAACAGTCCTTGATCCAGAAGCCGTGGAAGAGGAGGGGCTGGAGGAGACAGCATATCCTAAGCCAGTCTTATCAGAACTAGGCTTTTGAGCACTCAAGACCTCATCAGAAGAATCTTCACTATCACTAGCACTCTCCACAGTCACCTTATCGGTTGAGGCAGCAAAGGCCATAACATGACGACATTCATCCACGTACTCATCAGAAGAGTCATTCTCAGTGTCACTCCAAGTAGCAACCAACCCTTTGTCTTCTGACTTCTTGGCCTTTTCCCTCATAAAGTAGTTTGGGCACTCTATCCTCATATGACCAAAACCTTTGCACTCATGGCATTGGATGATAGGCTTCTCATCCTTACCCTTCCTAGAGGATTTAGATTTCCTAGGAGGTATGCCCTTATCCTTTTTCCAAAATTGAAGAAGCTTGATAATCTCATCAATAATGAAGGTTAGATTCTCATCCTCATCATCATTATCATCATCATCATCTTCATCTTCATCTTCATCTTCAGAGTCCTCAATATCTTCCTCTATACCCTTAAGAGCCAAATTTTTACTCTTTCCACCTTTTCCCATTGAGCCTAATCCCATCTCATAGGTTTGAAGGTTCCCTACAAGCTCAGTCAAAGGAATTTGATCAATGTCCCTTGCTTCTTCAATGGCAGTGATTTTGGCATGGAATCTTTCAGGTAAGGACCTAAGGATTTTCCTAACAATTTTGGATTCTGCTATAGACTCTCCAAGGTTGAAGGCAGAATTCACAATATCTATGAGTTTAGCATAGAACTCATCAAAGGTCTCATCCTCTTCCATCCTTATTTCTTCAAAGCTACTAGTGAGTCTTTGAAGCTTCACAGTCTTCACTGCCTTGGTACCTTCATAGGTGGTCTCAAGAATGGTCCATGCTTCCTTGGCAACTTCCGTGGATGATATCTTCTTGAATTCCTCATTGGTCACCCCACAAAACAAGGCATTCAAGGCCCTACTGTTGAAATTTGCCGCTGTGATTGTTGCATCATCCCAATCCACTGGCGCTTTCTTTGGCTTAATCCAGCCAACTTCAACAGCTTGCCATACCTGTTCACCTAGAGCCTGCAAAAACACTTTCATACGAACTTTCCAGTACGCATAATTAGTGCCATCAAATAAAGGAGGAATCAAAAGAGATTGTCCACGATCCATGACAACGGGGGTCAAGGATCACACTCAGGAAATTAATCCAATCAGAGTGTACCCGCTCTGATACCACTTGTTGGGAAATTTAGACCCCGGTTGATAGAATTAACAAGTTTTAAACCCAAGTTGTTAATTAGATTTATTATGCATAAAACTTGTTAAAACAAACAAACATCAATATCATGTCAAAACTAAGTGCAGCGGAAAAATAAAAAAGACAAGATATGATGACCCAGGAAAACCAATGAAACCAACCAATTTCACAGTAAAAAACCTGGGGGGAAACCTTCCCGAAAAGCAATCCACTATAGTAAAGAGAAGTTTCAGATCTAGTACAAAACCTTTGTCACTAGACTCTACAATCCCCGTAGATGAACTCACAGCAGAAACCTTCTACTGCTTCAGAACCTCTGAACTCTTCAATATATGAACGCCACCCTTTGATGCACGGATCCCAGTACGTGACTAACTCCTTTGCACGAATCCCAGTACGTGACTCACTCACCAACTTGAGGAAGAAGAATGTTGGCTGCAAAGTTCTTCACTTCATACACACGATGAAGATCAAGAAGCACTTGGTTACAAAACCCTAAGGCGCAAAGACGCAGTAGCTTCTTCAGAGAGAATTAGGCTTCGGTCACCTTTTGCATGTGTTCTCCTTGTATTCTCTCATGTGACGGCCTCAAAAATATGCCTTATATATGCCTAGGGTTGTGAGAAAAGAAACCCTACACAAATACAAAAGCCTGGCCCAAAAATCAGATCTGGAAAACTCAATTCCCGTAACCTCGATAGATACCTCGATCGATCGGGCAGCTGTCGAGCCTCATTAAATCTCGATAGATACCTCGATAGATAGCTCGATAGATAGCTATCTGTCCGCAGGTGTCCAGCAGCTATCCGCCAGGTGTCCACCAGGTGTCCAGCTTTAGTACACACTTTTTCTTCACTTGTTTCTTGGTCCAATCTTCATGGTTTTAATACTAAACTTGAACAACATGTTCTTTGAAGTATTAAACACATCCTAGATCTATCCAAATACAAGTAAAGTGCGTTTTGTCAAAGGATTAGCCAACTACATAAAACAGCGACATATGTTAACAAACTTGAACTACATATGTCCTAACAACAAGCAACATATGCAATTAGTGCTTCTAAAGTCTTTCACATTCTTTCTTCTGTTCTTGCACAATGACAAATAGTTCTTCCTTTATTTAGGTGAGTTAGTGCTTCCTTCTAATTTTATTGAAGCCATTTGCAATTTGTAAAGCTGAAGATAAATATTACTTTAATGGAAAATTGTATTGATAATGTAATTTACTAGCAAATGCAACTGATATATTAATAATTCTAATTGAAAATCTAACTGAATTTATATTTTTGAATTGGGAAAGAGGCGTTACTTAATGTTATTATTATTTTAAACATCTTCCCAATGAATTTATGTTGGTTTGTTGTTGGTATACTTTGGGTAGTTGTGGATTTGTGTTTGGGTGTTAGGACATTTGTGTGTTGCAATTGAGGCAATTAATATCATGGTGAAGTTTGGGAAATATAAAATGTGATAATTTATCTATTGTCAGATTGGATAAGTGGGCAAAAAAATGAGTGCAAGCTACATTTAATGCTTACCATAATATAAATATATATATTTTGATTTGGAGATTTTTATTAGACGTATTTAAAGGAAAAAGAAATGATAAGCTATCTAACACTACTGATTCATGTGATTTAGATTTGAGATGATAAAACTAATTTCGCATCTGTATGTGTTCTTCATTTGGAATCAATTTAACATTTTTTTTTTAAAGTTCTGACATGTCCAACTATGCAAAATGATCATCAATAGCTTGGTTGCTCACAACATTAGACCCATATGACTTTTGGTTTATTTTAAGATTATAAATGTTATTTTGAGCTATGTACCTAAATTTTTATGATGTTATGAAGAAAACTATTTGTTTTTCCACTTTTGTAAGTTTAATTTTTCCCCCTTATTCAAAGTGTGTTAATATATGTTACTATAATGAAGTATGATTTGATTTACTTTTGATGATGTTATATAAAAAAGAAAAATACTTTTGAGATGCTATAAAAATACGACAAAAAATTATTAAATTTTTTAAAATAAAAATCCTGTGCTTTTGCACGTGTTACAAGCTAATGCAGCACTGCTCTCATAACATATATACAATTTTATCACAGATAGATCAAATTAATTGGTGACGTGCGAAGCCAAGATTGTTAATGTCAACAATAGAGGGGGTATTAATTTCTCATGTCGTATATGCAACATAAAGGTCAAACCTATCAAATGAGTTTTATGGTGTGAGTGATGTAAAGGTGAGCCTAAATTATAAAATGATCCCGCGCATTGCGCGGGTAAAACACTAGTTTATTTAAAAGAACAAGCCTGTTTCCATGTCCCCTGCTTTAAAAGAGAGTTTCAAGCATTCTTACCAACTAAAAACATGATTTCAGTAATTAAAATCATACAACAGGGTGAGGACAAGGAGAATTTGAAATTTAGTGTTTCAAAATATAATGTAAATTTGTTTTTAAAAATGAATAGTTTGAATATCAAACCAGATGCAAAGAAATAACAGAACATTCAGGGAAAAAAAAATTATCAAACCTGCAAAATCAGTTCAAATTAAGAACAAGATACATACTATTGTTTAGAATTCATTCAAAATGGATGTTAGAAAAAGATGATCATATAATGAAAGGATCAACTTATTCGTGGATTATTGTTGTCACAAATATCTAATCAAATTATTGAATAAAAACATTGTTGGTAGCACCTGATAGAACAAGGCAAAGCTAGTACTTTTCTTTTCTTTTCCGTATATATTAGAGAAGATTCTAATTAAGCTTGAAATTTAACGGTGCAACAAGTGGAAAAATACAATATTTGTTAGCTAAATAGAAGCAAATAATAATAATAATAATAAAAGTGAAGAGTGATTGCAAAAATCATCATCTTAAATTAAATGGAGCAAAAATAGAAGAATCACACACTTACTGCATTATATGAAATAATTAATAATAAATAATTTTTTCGAGTTGAATGGATTTTTGGATTTGGACCAAAGAGTTGGGGTTCGGTTTGGTTAAGTTTAAGTGAAGGTTTTATTTATTTATTATGGGTTGGGCTTTTTTAGATTGGCCCTTATCTTGTGGTTAGGACATAGCGTGTCAGGACTCAGGAGGGAGGAAATTCCTATCAAGTGCTTCATCCATACATGCATCCACAAAAACCAAAACAAATAAACACAAGACTTTAAAATTGGTTAAATTTGACATGTGGGTTTGAATTAGGCTCGTTAATCCACTGAATTGAATTATGAATTCAAATCAACTAAACAAGCAAATGATGACCCTTAGGTAAAATTCTCTCTACTTGGTGCCCAAAGGAGCATCCATGCCGCGTGTGTGCACTTTATTTGTGACATGAAAGCTCTTGGGATTCCAAGCTTCAAACAAACCCCATAACACAAAGGTAGTGATGGGTCATGGGTGTGAAGGAATTGATTTCCTCTCAAGAATTTAGGTTTAATGAGAGGGAGAAAGTAGAGAGAAAGAAAAGGTGTTTGACTCTCACAATATGTTGAGTTTCTCTCAACTTTTAATTGGGATTAGGGTTAAAATTGTGGGAAAAGAGGCTTATATAGGCGAAGTAAAAGCTAGAACGACAGGAGAGTTCATAATAGAATTCTCTACTATTCTTGTAATTTTGGTCAACCTAGGATTGGGCAAGTATTAGATGAAATTGTCACAAACTGAATTTGAAATGCCAAACATGTGTCAAACTCGCGGAACCAAGATGGAAATCACTCGACTAAAGTTCTTCTAGCAATTCCAATTTTTAGCACTTGAACTAGCTCAAATGCAAACCAACCCACTAAAACAAAATACAATGTATTTCAATGATAATTACAAGAAAATTTTGACATATGCTAACACCCAAAAAAAAAAAAAAAAAAAACAACGACAACAACAACAACAAACAAATAGGAAACATGGGAGGTGGTCTACTAATTAAAATTTTATCAAGTAGGTGATATTTCTGACTAAAATAGATATCCATTTAAGACACGTTTAGTAGACTGTAATAGTGATTATATAGGAATAAGAATAGGTATTACAAGTAATACAAGATTTTGCGTTGTAATATTTATTACTATTAGTTTGTTTGATGACAACACAAGAATAGAAACCTGAAGATAATAGAATGTTTAAATCAAATTATCTAAATTGTAACATTAAAATAAAACTTAAAGTATATTTTAAGAAATGAAATAGTGTAATTTGGTTGATATGCACAAAAATCTTGTTGATGAAATTTCATGCTATGACTATTTGAGTGGCTAATTGATCATAATTCATGAACCTTGAAGATCAAAAGATTGATGAAATTTCGGTTTTGGACCGATTCTTCTTTATTAATGTCCATTTTCCGACCAAAGTAGAGACCACCAAATTTATCCCTAACAGAAATCAAATTATGCCCAGTAAAACCTCACTTTACAATTATTGGCTTCATTTTATTAACATCAACCTTTGATTGTGTTCTGCTGTATTTTTCTCTTTGATGGGCTTAAGACCATCATGAAGAATTGGGGCCCAATTAAATACTAGAGGGATCAAATTACTGTTACTTGAGCCCAACCCATGATTCTGTTACACCTAGTCATCCTGTTTTATTCGCTTGCCATGTCAGATCTCGAGGTTGACTTTTCGGACAACAAGTTCTTGTTGGTTCTGGCAAATTAATCAAATAACATTCTCTGTCTACTTTTAACTAGTCAAAAAGAAAAAGAAATTGTTAACTTCATCTCCTACTCTTCCCAGTTCCAAGACTTGACCTCTTCTCTTTCTCTTGGCTGCGTCTACCTCTGTTTGCAAACTAATACAGTAAGTGCATTCTTCACATGTTTTTATGCTATTGATTTTATACCTAAATAAAACATAGAAAACAAGATGGAAAAAATTAATTAATATGATGTCTACCACTATCGAGAAGATAGTCTATAAAGTTTAAAGCATGCTGATTTAGGATTAACCTGTTAGATCCAATTCTCTGGCCTGTCTGCGATAAACCCAAAACAGACACCTTTGTTTATATTATTAATTATAAATGCTCAGATCTAGTCATGTTGGAATGAGGAATAGAAATAATTGTTGAGCTTCTGGGGAATTGACCCAGGGAGTAGGCAATTAGGATTTCATATACGCTCAGATCATCATCATCATATCATTTTTTTTTTTTTGAGAAACTCATCATCATATCATTAAGTGAATATCAAATTTTTAATTTTTTATATTATGTGAATAATCTCTCTCCATATTCTCTCCATATAATTTTTAGAGAAAGACAAATAAACTAATTATTTATTAATTTTTAAGAAATAGAATGAACTTATTATTTTTATTCTTTTATACACCATCCATTTTATTTAAATTAATTATATATGATTATGATATTGTATTTCTTTAAGTATTTTTTCTCAGGAAGAAAGAAATATGGGTAGAAAGAGAGATCGATTTTGGGATTATGCTGAGAAACTAGATGGTGGTTTCAAATGTAAATTTTGTGAACGTGTTTTTTCTGGAGGTGCAACAAGGATTAAATCACACTTGGCTGGAGTTTCAGGCAATGACATTGTGGCATGTGAAAAAGTACCTGTAGATATACAAAATGAAGCTTATCAAGCAACTCAAGGGATTAACAAAAAACTTAAAAGTGCATCAACCTCAAGCAATGCTAAGCAGAGTAAAATCACCTCAGCTTCAGCGTCAAAAAATAATGACAATTTTATCACACAGGTGTTTATTTATCTAGCCCCAAGCTCTATACGTAGTTGTTTATTTCTAACATAACCATACTTTTTTGCACTTTGCAAACGTTTTCATTCTAATATCTCTTTTGCAGAGCAATGAAGAATATATGGATGAAATTATCCTCGATGATGTTGTGGACAGTCTAGTAGCCAATGTGTTAACACTTGCCACCACTGAGCATAGCGGTTTTGAGTGGGATTACAAGAAGGTGCTAAGAAATGTTTATGAAACCTTATTAAGGATTAAATTCTTGTTGCTTGATGCTCAGAAGAGACAAGTAAGTGATGAGTCTGTAAGGAGATGGTTAACAGAGCTTGGAGTTGTAGCTTATGATGCTGATAATGTGTTAGATGAGTTTAGCTATGGGATTTTTTGGCAAAAGTTACATAGTCAAAATCAAATGATGGACCAGGTACGTAGCTTTTCATTCTGCAATCCTAATAAAGTTAAGACCATCAAACAATCGTTGGATAAAATGGTGACCAACGTAGCTGACCTTGGTCTTAGAATTGATTTTGTGAATTCAATTCCCAAAATTAGCTTGGAAATGGATATAGACTGCTTCCTCGATGATTCAGAAGTTTTTGGAAGAGAATATGATGTCACAAAAATAGTAAACATACTTATTAGTTCAAATAATCAACAAGTTATCTCTGTTCTCCCTATAGTGGGTATGGTAGGTCTTGGAAAGACAACTTTAGCAAAGAGAGTGTATGACCATGATCTGATAAAGAAACATTTTGATGTACTAGCATGGGTGCATGTCAGTAGAACTTTCAATGTTAATGAGATTTTAAGAGATTTTAAGGATGATGAAGTATTGCGGTGGAAGAAGTATCTTCTTGTGTTGGATGATGTGCAAAATGATGATCTTGACAAATGGGACGCTTTAAGGAGTGAACTGTTAAAAATTAGTTCAAATATAGGAAATAATATTGTTGTTACAACCCGTAGTAAGAAAGTGGGACAAATCATGAAGACACATCCCGCATATCACTTGGAAAAGTTATCAAAAGATGATTGTTGGTCTATATTTAAAAAAAGAACATTTACAAATGATGGAGTTTCACTGACTCTCGAGTTGGAGGCTATTGGAAGGGAGATTGCTAAAAGATGTGATGGGGTTCCATTGGCTGCAAGAATTTTAGGGGGACCAATGTTCTCTAAATGTGATAAAAACAAATGGCTATCATTTCAAAATAATAAAATTTGGGATTTGTTGGATAATGATGGTAGCAATATCTTTAAACCAGTATTAAAGTTAAGCTTTGACAACCTTTCAACACCATCTTTAAAACGATGTTTTGCATATTGTGCAATTCTCCCTATAGATTATGACATGAAAAAAAACGAACTAATTCAGCATTGGATGGCTGTAGGGTTCCTTGAACCATCTAAAGAAAGAAATATGGTGATGGAGGATATTGGTAACATTTATTTTAATATCTTGTTAGCCACTTCCTTTTTGCAAAATACTAGAAAGGATATGTATGGTAATGTTATCACTTGCAAAATGCATGATTTGGTGCATAATTTTGCTCTCTCAATTTCAAAATCTGAAACTTTGATCTTGGAGGGAGATTCAATGGATAATGTCAACAACGTACGATGTTTATTTGTCTTGTGTGATGGCCAAATGTCTCTAAGAGTTTCATCCACAACAGATGGTTTCATGAAATTGCGCACAGCATCTTATGGAAATTCTGACTTTGTCTACAACTTATCAAATTTTAAATGCATACGTGTTCTAAAGTTATTTGGACATGGCATAACAGAATTGCCAAAATCAATTGGACAGTTAATGCATTTGAGGCTTCTTCAAATTTCTAACACTAAGATTAAGGAATTACCAAAATCCATCACTGAACTCTACAATTTACAATCTTTAAGAATCGAAGATTGTTGTTATTTTGTAGAGCTTCCAGAAGACCTATGCAATTTGATTAACTTGAGACATATTTATCTTGATCATTTCAAGGGTGAAGGTTACATTTTGCAAACACCTATATCTATGGGGCGGTTGACTTGCCTTCAAACATTGCCATTTTTTGTTGTGGGTGAGGATGAAGGTCATTGCATCAAAGAATTGGGACACTTAAACCAACTCAGTGGAAACTTAGATTTCTACAATTTAGAGTATGTGAGTGATATGGGAGAAGGCAGAAGTGCAAGTTTAGCAAAAAAGGACAAATTATTCAAGTTAGGATTTCATTGGGGTGTTGATGATGATTTTCGTAGAGCAGAGTACGGCTATGATAATGATGAAGAGGTGTTGGAAGGTCTCCAGCCTCACCAAAATTTGAAAAGCTTAACAATCAAATTCTATGAAGGAAAGAAATTCCCGTCATGGATGCTGACAAGTCGTGATGCTGGGGTTGGTTTGTTGCAATATGCCAATTTGATTGAGATCATTTTGAAAAATTGTACGCAATGTGAGGAAGTTCCCACTCTTGGGCATTTGCCTGGCCTTAGGTTTCTTGAAATAGAAGGAATGGAGAATGTAAGATGTATAGGAACTGAATTTTACAGTGATGGCAATACCAGAAATACATTATTTCCAGCATTGAGAAGACTCAAATTGCAAGGTATGCGTAATCTGGTGGAGTGGAAGGATGCGAAGGAGCTGAAAATAGGAGCTGAGGTGTTTCCTTGCCTGGAGGAGTTGATTATTGAAGATTGTAATGTACTGACAAGTGCTCCATGTCATTTTCCCTCTCTTCAGAAATTAAAGATTATGAAAGTTATTAAGACAGCAATCGAAAAGATTCTCAACCTTACCACACTCAAGTCCCGCCATATTTCTGATATTTTATAACTTACTTCTCTGCCATACTCATTGCACTCCCTCAGTTCCCTTCAGAATTTGGTAATACAGAATTGTCATGACCTGAGCTCTTTGCAAGATGTCTCATCACTTCAATCCTTTATGTCTCTTCAATATTTGGAGATGAGGAATTGTCCCAATCTAAAGTCATTGCCAGATTTAGGACAAGATTGCATTCTCTTACTCAATTAAAAATTTGGACTTTTCCCAATCTGATATCAATTCCAAATCTACCAGAATTGGGTTTTCTTACACAATTAGGTATCAGTAATTTTCCTAATTTGATATCCATTCTAGATCTATGAGCTTTGCATTATCCTGCCTGATCAACAGTTTTGAATTTTGGAAGATTTAAGCTTTTGCCAGAGGGGTCATCAGATTACGTTGAAGACTTTGGCTATTGGTGAATTTTGTAAGGAGTTCAATGCATTCCCAAGACTCGGTTTCACTTCCATCACATACTCACATGCATCCCTCAAAAAGCTAAGATTGTGCGGGTGGGCTATGCTCAATCTCACCCGGACAAAATTCAATACTTCATTGCTCTTAAAATTCTGTTAATAGAGAGATTTGGTAAAGTGGAAGCTTTGTCAGAGTGGTTGGGCAGTCTTTCTTCTCTTCAACAGTTGTATACTGTGGATGGCAATAACCTGCTGTATTGTCCACTGTGCAAGCCATGTGATGCCTCACCAAACTGAATAGCCTCACTAAATGTGACGCCTCATCAAACTGAATAGCCTGACTATTCATGGTTGCCCCAAATTAAACAATGAGTGGTCCAAGATTATCATTTTCCATATATTCAAATTAATGATGGGTAAGTTTACTCAGACCTTATATCCTCTTCTATTCCCTCATATTTGTAAAAGGTTGCATAATATAATTAAATATTTTCTAATTGCTATTATTTTAATGTCTGTTTGCTACCCTATTTTTTATTTTTAAATATTAAATATTAATTTTTCCAGATGGTGTCCTAAGCTGAGTTATTTGCCAGATTCACTGCACACCTGCGTTGCCCTTCAAAAGTTAGTAGTAGGCAATTGTCCTGAGCTGAAGTCTTTGCCAGGTTTCCCGTCCATAATATTTGGAGAACTACTTAATTGGCCAGCATTATAGCTCCCTTCTTCAAAATTTGGAGAGTGCTGCCTTCTACTTCCATTCAACACTCCCTCCAAAAGCTCCAATTGTGTGGGTCGGCTGCACAGCCTACACTCCACTCTCTCCTGGACCAAATTCAATACTTTGTTGCCCTTAAAATTCTGTGGATAGAGGGATTTTATAAAGTCCAAGCTTTGCCAGAGTGGTTGGGCAATCTTTCCTCTCTTCGAGTGCTGTATCTTGTGAATTGCTAGATCCTGATGTATCTGCTCACCAAGGAAGCCATGCGACGCCTAACCAAATTGAAAACACTGAAGATTTATGATTGCCCCAAATTAAACAATGAGCTGTCCAAGATTAGCCAGATTCCATTGGTTGAAATCAATGCTCAGTAAGTCTGCTCATACTATTGTCTTATATTCGCAATGGGTGATAATGTTCCTGGTATGAATACTTAATTGGACACAACTAAGAAAATATATAAATGCTACAATTTAGGTTAATAGTTCTTGAAATAAAGAGTAGAAATTAATAATATCAACCACTCTGGTAACACTTGAAAAATTCAATTTATGAAATTATAATTTGCAATCATTTGAAAAAAGTCCCTAAGAGCAGAGCATATTTAAAATTTTTGTGATTGATGCCAATTGTCTTGGTGCTATTCAAATTTTTGTTTCTGCAAATCATCACAAGACTTAAAAAGTTACTAAAAGCAAAGTTTACTCATACAATTTAGGTTGACCGCATTCTGGTGGTTAATTGACTCTGTTACCAATACGTCTTGCTGCTATTCAATTTCTGCTTGCCAAACTATTTTCTTTCTGCAATTTTTTCAAAATTGAAATTTTCTGGACACTGGGAAGTTTGGAATATTGGATTCATCACTGTTAGAGCCTGCTTTATGTCCACATACTCATTCTTTCTCTTGGCATTTCTAGTAACTATCACATTTTGATAATGTAAGAGTTCATGGATTAGTTCTTTTGCTTAGGGCTGTCTAAAACTTGATGGTTGATTTTGTTGATTTGGGCTGGGACATAATTGCTCTTTTTATGAGGGTGAATTTATTGTGGAAAGTGGATAGTTGTATAAGAATGAGAAATTGGCTTGGTGAAGGTCTTGCTGATTTTTCATTTCATGGACCATGAAATTTTGTGATCCCCAGTTCTACTAGTGCAAGCAAAATTAAAATTAAAATTTCAGACAGCACTGAAGGTGTTGATTGTTCTAATATATCTATATATGGTTTTTACCTTTTGAAGGAGGCCATATTGCTTGGATTTATATGGCTAAGTCAGGAACCTTGCAAGAAGTTCGTGTCTGGGAAAATTATTTACTTGATGACAACTGATGCCAAGGCATTTCCTAATTAGTGGTCCTGTTCTTCAGCACAGAGTAGTCCAAGAATGGCCCAGTTCCAAATATCCAGATAATTTTTTTTATCCCAGTTGCAACCTCAAAATAAATTGGTATTTACTCACAGTCCTCTTCTTAGATTTAACTTTCGAATAAACTAGCTATTTGGAAAAAAGAAATTTCACTTACCATATATCTTATCCTGTTATTTCATTGCAATATCCCTTCAATTTTTGTTTGAAACTTATATTTCCATGTGAGCATCATATTTTTCTGCACAGCATTTGTAGACTTTGAAAATTTGATTCAATGAATTCCCTTAATTTTGTATTTGACTTGATAGTTTTCTAATAATTAGGACATTTTATTTGTACATATTTCAAAAGTCATTTTATTTGTATCATGTTCACCCTTTGGTGTATCTAGAACTTATGGGAAGAAATATGGAATGTATGAGGCTTTTAACATTATCATTAAGTGAACCTGGAATTTTAAACTCCATCATAGTTTGTTAATGTTGTGAATTTTTTAAAGTTAATTTTCAATATTGAGACATAAATTATTTATTTTGTCCTAATTAGAATTGTGCACGAACTTCAAGTTCTATTTTGTCCTAATTAGAATTGATCTCAGAGCATCTTTAGATTCAAATTAATTGAACTAGATCCTAATTGCACTTTTGTCCTGAGATCAAGTTATGACTATAGATATGCCATATTACTAGTATTTAGACTGCTTAAATATTGAAATTTATTTTCTTGAGCTTTCTCTCTCTTTCCTCAGAAAAATCTGGTTGTTAGTCAATTTGAACCAAATTGTAAATTTACCTACATGTTATGATCGGTATATTATACTTGACAACACTTCCAGCAGTGCATTAGGTGAGGCCAAGGATTTTCCTGTGCTTATGGAGTAGTTGCTTGCATCCAGTGACTTCAACAGCTTACTGGATCATGAGGTAGACATTACTTGTTGAGCATTTCGCTGAAAATCATTTTTATCTATATCTTTTGGACAGTTAGACTAGACTAGATTCAATTAAGGTTTTCCGTCTATTGCAGTGTTCTCTTCTTGTAAGGTTTACATTATTTTCGTACCCAACAGGAGACCATTTTGATTGCTATATTATTCAATAATTTTTCTACAATTAGATTTAGAATTTGGTATTTCCAAGGTCAAGTCAACCCATCCAACTTATAAAATAGGAGTGAAAAGTTCTATAAGTTGAGCCATTTATGATCGGTACTGATAGAAAGTGGTTTAAGCTACCATGGTGTTGATACAGTCTGACGACCTCCATATCGATTTAGAAAAGGAAAGATGTAATACAAGATTCCCTATTGTTTTATTTTTAACACTGCAGATTAGTGTGCAACTTGCCTCTAAAGTGTTTGGATAATGCATGACTCTGCTGGTTTCTTAATGTTTCTGGATTTTATCAAATGGGTAAGAAATGATTCTTGTGAATGAGTTCGAAGTCATAGGTTGTTGAGGATGCTAACCCAAAACAGATCACATATGGTTTTAGTTGGTGTAATGTTGTTTGAAACATTGGACAATTAATGACCAACCATGTCCTGCTATGAACTCACAGTCATTGGTGCTATTAATCACAGATGAAACCTTTTGTCAATCGTAGCTAGTCCCAGCAAGAGAGAAAAGGAGCCTTGGAGATTGAGGCGTCTATTCAGATCTTCTCAGGATTATTTTGAGCGTACTGTTGAATCAGGCAATCAAACTAATAATTGACTACTATTTTTTCATCCTCTATTCTGTTTTCCCATAACTTATATTTTTAATTATTTATTTATTATCTTTCTTCCTTAATTCATCGCATAATTATATTGTTGTCATGTGTAGGCAAATGTAAATGAAATACGTCTATTGCTTCCAGCTAGCTGAGAAACAATTGGTTATAATTGCAAGCCGACAAACAGAGGAGGAATGTATAAATTTAATATTGAGGAAGCAATTTTTAAGAACAAGCAGGAAGATGGAATGGGGGCAATAATCAGAGATGCACAGGGACTAGTTATAACCGTGATGACTGATGAGTTAGAAAGAGAAGTTTGTGTACGAATCTGATGAAATCGAAGCCATTGCTACTGAGAGAGTGGTGAATTTTGCAAAGGAAGTGGGAATTCAAGGAGTGGTCCTTCAGAGAGGGATTCCTCTTCACTGTGAATGTTATAAGGTCAGGGAAACGAGGGAAACGGAGGTGGATAAATCATTGAGTGGTCAGGACTTAAGAGAGAAACTACAGCAATTTAGAAGATGGGAAATTTAAGCATGCACAATATGTTAGATGAAAGATGATGCACAGTTTAGTATAGAGGAATAATGTTCCACTGTTTTTACTTGCATGAATGGATGTACTAAATTACCAAACGATTCTTCAGCAAAAACAGTTACATTTTGATCCAAAAAAAAAAAAAAGCAATCCAACGATGCTACAATCGTTCGATAGTGAAGGAACTTAATTTTTGATGTATTAGCTATAGCTAGTAGCCTATTAGTACCTTTCAAAGAAATTGTGGGGAAGGTGGGGCATTGTGTTCGAAAAATATGTACAAAATTTAGGTTCAGTACTTTAGTTTTTTTTTTATAATATTCATTCATGTGATCAGGGGCGGAGCTAGGGGGGGGTCGAGAGGGGGCAATTGCCCCCCCTGACCTCACCCAAACCCCACCCCCTAAATATATAAATATATATATATATATATATATATCTTTCTTTTAGATTTAGTATTTGCTTTATATATGTTTCTGTTTGCTCTGCTTATGGTCTTCAACTTTGAATGTAATTGTGCTACGGGTTGTCACTCTTGGCTCTACTTTTAATACACTTTTCTTGGCCGGTGATTAGTAAGAAGCTCCTTTAACTTAGTATAATAATGACTATATATATTTATAAATAAATAAAAAGACTATATACTGACTGTCTCTTTTTTTTTAATCTTTTACTTATTTGAAAAATATACTTACAGTCACCTATGAAGTATCTTAAGTACAACAACATTTATACTAAATCTAACGTTACGCATGAGGGGAAAAAAAAACTTAACACTAACATAATATTTTATATGTTAATCAAATTTTTTGTTTAATTAGTTAAGTTTTTTTTTTTTAATTATACTAATTAAAAAAATTGAAATTGATTTTGTCTTTAGCTCTTTATTTTCATCTTGCCCCCCCTAAATTAAAATCCTAACTCCGCAACTGCATGTGATTACTTAATTAAAAAATACATTTTTATTTCATAAGAAAAAATTTACATAACAAAATTTTAAAATGAAAACTTAAGGAACAACGCTTAAAGTATTGTTCTTGTAGGTTTCTCTTGAAATGTATTGCTTTTAAACTTCTTTATTAGGTGAGTGGAGTTCTACTTTTTGTTCGGCGAGTGGTGGGCCTCCTTCTCCTACTTCCGAAATACACAAGTAAACCGGATCTTCTTGCTGCAAGTGGTGGGCCTCAAGTTTGTTCCAACTTCCAATGAGAAAGGGAAGGAAAATGTGAGCAAAGTTTGAAAAACGCGTTATGCATTATTATTGCAACACCATTGCATCTGTTCTCTGCTCTTCCTCCTACTCTTTTCTGACCATTAATAATTTTAAATCCATATATTAAATAGAAAAAAAAAATCAAGTCTACTCTATTCATGTCATTTTTAAAACTGGAAGTTTGAATTCCAAATTAAAGAAAAAAAAAAATTACACATATTAACCTTTTGGTGGTAAACCTTTAAAAATGGATCTATTATGTGGTTCATTTCATGACACTTTCTAATTTTCTCATAATTAAAATTAGAAATCTTTGCTATTGGCCATGATTTAAATTTCAGGGAGGGTAGAAATTATAAGGATCTGTTGGGTAGGAGGATTTTGTTTTTGTTTCCAAAACAGTATGGAAACAATTTTTTTAAAAAAAATTGAAATTGAAATTGAAACGAGTTTTTAGATAATAATTTTTATATTATACGTGTTTGACTCCCACTTTTAAAAACAATTTTTAAAATAATACTGAAAAGTGAAAAAAAACTTGATGTTTGGCAGAACATTTCTATTTTTGAGATTTAAAAAAAATTACAAAAAGGAACGTAGATTACTTTTTTTTGGATAATAATAAAGAAACAGAACCAAGGTACTTTAAAAAATAATAATAATGATAAGCTTAATTTTTTTAACGATAAAGATAAACTCCTTAATTTAAAACTAGCCTCATCACATTGCTTCACAAGTATGATTAGGTTTTTTTTTGGATTTAGTGTCATTATTATCTATTCATCTCAATTTGAAATCTTTCTCTCTTATCCAATTAAACCACGCTCATATTTATTATTTTACTGCTTTTCTGAGGTAGAATGGAAACACTCCAACATGGTTCCTAATTCTTAATGCCCCTTATCATTTGATTTTAAGCATTTGAATCAAGGCTGGCTCCTGAGGGGTACAAGGAAATCACTAGACATAATCCAAGAACAATACATAAGAATTTCGGGAAGCATGTTTTGGAAAGCACTGTCAATCTTACTATTAAAAATAAAAACAGATGCCTACAAGTCTTAAAAGGACATTAACTGAAACTGTAACTGAAAATTTGGCATCAGCTTTATTAGAAATTCAGAGTGCTTTCCACAAATTTATTTTGTCTCTGTTGCTATTAAGAGGAAAGCAAGATAATAAGGGTGAGCAAATATGGATAAGGTTGTTTCAGAGGAGTATCTAATGCATAAACTTGAGCCCAAGGAAGATGTGCTTTCTCCTGTGATCTCCAAGGCAATGAGTCCAAAGAGAGCTCCTGGTGATATGAGTGTGGTATGAGGGATGCTGTGACTTGCTCCAACATGAGGAATTTTCCAAATACACAGCTATGAGTTCAGTTAGAACCGAACATTGTCCATCCCAATTTCCACCAATTTGCATTCAGCTAAAGACTTGCCATCACACACTCAGATCTCAGCCAATGCTCATAATTTTTTTTTTTGTGTCAATTTTGATCTTGAATGTATATGGAGACATCTTAACGAGCTTCAATTAGTTTTTCACTCCAATGTACCAATACTAAAAACCATCACCATCAAAAATGCATGATCTGATGCTAATTATTCTATTGAAGTTCCAGTGTACAGTCTTTGGTAAGCATGGGATGCATTTGATAAATGGTATGAAATCACTTAGTCAAATTTACGTCAATATTTAGTCATATGAACAAGGCCCTGACCATGTTATGGATTCCATGTGCCATGGTGTAATTTCAATTTATGGTATATTATAATTCATATATCATGTATATTTCTCGTCTGCAATTTGTTGGAAAGAATCATTGCATAATCCTCCAAGCCAACCAAGAGGGGAACCCCACTGTTGAAAAAGAAAAGAATTTTTGAGCTGTTTTTAACTTCCATGTATCAATAAGTAGTTTATTTGTGTATATAAAGATTTCCTTCCTTTGTTTGAAGAAGATTTTGTTAAGACATATGTGATTCAAGTTAGGAACATATGTCAACATTTTATGTAATTGGCTAATTTTTTGACAAAACGCACTTTACTTGTATTTGGGTAGATCTAGGATGTGTTTAATGTTTCAAGAAATAAGGTTTCAGTTTCAAGAAATAAGGTTTCAAGTTCAAGTGTTAAAGTCATGCAAGCCTATCCAAGAATCAAATGAAGAAGTACTGTTCATTAAATCTCGACAGCTAGCTCGGCAGCTAGTATCTATCGAGGTTTAAAAGAGCTATTTCAGCCTGAAACTCGACAGCTGATCGACAAATAGAGTATCTATTGAGATTTATGAAGTTCAGTTTTTCAGAACTGATTTTCATCCAATCCGTGAATGTATGTTTGGGCTTTCTTTTTTCACAAATCTAAACACATATAATGATTATTTTAAGGGCCGTAAAAGGTTACGCACAGTTGCACAAGAGTATAATTTCACAAGTGTGAAGAAAAGTGTGATCGGAAACCTAGTTTGCCCTAGTTCTTCTTTCTTTCTCTTGAAGAAGTTGCAGTGTTTGTACACCATAGGGTTTTGTGACCAAGAAATTTCATGATCTTCATTGTGTGATGAACAAAAGAACTTTGCTGTTAACATCCTTCTCAAGTTAGTGATCAAGTCGCGTACTGGAATCCGTGCAATTGGTTAGTCACGTACTAGGAGCCGTGCATTGAAAATGAGAGATTGTCACTATAGAACAAGTCCAATTGGGTATTGGGGTAAGGGTTCAACTGTAGATTGGTATAAGATACTGAGATTCCTTTACTTGTAACCGCTTATTTTAATAATAGTGGATTCTCGAGAGCGATGACTTTAAAATTATCCTGTGGGGTTTTTGCCATGTAGGTTTTCCCTATTCGTAAACAAATCACCGTGTCAATTTATATTCTGCTACATACTTAGTTATTTAGTAATTTGTTTGTACTGCCACATACATTGCATGTTAATTTGATTAATTAATAAACTTGGCTAATTAATCAATTAATTTATCACTAGGAGTCAATACATTCTTGGCCTATCAGATTTTTATAGTTACCAATAGAATGTTTTTGCAGCATGTAAGTTGAAAAAAATCCAAACCAATGCAACAAATGTGAATCTATCCCTTATAATATAGGTCAACATGATTTAATGAATTGATAGTACTAAATTACTAAGTCAGTTACTGTTATCAATCTCCTCATAGCCAATTTGAGTTGGTTTAGCTTGTGCGATGACCTAAGAGTGGTTAGATGATGATGGTTGTACTATATTAGGGTAACAAGTTTACGAGGCAAGACAAGTAATCATAAATTTGAAGGTTAACGAACTAATCATGCATTTCTTAAAATAAAATAAAAAATAAAAAATAATAATCATGCAGGGTAGTAGATCAGGCCTAGAATCAGTCTTCACATCTTTAGGAGGCTATTGATAAGTTTGTGGTCAAGGCTAATGAGTGGAATAGGAATCAGTTTGAAAATATCTTTCTCAAGAAAAACTGTATACAAGCTCGACTGAATGGTGTGCAACAGGCTATGGCCATTCGACCTTCAAGCTCCCTTGTAGAGCTCGAAAATAAACTCATCAAGGAGCTAGAGATTATTTTGACTCAAGAGCATGAGTTGTGGGCTCTTAAGTCTCGAGTGAATTAGATAGTCCAAGGGGATCGAAACATTGCATTCTACCACGTTTCGACATTAGCCAAAAGAAACAGAAATCGCATTACTGCTATTAAAAATAGTGTGGGTGATTGGATTAACAAAGAGGAGGTGATGGGGTTTATCCATAATGGTTTTTGTGATATCTACTTAACATCTCATTCTTACTCTCTTAAAGATTCGAGTCAAGACACAAGGAGGCAAGCCTGCCTTTCTAATAAGGAAAGGGATAGCTTAAGTCAGAGGGTAACAACTGAAGAGATTGAGGCTAGGCTTTGGTCACTCAAAGCTAATAAAGCCCTTGGCCCAGATAGGCTGCATGCAGGTTTTTTTCAACACTTTTGGCCAATGGTAGGGGAATCTGTGATTTAGGAAGTCAAGAGTATTTTTTACACGAAAACTATGCCGGAGTACCTAAATAGAGGTCACATAGTTCTCATCCCAAAAATCCAAGGACCTGAAACTTTGGGGAATTATAGGCCAATAAGCCTATGCAATACAATGCACAACATAGTTACGAAGATTATTGTGGCGCGGTTAAGACCGTACCTAGAGAAGCTGGTGTCTCCTCTCCAAACGTCCTTTGTCCCTAGTAGGAAAGGGATTGACAATGCTGTAATAGTCCAAGAGCTAATTCATTCGATCAGCAAGAAAAAGGGAGGTACGGGGTATATGGTAGTGAAAATAGACCTGGAAAAGGCCTATGATAAGCTTGAGTGGAGCTTCATCCGCGATGTGCTTGTGAATATAAATTTGCCACAAAACTTAATTGATCTCATTCTGAGCTATGTGAGCTCCGGCTCTTCATCTATTCTGTTTAATAGGGGGAGACTTGAGCCCTTTCTTCCTTCAAAGGGTATAAGGCAGGGAGACCCCTTGTCACCATATTTGTTTATTCTTTGTATGGAACACTTGGGGCAGCTTATAAAGGAAAAATGTGGTTAGAAGCTTTGGGTTCCGGTAAAATCTTCCCAAGGTGGCATAGCCTTCTCTCATCTTATGTTTGCAGACAACATTGTACACTTTGCTAAGGGAGACCATATGAATTGCATAACTATCAGAGAAGTGCTAGATGATTTTTGTAGCAAAACTGGTCAAACCATCAGTGTAGCTAAATCCAGGGTCTATTTTTCTCCAAATGTGGATAGAGATACAAGGGAGTCATTTTGTGACATACTGGGATTTGCCTCCACTCCCAATATAGATAAGTACCTAGGAATTCCTATCAAGCACCCTGGCTCATCCTCACTAGACTACAACTTCATCTTGGATAGAGTGAAGAACAAACTCACGAGATGGAAGGCTAATCTCCTTTCTCCAGCGGGCTGGGCTATCCTCATTCAGGCGTCATCCTCTACTATCCCTGCTTACGTGATGCAGTGTAGTCTTCTCCCAAATAGAATTCTAGAGGGTATTGATCAGGTGAATAGAAATTTTCTGTGGGGCTCGACAGAATCGGCGAGGAAAGTTCAATGGGTAGGATGGGGGAAAGTGACCCAACCAAAAAGTGAAGGTGGGCTTGGACTGCAAAGTGCTAGAGGGAGGAACAAGGCGCTGCTAACAAAATTAAATTGGAGGTTTCAAACGGAAAAGGAGAGTTTATGGGCGCAAGTTCTTAAAGCTAAGTACTGTTCAAATCAAAGAATTAACTCTAGGAATTCAAGCAACTTGCCAAGGTCTCAAATCTAGAGAGCAATGAATAAGTGGGTAGATCTGTTCCAACAAGGCGTAAGATGGGTGATTGGGAAAGATAGCAACCTGAGTTTTTGGTATGATGCTTGGACTAAAAAGGGATCTCTAAGGCATTTTATGGTCATCTGCCTTTGGGGGTGTCAGAGTGGAAGGTGAAGGATATAGCAACCCCTATGGGGTGGAGGTGGGACCTTATTCCTTTTAAGCTTCCTCCCTCCATTAAGCTGGAAATACAAGCCATTCCTTATACTTTAGCATCTCCCAGTAGAGACAGAATAATGTGGACAGACTCTCCTCATGGAGAGTTTAGTTTAAGCAATGCTTATAGGATGGCTACTAGATTGAGTCAAAGCTTAGAATTCGGTGGACAATGGATTTGGAAGCTTCAAACTCTTCCAAAAATTCAATTTTTTCTTTGGAAGTGTGCCCATTATAGTATTGGAGTAAATGGTTGTTTATTTGCTAGGGGAATGGTGATGGATTCACATTGTCCTCGATGCCTAAAAGAAACGGAAACTATTATTCATGCTCTCCATAATTGCGAATTGGTTAAACGTGTGTGGAACGAGTTGGGTGTGGTGGGTTTTGACAGGGACTTCTTTGTTTCAAATCTGGAAAATTGGATGGCTACTAAGAGCATCTCCAGCAGATTCTTCAAATTTTTGTACTGTTTGGAGAATGAACAGTGACATTTAACTTTTATTTACCCACTTTTTCAAATACTCTTTCCAACAGATTCTTTATTCCATTCTCTATCTCATTTAAATATTATTTCTTCATTCATTCTTTATTCTTTTTTTATCATCATTTATTCTTTCTATATTCATTCCCAACAATTATATTTTTCAATGAAAAGTGTTATATTCACAACATTTTTCGTAATACTTTCACAACAAAATTTATGTGAAAAGTTGTTATTAGTTCTAATTTGAACCCACCATTGAAATTATTTTTTTACTCACCAATATTAACTAATTATAATCTATTACTTAAAATTTATTTTGAAAATATTGTAAAAATATTGTGATAACCTTTCTCAATTAGGATTATTATTTCCTCTTTCCCTCGTTTCATTCCACCCATACTTTTTTTTTTCCTTTTTTTTTCCCTTGTTTTTCTCCTCCACACACGTTTTCCTATAATTCCATCTCTATCTGGCCCTCCCTCTTTTAATTTCTTTTTCAAGAACATTCCAGGCTTTCCAGCAGCTCTTCTCTCTTTTTTTTTCTCCAGCTTTCTCGCTTTTTTTTTTTTTTTTACTTGATTTCCGAACACTCATCCCCAACGCAGTCCAAATGGGTCATCTTCGTCCCAAAGCAGTTGGCCCAGCTTGGAGTCGTCGCTCATCTTCATCCCCAACGCAGTCCAAATGGGTCTAGCTTCTGTCTTTTTTTTTTTTTTTTTTTTTTTTGCTTTTATTGTTATGATTTGCTTAATTTTAAAATTGTGTTTTTGAGTTTGTATTTTGATAATCTAATTATGCTTGAGTTTAGAAATTTTTGAGAGAAAGATTATTGTGTTTGCAGCAGTTGAGTTTGTAGCTATGAGGGGAGAGAGAAAGAAAATTTTTTTTTATTGAGATGTATGAATTTTTTAAGTATAAAAATTCATTTGGAGTTGCTATAGTGATTCTCTATATCTAGAGAAGCATTGTAGCAACTTCAAAAAAAATTTGGAAAAGTTTTGTGTTTGGAGAAGCTGTTGAAGGTGAACAGTAGCATTTTTTGGACTAAAAATAGAGATAGAGCATCTGCTGGAGATGCTCTAATGGTAAGTCTGATAAAGCTTCAAATGTAAATCAACCTCCCTGGAATATAATTTTCTCCTTTACTGTGTGGATTATTTGGAAAAATAGGAACCAATCCGTCTTCAACAATCAGACACAGAATCCTCATATGGCTAAAGATATCATGAACAAATCTGTAGAATATTTCTTTTGCGCCTATCCAAAGAATGGAAAGCCTCACACGGTGATAAAACAAGTCCATTGGAATAAACCTGAACAGGGGTGGATGAAGTTAAATACCGATGGTTCATCCTTAGGAAACTCAAGTCTAGCTGGTGGAGGTGGTGTTATCTGGGACTGGACTGATAGATGGATCGTGGGATTTTCTAGAAAGATTGGCATAGCAATGAGTTTAATGGTTGAGCTGTGGGCTATTTGGGATGGATTAATGCTCTGCATTGATTGAAATTTGGTTATGGTGGAGATTGAGTTGGATGCAAAGTCTGTTGTGGATATGTTACAGAACTCCCAATACACTAATAATTCGCTGTCATCTATCATTAAGGACTGCAGGCATCTGATATCCATAATCCCTCAAATCAAGATAAAACATTGTTATCGAGAAGCCAACAGATGTGCGAACTATTTAGCAAGGAAGGGAACAGATCAAGACTAGAGTTTTATTGTGTTGGATAATCCTCCTGAGCAGGGACGGACCCAGGATTTTAAGTTGGGGGGGGGGGGGCTGGAGATAAGCGAAAAAAAAAATTCCAAATACGTATCCATATAGTATTAATAAAGTATCAACCAAGACAAATACCCAAAAATCATTGTTTCTTAATATATTAATATACAATCATCTACTAACAAAAACAAAAAACACGAAACACTATGGTTTCTTTATACAATCATCTATGAAAAGGGAACTCGAC
Organism: Castanopsis chinensis; assembly: GCA_032878915.1. NCBI lineage: Eukaryota > Viridiplantae > Streptophyta > Magnoliopsida > Fagales > Fagaceae > Castanopsis > Castanopsis chinensis. The sequence goes on along the minus strand of JAVQMG010000087.1, from coordinate 10,610,082 downwards.
GCTCTTTCAAATTTTCAAAATCATCTATGATTGAATCCAAACTAAATGTCGAAGCTATATCCTTTTCAATGTATAACATCAAAGAGTCCGTCAAAAAATCATTTTCCATTTTGTTTCGAAGGTTAGTTTTGACAACTTTCATAACTGAAAATGCTCGCTCTGTAGTAGCAGTAGAAACTGGAAGAGTAAGCACAAGTCTCACCATTCTATAAACAAGTTTGTAGTGTTCTAAATTTCCAGTTCTCACTAACCATTGAGACATCTCAGATAAACTTTTCAATTTTTTGAACTCTGGATCTTGGACTACATTATGCTCAAAATGATAAAGCTCCTTCTCCAACACTTGTTTGTCATAATCTGTGAAATCTTGTGGATAAAAATTCTTTACCAACAAACAAAGATCACTACTTCTGAAACATTTTAATGCCTCTCGAGATTCTAAAGCTGAGCTAAGCCTAAGCAACATCTTGGCTTTGCAAAGCTTGACAAAGTTTATTAGTGATCTCCATAGTTTCCTTCTCAAGATGCAAGATGAAGACAAATTCAAATGAAGTTAAACCCTCATAAGCTGACTCTGCTTCTGCCCGATGTTCTCCATCAATTACATCATCAATTATATTTTGTAAAACTTCAACAGTTGAAGTAAACATCCTTAATACGCTAGAAACTGATCTAAAATGTGAACTCCAACGTGTTTCTACAGGTTGTTGTAAAGTGCCAATTTGATTAAGTCCACTTCCAGTCTCAAACTCTTCAAGATCAATCAAACGTGCTATTTCATTAGCATTGGCAAATTTCAGTTGCTTATTACGCTTGCATGAAGCATTAACAATTTTGATTCGAAAAAGCAATGTAAGAAAAAAATGACTAATAGGGACAACTTGTTTTGATGCTTTTACTAATGCCAATTGTAAGCGATGTGCAAAACAATGGATGTAGTAAGCATATGGACAATCATTCAAAATCAAAGCTTGTAATCCATTCCACATACCTCGCATATTGCTTGCTCCATCATATCCTTGCCCTCGAATATTTTGTATATTTAAGCAATGTTGAGATAACAAAGAATATATCCCCTTCTTTAAAGTCAAAGCTGCAGTGTCAACAACATGAATAAGCCAAAAAAAACGTTCTTTCACAAAGCCTTCTGCATCAACAAATCTAAAAACCACAGCCATTTGCTCTTTCATGGACTCAACACGAGCTTCATCAACCATTATGCAAAACTTTGCATCACCAATTTCTTCCCGAATGGCCTTCTTCACTTTGGCCGAGAAAACACGTAGAATTTCCTTTTGAATCTTAGGTGATGTGTAGGTTGCATTTTTGGGAGCTTTTTCTATTATTTCAACAACCTTCTCATTCCAAAAAGTCACAATACCTAATGATTCAAAAAAGTTCCCACGATTTAATGAACTAAAACTTTCATCTCGACCTCTAAAAGCTATAGCTTGAAAGGCAAGATATCGGACAATAAAAATTGAGGCCTTCAGTTGCAATCGATTATTTGCAATTTGGTCAGTAGTGAAATGATCAACTACCCTTTGTAAATGTTGCCATTGGTTCATCAAATCCTTACACATTTGCTCGACAACTCTATGAGCTGAGTTAGGATCTTTTCCTATATGACCTTGAAGATAACAATCTTTGCCCCCAACTTTTTTCCAATTTCTAAATCCACCAACAGTGAATGTATTTTGTCCCACAACCCCATTTGAATTATGAAAGACAAAGCAGAGTAGATAGTAAGCTGCATCTGTCGTAGGAGAATATTCAAGCCATGTTGAATTATTTCCAAACCAAGAAGCTTGAAAGCTACGATTGTGCTTTCCACTTTTTTTGAATGTCTTTAGAGGAGGTTGGTGCGGACCATTTATAATGTAAGCTCGTCAAATTTCATCACGTTGATTAACATGATATTCCCATATTTGTTTGCGTGTTCCGGGATCATAATCCAAAGAATCAAGGTCAATTCTTTGAAATTGCGTTTGAGAGATTGGAACATCGACATTTTCCGGAATTGGAAAATTCATATTTTCTAGAATTAGAACATCCACATTTTCTAGAATTGGAATAGCAACATTAGTTGTTGGCAATTCCATGTTGACTTCGGAAGAATTCGAAGTTGAACCTTTTCTTTTGAAAAAATCAAGCATTGTAGTTGATTTTTCCATGATCTATAAATAAAATAAGAATCATATAAGAATCACCATTATTTTCTTAAATTTGTGTGACAATTCTCTATATTATAGGATTTGTTTTTTTCTTTTTGTCTTTATTCTGCCTCTATTTATGTTTGTGTGTTTGGTCTGCCTTTGTGACTTTATTTATGTCTTTGTGTTGTCTTCATCCTTCTAACACAGACCCACTAAGCCACTAAGTACTAACCCAATGAACCCCACTACCGACACTAAAAACTTTTCTTTAACTTTACCTTTATTTTTTTCTGTCACTTGTCCGTTGCCCAAGTGAATTGTCCCTGTTATGCCAACTAATAGTCAACAAAGAAAAAACTAATCTCTACATATTTACAAACTCTACTCTCTCTCTCTATCTCTCTTATATCTATATAATACAAGAGAGAGCCACAAACATAGAGTCATAAAGCCAAAAAGCCAAAAAAAAAAAAAAAAACCCACAGGCAGCACCGATTCAAATAACAGTCAGTCAATCACCAACATCAATTTAGTTCATCATTCATCAGTAAAAACACAATCATGAAACACTACATTACTACAAGTCCACAAGGCACAAGCATCATTCATCAATCATCAATCATTAGTTCTGTGAATCTCAGATTCTCAGATCAGATCACAAAAACACAAACATTTTATATTTATTAGATTTTGAAGGAAAAGATAAGAATAAATACTTGTGGGTCTCGAGCAACCGGCGAAGGCGGCGGCAAGTGGGTCTCGCGCAACCAGCACTGCAACAAGTGGGTCTCGCGTGGGCAGCGGCAAGTGGGTATCGCGTGGGTCTCGCCGGCGTGGGTCTCGCTCTCGTCTCTTGTAAGCGTCACGGCACACGGCGTGGGCGTGGGCGTGGGTGGCGGGCCGGTGGCGTCACGGGGTGGGTGAGCAAATGGGTCTCTGTTTCACCTCTCAGTCTCACTCTCAGTTCCTTTCTTTCTTTTTTACTTTTTTTTTCCTTCGTTTTTTCGCTCTCTCCATTTGGTTTTGGACGAGCTAAGTTTTTTTTTTTTTTTTTTACATGGGTCATGGGCTCCTGGGGGCTGGGCTGGCCGGATGATGGGTTAGGAGGGGGGCTGAGCTAAAACTAAGGGGGGCCCGAGCTAAAAATTGAGGGGGGGGGGCCCAAGCTCTTTTTTTTTTTTTTTTTTTTTTGGAGAAAAGTTTAGCTGCTAAAATTTTTTTTTTTGCTGGGCCCCCTTTGGCCCCCACCTGGGTCCGTCCCTGACTCCTGAGGATACGATTGCTATTGTTGAAACTGACCTTACTGGGGTTGGTGTGGCCAGGCGTTGTTCTGAGCTGTGTTTAGTTCCTTAGTTTCTTTTCTTGTATTTCCCTTTGACCAAAAAAAAAAAGAGCAAAAGGAGACCGTTTTAAAGCTAGGCTTGATTTATTCGTACCCAACCAATAGCTGGGCCTAGCAGTAGACCCGTAATGAACTATTTGGATTTTGAAGCAATCTTACTGGACACCATTCATGATGGAATGATTTTGTAGAATTGGCTATGTTGGTTGGTCTTCTTTTATGTTATCTTTTATTTATTTTATTTATTCTCTTTACTTATGTCCTTTTGCTTTTATCTTTAATTATTATTATAGTATCATTTGTTGAGGTACAACTAAAAGTGAATAAAACATTCGCTTGACCAACATGTTTTATAATATGCTTTTTTCATTATTTTTTTTATGTGAATGCTATTGTTATTAACGATAGTTAAACTTTGGTAAAAAGAATCTGTTAAAAATTTTGGAATATTCTGTTACTAATATTAATAGAAGGGGGTGAGCATCATTTTTTTTTCAAACCTTAAGCAAAGAAATTTTATTTTCTTTTTTTTTTTTTTTTCCTTTTAGGTTTGGGGGTAAGAGTCATTCCCCCAAACCTCAAGACAGTGGAGTGTAATTTGCCCTTAATTTTTTTTTGGGGGCTAAACATGCTCACTTGGTTTGGGTTTCTTAAAAAGTATCAAATTTCATACATGTAGTGAAATGTTAAAAACTAATTTATCTTTTGAGCATTACTCATGATTGTAGGATTAGCACATGAAGGAAACTGCCTTTGGTAATTGTTGAATTTAAAAAAAAAATTATGGGAAATTACATATTTGGTCTCTATCCTTTACATCATATTTCAATTTCGTTCCTAACATTTCAATTTTGCCAATTTAGTCTCTAACCTTTTAATGACATGTCAATTTAGTCCATGTCGTTATATCTTGGATGAAATTGATAACATGGCAAACCGTCAAAATAAAATTGTGTATTATCACATCAACAAAAGTTAATTTTTTATTTTGGCCATTATACGCATCATCAATTTTCATCCAAAAAATAACAGTACGGACTAAATTGACACGGTACTGAAAGGATAGGGACTAAATTGACACTGTTGATAGGTTATGGACCAAATTGAAATATAATGTATAAGATAGGGAACAAATACGTAGTTTACCCATAAAATATCTAAGAAAAAGAGGATATGAGAGTGAATGAACTAAAATAAATATAAGTTATTTTGTGACATACCATCAAATTTGATACAACACTATCTTTTTTTACCCTAATGTGAAAAAAAGAAAAAAGAACAGAAAATTGATATAACACTTTATTTTTTTAACTCTTAATGTGATGTGAAATATGACAAATTATTATTACGTATAACAGTATAACCTTACCTTCTTAGTAGATGTACTTACTTTTTTTTTATAATATATATTCAATTCAACTACTCTTTAAATCAAATTCAACTGCACATATACAACTATGCTTTAATCAAGAGGATGAGGTAATGGTATTATTTTTATATCATACCATAATCCAAGTTCAAAAGATAGCAGATATGTATAAACACATATTTCATGAATACATGTCTTCTGTTAAGTTTTAGACCCCTTGACACTATATGATTAACCTAATATTAAGCCAAGTTGATTAACAAGTTTGTTAATTAACACTAGGTTAAACCAATATGTGTAAAATAAATATAATGCGAAAAAATAAAGAACACAAAGATCTAATGACCCAAGAAAACCAAACTGATAAAAAACCTAGAAAGGATTTAACCTAGCTATCCTCTAGGGAAAACAGATCCACTATGAAAGAATTGAAGTTTGTACAATAGAACTTAGACCACTAACATCCTATTGCTACCTCGAGCAGAAAACTTACTACCACAACCACGTGACAGCTCCGAGTCTACAAACTACTTCTTTCTTTTGATCCACTGCAACCACAAGTTCTCCTACTCGTAACTTTGAGACTTCACTCAAAGATTTTAGATCTTCGTTAAGTTCTTTATGCAGCAACTGAAGCAATCACAAGCTCTTGACATCAATCTTGATCTTGATAACCCTAAGTGTGTATGAAGGTAAACATCTTTAGATCTCACAAGAGATTCAACACACAGCACATCAAAAGCCTCTAAAACGTAGCTAGGGTTTTTCTTTTTTATATGAGAAGTAAAACATAAAATTTTTCCACTAATTAATTCTGCTGAAAATTCTACACGATTCTCGATCAATCGAATCTAATTTTCGATCAATCAAGCCTTGTAGAATTTGTCCACTAATTTCTACATCACTCGATTCCAACTTTACAATAAAAACATACTTTGAGCAAGTCTAAACTTAGACTCTATGTTTTGATCATGGTTTGCCAACACAATACAAATTGAAATTTTAATACATTAGTCCCTACGGTCTTAGAACCTAGCATCTTCTTTCTTGTTCATCAAAAAGCATGTCTTCTTTCCTTTCATTTTATTTTTTTTATTTTCTGAGGAGAGGGGGTAAGAATACTCTTTACCTTTTTATGCTATATGTTTGTAAGATCTACTGCACATTTCTTTCGTTTTTCAAACAATTTAAATTGTGTAGAAGAGATTATAGAAAAAAAAAAATCTTACCCAATGTACTAGACTTCTACTTTTGCGTGGTCTTGGGAAGGTCGTGGTGAACAACTTTATCTATTTCAAGAGCATTAACCTCTGGGGATGCCCAAAAAAAAAACTTATTTTGCATCCTCAAACACTACTTTATCTATTTTACCAACTTATTTTACAACAACCCTACATCTCAATTTTTATTTTTATGTACAACCCAATAAAATAATATAAACTACCTAATAAAATAATAAAAAGTTTTATTCTTTTTTTTCCCACTCACTTTTCTCTTCACACACAACCACATATTAAAATAATACTTTTGTTTTGCAACCTATGAGTAGGTTTTGAGTGGTTTAGATTATAAAATAGCAACAAAGGGTGTTTACACCCTCAATGCAAGTGCTCTAAGCACACTAAACAACCAAACATTTCATTCCATAAGAAAATATTTTTTTCAAGTTCGAATTTTCTACAATATTGCTCTGATTATAAATGCTTCATAATTGCCAATCTTGAACAAAAACAATGAATTAGAGATCCATACAAATGCATTCACACATTTTCACCTTATCCAATTGATACAAGGAAAAGAGTTGGCTTTTTGTACCTTTGAAAAAAAATTTATTTATAATAATTTAAAATTTTATATTTATATACTCTTTAGAAAAGATTTGTGACCACTAACCACCCTAATTTTTTTTTTTTGCCCAATAAAATTTAACTTTAGTCCATAATTTGGTCTACTTAATCATATGTTAGGGTCTTTAAGAAAAAAAAAATCCAATTTCTTTTTTTGAGCTAAAATCTAGAAAAAATATAATAATAATAATAGCAAACTCAAATGCCCAATAAAGACAAAAAAAAAAAAAAAAAAAAAAAAACCCCAAGATCAATCCTCACTCCACACTCAAGACAAATTTTTAAATCAACAAAAAAAAAAAAAATTAAATTTCTATAAACCATATTAGGGTCTTCAACAGTTAGCGACTCAACAACAGCAAAACCAGAGTAGGCGACGGCGAGATCGGGAAATAAGAACTTCAGCCTTCAACGTGCTGCCATCCCTGACCTCAGCCTGCAACATCAAGGTATTTCAGTTCTCTCTTTTTTCCGTATCTCATCTCTGCTCTGATTGAGAGCGGCACTCTCTCTCTCTCTCTCTCTCTCTCTCATACTCATAGTCTGACTACTGACTTGTGTTGTGACTTAGATTTAGGGAGGCTCTTATCTTTTGACAATATAAATTGGTTTTTTAGCTTGTCTTTTTGTGTAAATGTATGTAAATATAAAACTGTTGATTGGCTCTTGTCTCTTCAGTGGGGGGTAGATGGGGCCATGGCATTGAATATTTGAATTGGGGTAGTAAGTGAACATTGAACAAGACATTACAAAAAGACAAAAAAAAAAAAAAAACTATGTTAGGCAGTGGATTTAGCCGTGTTTTTTTGGTTGTTGTTGTCATCGTCGTCATCAATATATGAATTTCTTAAGGGGCCACCTTGGAAAAAAATTCCTAGAGGCATCTTCAATTTGTTTTCTACCTATCACGGTTAAACAATAAATTGAGGGCACCTTAATAAAATGTTGTATTAGCAATAAGAGTTTAAAAAAATTTTGTTTACTCTAACTCCAAACTGTTACAATGGGTTTTACAAATTAACAATTCAGAAATACTAAATCTATCACAGTCGATATTGGTTTTAATCCCGAAAATTTTGAAAAAAAAACGGTTCGATGTCCGGTTCAGTTTTTAAAACCATAGGACTGTTACATATTAGAGAAGACAAGTATAAAGAAAAGTTTTGTTGAATCTCTTTGGAGAGTGAAAGCACAATTAGTGTGAAAAAACTAATACTTGTTTAGATCCTCAATTTTAAATTATGGCTTAATTACTTTTACTTTAACTTCTCTGAGGGTGTGTTTGTTTGTAGGTGAAATAGGGAAGATGGAAAACTTTGGAGAGAAAATGAATTTGTGTATTATTTGGTTAGGAGGAGGGGAAAGAAAACTTTTGTGTGAAGTTTAGACATTTTCCACCCAAGCTCACAAAAACTTTTCTCTCCAAAATGGAGAGAAAATAGGGGACAAAACGTTGAGGCCTGCTGTGTGACAAAAATACCCTCTCACTTTCCCACATCTTGTGACCTATCAACCTTATTGCCTCTTCATATTTATCTCTCAGCATCTTCACAGCAACGTGACTCCAGGTTCTCTTCTCTCTTTTTTTTTTTTTTTTTTTTTTTTTTTTTTGCCTTGCCCAGTTTTTAGTGTAAAGGGTCATTGTATTATTGAAAAGGCTAGTGGATAAAGTTTTTTTTTTTTTTTTTTTATGGATAATTACAAATTACCCACCTGTGGTTTAGCCCGAATTTAACTTATCCACCTGTGGTTTCGTTTTTTACACTTTACCCACCTGTTCTTCCGTCTGTTACTACTCCTTAACCCACCTCCCTTTCAGACGTTACTCTAACATATTTTTTATCAAAAACAAAACCCAAAACAAATCAAATACTCCTCTTTCTCCCAAAGTTAAATAGTTTCAAGCTTATGTGGTTGAAACTATTCCGAATCCAAATCCAACTCGAATTCCTTGAATTTCAAGGCATAAATAATTAAATATATAGCCTTTGTTTTATAATCTTTGTTAGAATTTCTAAAATTATATAAAAGTTACTTAAATGTACTACTTCTATTTGGAGAATTAAAGGTTGTTTCTTGGGAGAGATCAAGCCAAAGACTCTTGTTACCATTATCAACAATCTCACTACGTGTTTTCTTGTGACAATGATAAAGACACAGGTTTCAAGTTTCAGCTTTCCAAGCCAGAAACAGATGTGTGTATGGATTTTCTTGATCATCAAGATTCCAAGGTCTCAATCATTAAAGAGAATAAAGATGGTGGCTTTGGAAAGGATTTTAGGGTTCCAAACAGAAAGAGGCTGATAATCAAGTTTCGTATTCTTAATCTTAAGGCTTTGAAGAACAATCATCAAGATTCCAATCCCATCGACAAAAACTCTAGTTGTCATGATAGGGTTCGAAAACTGCTAACAGAGGTCTTTTCCAGTGTTTCTCTCACCTCTATTCTATGGCCGCAACAGTTTCACTCTCTTTCTCCTTAGATCCATAGCCACAACACCACTACTTTTCCCACTTCAAACCCCACCAAACTCTTCATTTCACTTCCTTACCTCTTTTCCCCAAATACCCACTTCTTACTATTGCTCACAACCGCTACGCTTTCAAATCCCCTTCTTCTTCCTCCCACTCCACCCCTTCAACAACAACATCAACAAGCTCTTCTTTTCTCGAAGTCCCATTTCAAACAAGTCAGTTTCTAAGCAATGAAGAGCTTGAAAAGCTCAAACTTCTCAAGGATTTCAGGTATTATCAGGAATTGGAATTTGGGTCATTGTGGATTCGAGTGATGAGGGCAGGGGAGATGAACATCACAGTTGCTTTGCTTCATTTATTTGATTTAAGGATTAGGTTTCTTTTGGTTGTTGGGGCTTGAAAAATGGGATTTGAGGCATGGTTACTGATGGATCTGTGGGTTTGAATGTGTATGGGTGTGTTGATGTTTGTATTTTGACTTGAGTTTTGGGGTTGTATTTTGATAGATCTGTGGTTTGTACTTTGACAGTATTGCTTGATTTGATTTGTATTAGTTTTCAGGGTGTATGTTCTTCATGTTTGTGTATATTCTTCGTGTTTGTGAATTGTGAGAAACCAATACCATATTTTAATCTTGTTTTTTTTTTTTCTTGTTTTAGGAGGAGGGAGACATAAAATAGGTGTGAAAAGATATATTTACTCATCTTTTTTAACAGAGGTGGGTAACAGAGACTAAACAGAAGTACCTCAGGTGGGTAAAATGTCTAAGAGTGAAACCACAGGTGGGTAAGTTAAATTCAGGCTAAACCACAGGTGGATAATCTATAATCATCCTTTTTTTTTTAAAAATGTCTTCCCAGTTAACGAATAATCAATTTTTGTTGCCCATAAATTTTAAATTATATATAATAATAAAGAAAAGTAATATAAATTTATATGTATTTGTGTTAATTTTTATATTATTTAATGAGTGTAAATATATCTATTTCTTATATATTATATAACAAGGACATAATAGTCAATTTATATAAACTACATTTTCAATCCTTCCCTTTTTCTCTCCAACCAAATAAAAGAGTTTTCTACCATCCCACTTTTCCACCCCCCAACCAAACACACATGAAGGAAAACCAAATTTTTTCTATCCTCCCACCTTTCCATCCTCCCAATAATTTTCCATCCATCTATTTTTCTACTCCTCCAACCAAACGGACTCTAAGTGCCGAATAAGAGTAAATGAAGCGCAATAAACTGGAACACTACTTTAAGCCATAAGCAAGTACAATAAGTGATAAATGTAAAGCTTAAAGAGTAGGGAAGAGAGATGCAAACAAAAGATAACACCGAGATGTAGGGAAGAGGAAACCAAAGTACTCGGCGAAAAACCTCTCCACGGCCCTCCAAGCCGAAATCGATCCACTAGTGAATAAATTGGAGTATAAGAATATCAAAAAGACCCTCTAAGCCCAATTTTCCCAATGTACTTGAACCCTCCAAAATCCAGTTACCAACGGACTTCTCGGAGTCTTGTCTTCACCAATTATCCGGATCCCACAATTCTACCCAATTGCATCCGCCACCCAATGGCTTCTTTCAATGCTTTCCATAGGTACCAAAACTTCTCTCAACACTCATAATGGGTGAGGTAAGTGTTTAGACTACGAACCTCTCAAAGTTATATAGATGGAGAGGAATTAGTAAATGGAAACTCTAGAGAAATGATGTAGAGAATTGTGGGTAAACAAATCCTAACTCTAGGAGTTTCTTGTGAATACTCCTTGTTTTTCTTACATTTCGTGGGTAATGAGGATTTATATAGTATTGGTAAAGAAATTAGAAAAGGCACACTAAAAAATAATCAGGCAGAGAATTTCACGGGTCACTCACGACTTGGCCTGAGTCGCGAAGTGACTCATGAAATACAGCCTGTCATAAACTCTTCAAATTCCAACATGTACTTCTCACGTGGCCTGTTTTGCTGGTCAGCAGTCGCGAGCTAGTCGCAAAATCCTCATCTTCACATCTTCATCTTCACAAATCCTTCACTAAACTCTCACACACAACCCTTACATTAAATCTCACAAAAAAACAGGGAAATAATTGAACAAAATAACAATCAAATTTGATATGAAATTAAAACCAATATAAAACTTAGTTGTAAATCACAACTTTACAGAGAGAATGAGATTTCCACACTTCAACCTAATCTCAATCGACCAAATTCTAAATCTGATTGTAATCACAATACTTTATTGTAATTTCATAAATAGTGTGACATTTATAAGTAACGATAATCAAAATCAAAATCAAGTAAATTCTACATTAGATCTAATTTATATATTAAAATATCATTCACATGAACACCGAAAACAAAATGTTTGCAAGAAAAAACTAGTAAAATCTCAGCATCTTCATTAAAATCTATTACTGTTAGAGCGTAAATAAGTTGCTATGTAAGATATTTTGTCAGGATACTATGATACATGAAGGGGTTTTTTTTTTTTGGTGCTTAAATAAGATTCTAAACTCAAAATGCATGTGCCAAATTATTATTATTATTATTATTATCATTATTATTATTATTATTATTAGTTGAGAGGAATTTGAATTCTTGATATCTTTGTTAGGTGCTAGTTGAATTACAAAACTCTTGGCTAGATTTCTATTATTTTTAATTAAAAGGAACTTACACAAAATGCATATTGCAAAGGACTTGTTTTGTCATATTTTTTTAAAATAGTTTCTAAGGGTATGTTTGGTAACTATTTTTTCCCCTTATTTTCTATTTCCAAAAGCAATTTTCTATTTTTGAGACTAAAAAACTTGTGTGACAACCCAAAATGAATTAAAAACAAAAATTATTCTCAAAACTCAATTTGTGAAGGAAACTGAAAATATGCAAGAGACTGTTTTTAATTTCCAATTTTCAAAAATTAATGAAAACACGCATCTATATATATATATAATAGGTGAAGCAGAGAGAAACTCAAATTGGAATTCCAAATTAGAGTTCCAATTTTGTGCCATGTGTCTACATCTATGTGGAGAGCAAATCATAATTATCCTTCCAATTTTTCAATTAAAATTTGAAATTGAAGTTTAATTTTTTAGATTCTGTGTATCGGTTCAAGTGAACTAGAGTTCCAATTTTGTGCCATGTGTCTACATCTATGTGGAGAGCAAATCATAATTATCCTTCCAATTTTTCAATTAAAATTTGAAATTGAAGTTTAATTTTATAGATTCTATGTATAGGGTCAAGTGAGCTACTGTGCTAATTAAATTTTATCTTGATTTTGCTGTCAAATGAGAAAACCAAAGAGGCTATTTTTTTTTTTCCAAATCTATATATATATATATATATATATATATATATATCTATATATATATATATGTAATAGGTGAAGCAGAGAGAATCTCTAATTGCATATAGGTGAAACAGAGAGAATCTCCAATTGCAATTCTAAATTAGAATCCTAATTTTGTGTCATGTGTCAAGATTCATGTGATTCCATTTGTCTAAATTTAAGTGGATCAATTGTAATTTCAGTGTATTCTTTTTCTTTTTTCCACACCTGCGTATTTCAAGGTTCATCACACCTGCGAGTTTCAAAGTTCATCTCCCCACATTTGCATATTTCAAGGTTCATCACACTTGTGTGTTTTAAGGTTCATCTCCCCACATCTGCATATTTCAAGGTTCGTCTCCCCATCTCCAATACAACTTTCCTATATAAGAAGAGGTTTTCCATAGATTCCTATTGTAATTTTTTGATTTCATGTATTTTTTCTCCACAAAAAAAAAAAAACACGCCTCCACTACTCATATTCATCCGAACCTCTTCTCTCTTTCTCTCTCTCTTTCTGCAAAATTCAATTTCTACTTCTCTACTAAATTTGTTTTATCAAGATTTTTTTTTTTTTGGTTTCGTTCTATCTCTGCAAAATTCAATCTAATCTCTCTTTCTCTCCCTCTGTTTTGCAGATCAATTATATATCTCCTTTACAAAGGCAGGCTTTATATGCAAGGTAATTGTTAATTAGATATGATTTTTTTTTTATTATTATTATTTTTTGTTCGCAAGTTTTATGAGGTTTATAATCTAGCTCTCACTCTTTATTTTCATTAGATCTATTTATTTTCGTCCTATGTTTTCAATCTCTTTCTCTCAAGAATTTTTGGTTTATAGGATTGATAATGGGCTCTTTTTTTTTTCGTTTTTTTTTTTTTTCTTTGGAGTGTTAAAGAGATATATAGTGTTTACTGCAAAGGTAGACTTTAGATTTATAGTTTTTTTTTTTAAATTATTAAATATGGGAATCTTCTCAAGATTGAACCACAATCTTCTTAGATCTTTACTTATCAGCACTCAGACTTATATACGATTGGTTAAGACATAAACTCAAACTATATTGCAAATCATATATACAATTAGCACTTATCCTATTTATTTGTCTTTACGTTTTATACTCATAATTTTAGTGACTTTTAATTGATTAATTTTTTTTTAATGAGATTCACGTTATTCTATTATTATATATTGTTATGAGATGCATGTTATGAGATTCACATTTGTTGATTAAAATATTTTGTTAAAAATTGTTTATGATAAAGCAACTTAATTATAGCTATATGTACCATCTATGAATCAACCTTGAATATATATATGTCTATGGAGCATTCTTTCTTTAGAATTTTGTATGATAAAAATATTTGTTAAAAAATTACATAATGTTAAGATTTATTAACATGAATAAATTAAGTCTTTTAAACATGACTAAACTTATGATTAATAGTAATAAAAAAAAAAAAAACAAAACCAATAGTATCACTTAAATAATAAAATGCAATATATTTTTTTCTATTGTCTTATTAAATTATATTCATTCTCGTGCGGTAGCATGGATTACATACTAGTTTAATTTAATGAATCTGTTTCTTTTAATGAGTTAGCATTAGAGTTCAAATCCTAATAACAAAATATTTTAGTATTTTATATCTTTTTCTTCAAAAAACTATCTTTTTAATTTCAGCCAACCAAACCTGTTTTTGATTTCAAAAATTTTTAAAAAAAATGTTTTTTTTTCTTTATATTCCCAAAAACAAGTTTTTAAAAATAGAAAACTGTTACAAAATATAACCTAAAATTCCTGCTTTCTATGAGTATTGGTCCTGCTTGTTCAAGCCTGGATAAAGACAAAACCCATCTTCTTTCGGTTAGCGGTGGCTGGTTGAAATTTTAGCACAGTTCACATGCGCTTCAACATAAAATATTTGACCTTTTAAAAGACTTGGATAGGAAAGCCCTCGAAAATTCCCTTTTCACACTAGGATTTGACCTTTGAAAGGAAATATTTTTGCTAAACCCTTTGAAAGGAAATATGTTAAGAAGAGATGGTTTTTTATTTTTTTTTATTTTATCTTTTATATAAGTAGTTTCATTACACACTCACTAATACACGCAAAAAAATTAAGTGTATTAATACACTGGACATAAGTCATGTCTCATTTTTTGTTATGCAATAGTGTGTATTAGTGCATGTGGAACTTAATTTTCCCCTTTGATATTATATCCATTTAAGAAAGGATGGGAAATGAGTCAAATGAATATTAGACACAAACTTACACACATGTGCATTCTAAACTCAAATTATGATTTTAGTTCTCCTATAAAAAGAAAGTTTCACTTTCAGTTTAAAACCTAAGTGTGTGTTAGTATATATACACACCTTTATGAAAGTATAACCGTTTAAATTAATAATGATAAATTTTTTAAAGAATATAAAAACTCCTTCTAGCATTCGCATTTGTGTTGCTAAGAATAACCATTCGTAGATCCTTAAAAAAAAAAAAAAAAACCATTTTAGATAAAAGGATCATATAGAACAAATCCAAACTATAAAGTATGTAGAATTGTTTAAATTTGAGCAGTCAATGCAAAATTAATAAAGAATCTAAATTTTGAGGAACCAAATTATTGGTTTTTTAAATCCAAATATGTGCTAACAAGAAATAAAATTCTAAAAATAAAGAAAAATAATTACAAGTTGGGAAACAAAGAATAAAATCAAGGACTTAATTAATATTTTTTTATGTTTGCCAAAAAAAAAAAAGTACTCTATTTGTTTCATTAGAAAATCTTTTGTAAAGATAGTTTTCCAAATTTTCTAGTGTTTGGTAACATACAAAAAAATTGGTCAATGGAAAATTATCTTTAGTCAACTGAAAACACTAATAAGAATAAGGCTTATTTTTTATAGGTTCTTTTCCAAAATTTTTTATTTTGAAAACGATCTCTCCCGCACGCGTTGCATCTCCTATAAATATTATCTACATCTGTAGCCACTGGGAACATATTTTTTTGGCGCATTCTCTCAAACATAATTTTTTGGCGTCTTTTCTCTCTCACGATAAGCTCTCTCACTTTTTCTCTCTTCTATTTACTTTTTCTTTCACCAGTCCTCATACCCTCACTGTCACCAACTCTGGTCTCTTCTCTTCCCATGGACCTTTCTCTCTCTCTCTATTTGTCTCTCATCACTCTTTTCTTCATGTTTCTATTCCTCTCAATAACACAATTCTTTCATTAGATCCCTTCCCCCTCACTAAATCGGTCAATAGCTCCGACTTGCAAAAGAGAACAGATTTGAAGTGGTAATATTGATTGTATCTATATATTGTCAAAATTTTAGTATGAAAACCAAATTCATTATTGGTTCTTATTTATTTTTATTTTTTTTTGAGAAAGTTTCAACTTATGACGTCCGCTCCTGATAATAGCTCTTTATTGTTGACCAAGACACCAATCAATTTTTGGTGTAGACGGGGATTGAATCTCAGGTCTTTTATTTATTTATATTGGTTACATTAATTGGTTTACATAATATATATATGTTTTAAATTATACAAGAAATATAAATATAAAAATTGCATATCAAACAGCAGAAAACATTCTCAAATTCATTTTCAAGATTGTTACCAAACATCAGAAAATGAGATAATTTTCTAGAAAATGCTCTTTAGAAAATGAACAATTTTTCAGAAAATGTTAATGTTGAAACAAACATAAGAATAAAAGAAAATGAGTTTAGCTTACCTCTAGTACTTTTTTAATTGAATGTATTATTTTGTTTTAAATACATAATGTTAAGTGGCACTGAGTTTTAATATTTACATTTTATTTAATTAGTGAGTGATGTGACAGTTTTTCATTAAAATAAAAAGAAATTCTAATTAAAAAAATATGAGAGGTAAGCTAAAACCAAAGAAAATTAACAAAATGAGATGCTTTAATGTTTCTATTTTATTTTTTCTTAAACTGGAACCCAAAAAAAAAAAAAGGTTCTGATTGAGCACCACTCTCTCTAGGCTTTACGCATTTACGATGTTGATTAACATTTAATAGTGGCAGTGCTAACAGCCATTGATAAAAGGACAAAACAACTCTTAAACAATAAGATTGAAAATGTTTAAAATAAACTATAAAGATCAAATTGATAACAAAATTTCCCATAAAAAAAAAATTGATAACAAATTTAAATTCAGAGGAAACAATTGTGGATCAATAAGAAATAAAAACTACAAGTTAATGAGAATCATAGCACGAAACGAAGAAATTTTTTTTCCTGAGAAGTACGGACACGGACGGATATGATACAAGTACAACAACTCAAGCAATTTCAAAAAAATTATAATATAAAATGGTCCTGCTTTCTATGAATGCCGGGCCTGCAGCTCCTGCTTGTTCAAGGCTGGAGGCTGGAGTGGACCCCATCTGAAAGTTACAGCCCATCTTCTTTCCGCGTAATGGCGGTCCCACTTATCTTCTCGATCGTCTAATCTCTTCCTCTTATTGTTCACACGCTATTACATTCTTTTCTCTCTCACTCTTGCTCATCACAGTCTATTATTACCTTCTTTATCTATCTCTCTTTCTCTCTCCCTCTTCCTGACCTCCATTATTGACTGCATCTACCTATTTCCTGGCTACTACTGCTACGGTAAGTGCACTCTAACATGCCTTTTTCTTATTTATTTATTATTTTTTTGCCTTTTCCTTTTTCTTTTATTTCTTGTATGAAGTAATAGTTTAATTAACACAACGAAAGACAATAAGCTCTTCCATCTTTAGTCTCCTCAACCAACAAAGAGTCAAAGACTGAGGGAGGGCTGTACTGTTCGTTAACATGATCGAAAATGATACGGACTTCAAAAAACAAAAAAGGATATATTTAGTTTGATATCTTCCATTAACAGGAAGATAGACCAATTCGGAAAAGTAGCTGAATATATAGAAGATTATTTTCTCTTCTAGGATTAATATATTAGGTCCAATTCCGTAGCCTGTGATACAACCGAAAGAGCCACCTTCGTTCATCCATTGTACATGTTCAGTAGTCGTTACAACGTGAAGGGATAGATAATAGCAATTGTTGAGAACTGATACTGATACTGATACAGACAGTTTGCAAATATGATTATTATATTTTATTATAAATTTTATCTGAACTAAATTATATCTGATTTTGATATTGTATTATTTATTTATTTATTGCAAGGAAAAGAAATATGGGCAGAGAGAGACCATGTATAATAAGCTTAATTAACACGACAGATAATAAGCTCTTCCATCTTTAGGGTCTGTTTGAAAAAGTAGTTTGACTTATGTTATTTGGATGTTTTTGATGTACTTATAGATGAAAAAATGTGTAAAAATATATATATTGTTGTTTAAAATATAAAAAACAAAAAGTTGCTAAATCTCAACTAACAAAGAGTCAAAGACAGAGGGAGGGCTGTAATAT
This sequence comes from Castanopsis chinensis, assembly GCA_032878915.1. Classification (NCBI taxonomy): domain Eukaryota; kingdom Viridiplantae; phylum Streptophyta; class Magnoliopsida; order Fagales; family Fagaceae; genus Castanopsis; species Castanopsis chinensis. The sequence continues at coordinate 10,592,088 of JAVQMG010000087.1, read as the reverse complement.
TTGTTAACATGATCGAAAATATGATAGTCTTCAAAAATCAAAAAGGATAAATTTAGTTTGATATCTTCCATTAACAGCAGGGACGGACCTGGGGGGGCCCTAAAGGGGCTCGGGCCTTCCCTGACCCTTAGAAAAAAAAATTTTAGTAGGAATATATGCATCAAGTTAGATACTCATATACAACTTTGGCCCCCTCTCTCCAAATCTAACCCCCATCATCAAAATTTCATCACATCAACTCAAAGAGATCACAATAGTCCAAGAGTCCATCTACTCTACATGTGGGATTCACTTCTCCACGTCTTTCTTTTCTTACCTTTTATCTATTTTGTTTTTCATATTAATGAGTTGCAATAGGAATCAAAATGTGTCTTGTGCAATATAAAAAATTACACTTTACAACCTTAAACTATAAACTAAATTATAATTTACACTTTAAATTATTTAAATGCACACCTTACACTTTAAACTATGAACCTTGTTACACTTTACACCTTGACATTAGTTTTATAGTTAAGTTAAGCAAAAATCAATAGCACATGACTTGTACCTAATTTTTACTTAAGTGACACAATGTTTAAAGACCAAAACACCCTTTTCACAATCAATTAAAAACAATTTTTTTTTTTCAGTCCTCTGTCTCTCTCACGTGCATACAGGTACAGACACATCTCTCTCTTTCCCAAGGTTTTTTCTTCTTATTGGACTGCACGTTTGAATGGCTTTTTCCAAAGTTGGCACCACCACATATTGACTCTTATCACCACCACCATTGGCTGTTGCCCCCGTTGAAGTTCTTATAGCAGTAGAACTTGCAGTAACAGTTTGGAGTTCTTGCGCCTTCTGCCCAAGAATTTCTAGCAATTCTCGCACCTCCAGCCCAAGAATTTGAGCAGTTCTCGCACCTGTAGCCCAAGAATTTGGGACCAATTGAAGACACAACATTCAATATAACAATTCAAACAAAAAATGCTATTCTATACAATATTCCACAAACAATCATTGTTTCCTTTGTAAAAACAAAAACCCAGTCATAATTAACAATTCCAAAAAGCTACAAAACAGTAGAGCTCTACCTACTAGTCCTAACCCACCTTTCGTCAATAATAAGCAACATAAGAAAGAGGATGGAAAAGATTTGAAAGAAATGGTATTTGAGTGAAAAGAGAAACCATTAGGAATCCCATAGAATGAGGCAAAGCATATTTTGTCTTTAGATTCTTTTTTATTGCTAGCCAACATGCGTCAACATGGCTTAAAAAGCATTTGAATGAGATGTAAAATGAAAACGGTTATATTTTAGAATTGCTTTTGAATAATAAATGCTAGCTTCTGAATTTGGTCATGGCACATGAAGGCGGATACAATTCATCAATGGTATACATTGCGAACGTAAATATTTTGGTACCTGCGTTTTACAAAAACGCGGCCCAAAAACGCTGCCCAAAAACGCGTTTTTTGTAGTGAGAGGACGTACTAAGCTAATTAAAAATTTATCAAGTAGGTGATATTTTTTCCCAAAAACCAAAAAGTAGGTGATATTTTATTCTGTTGGTTTGGTGGATCGGATGGGGTGTGACTCTTATTTTGTTTTTAGAGTTTTGTCGTTTCTTCTGACCGTCAGTCTAGCAAATTTGACTAGAACAAGCTTTTTTTTATTTTATTTTTATTTTTATATGAGTGCCGGTCCTGCTTGTTCAAGATCCCTCTTCCGTCTTCAGACTCCTCGACTAACAATGACTGAGGGAGGGTTGTACTGTTTGTTACATGATCCAACTGATACTGATACAGAGTTTGCAAATAGGATTACTATATTATATTATATCATTAATTTTATCTGAATTAATTTATATCTGATTTTGATATTATTTATTTATTTACTGTAAGGAAAAAGAAATATGGGTAGAGAGAGATCTGAATTTTGGGATCACGCTGAGAAAGTCGATGGCTGTTTTAAATTCAAGTGTATTTACTGTAAACGAGATTTTGCTGGAGGTGCATCAAGGATTAAAGCACACTTGGCCGGAGTTCCAGGTCATGACATTAAGGCATGTAATGCTGTGCCTCAAGAAGTTCAAGAAAAAGCTCAAGCAATAACTCAAAAAAAAAGAGAAGCTGAAGCAATTCAAGGGACCAACAAAAAACTTAAAAGTGCATCAACCTTAGCTTCAAAATTAAAAAATAAGGTGATTATCTAGTCCCAAATCTATACATAGTTGTTTATTTCTAATAAAACTAATGCTTTTTAATTAACCCTTTGCAAACCGTTTCATAATATTTTCTCTTTCTAGGGTAAGGAAGAATATACGGCTGAAATTGTCCTCAATGATGTTGTGGACAGACTAATAGCCACTGCATTTTCACTTGCCACTGAGAATACCAGTTTTGAGTCGAGTTTCAAGGTGGAGTTGAAAAATCTTCTTGAAACATTATTCAAGATTAAATTCTTGTTAGATGATGCTCAAAAGAGGCAATCAAGTGAAGAGTTTGTGAGGAACTGGCTAATGGACCTTAGAGATGCAGCTTATGATGCTGATAATGTGCTAGACGAGTTTAGCTATGAAAGTTTTTGGCAAGAGGTACAGACTCAAAATCTAATGGTGGATCAGGTGCGTAGCTTTTCATTTTGCAATCCCAATCCTGATAAAGTTAAGACCATCAAACAGTTATTGGATAAAATTGTGCATGATGTAGCTGGCTTTGGTCTTAGAATGGAGTTGGTGAATTCAATCCCCAATATTAGCTCGAACATGAATATAGACCCCCTCCTCGATGATTCAGAAGTTGTAGGAAGAGAATACGATGTCAAGAAAATAGTAAACGTACTTATTAGTTCAAGCAATCAACAAGTTATCTCTGTTCTCCCTATTGTGGGTATGGCAGGTCTTGGAAAGACAACTATAGCAAAACTTGTGTATAACAATGAACTAATAAAAAAACATTTTGATGTACTAGCATGGGTAGATGTTGGCATAGATTTCGATGTTGAAGGGATTTTAAGAGAGATTCTTAAATCTCTTGAAGAAAACTTGGGAAATTTAAAATATGATAAAATACTTCAAATATGTGCAGAAAAGTTAAGGGCAATAAAATATCTTCTCATACTTGATGATGTGCAGGATGAGGATCTTGAGAAGTGGGATACTTTAAAGGGTTACTTGTCAAAATTTAATTCCAGTACAGGAAATAATATTGTTGTTACAACCCTTAGTGACAATGTGGCTAAAATTATGGAGACACATCCCAAACATCAGTTGGAAAAATTATCAAAAGATGATTGTTGGTCCATATTCAAGAAAAGAACATCCACAAATGGAAGAATTCCATTAACTTTAGATTTGGAGGTTATTGGCAGGGAAATTGCTAAAAAAAGTGGAGGGGTTCCATGGGCTGCAAGAGTTTTAGGGGGAACAATGAGCTTTAAATGTGATAAAAACAAGTGGCTAGAGATTCAAAATAATAAAATTTGGGATTTGTTGGATGAAGATAATAGTGACATCTTTCCTGTGCTTAAGTTATGCTTTGATCATCTTCCAACACCATCTTTAAAACGATGTTTCGCATATTGTGCTATATTCCCCAAAGATTATGACATGAAAAAGGATGAAGTAATTCAGTATTGGATGGCTGAAGGGTTCCTTGAACTAGCTAAAGAAGTTAATATGGTGATGGAAGATTTTGGTAACATGTATTTCAATATTTTGTTGGCCACGTCCTTTTTCCAAAATGCTAGAATGGATGACTACAGTAATGTTATTAGTTGCAAAATGCATGATTTGGTGCATGATTTTGCACTCTCAATATCAAAATCTGAATCTCTAATCTTGGAGGGAGATTCCGTGGATAATGTCAGTAGCATACAACCTTTATTTGTCCGATTTGATAGCAAAACAACACTAGGAACTTCATTTAGTGGAGATGGTTTCATAAAAGTGTGAACGTTAATTTCAGAAAATTTCAACTTTGACATTATGTCATCAAATTTTAGATACTTACGTATTTTAAAATTACCAAGCCATGAGATATCCGATTCAATTGAGCAATTGATACATTTGAGGCTTCTTGACATCTACCAAACTAGAATGAAGGAACTACCAAAATCTATCACCAAACTCTACAATTTGCAAACTTTAAGAATTGAAATATGGGGTTATGTCAAACAGTTCTCTCTTCCGGAAGATCTAAGTAATTTGATTAAGTTAAGACATATTCATATTAATAGGACCGTGTTTTACCATAAAACTCCCAAGAATATGAAGCGGTTGACTTGCCTCCAAACCTTGCCAATTTTTATTGTGGGTCCAAATGAAGGTTATCATATTAATGAATTGGGACCTTTAAAGAATCTCAGAGGGAAAATAAGAATAGAGAATCTAGAGAATGTGAAAGATGAGAAGGAAGCCAAAAGTGCAAAATTAAATGAAAAGGAAATATTCAACTTGCAATTATACTGGCATTGGAATAGAGCAGAAGAGGACATGTATGATAAAGATGAAGAGGTGTTGGAAGGCCTCCAGCCTCACCCAAATTTGAAAACGTTACTAATCGGTTACTATAGCGGAAAGAAATTCCCATCATGGGTTGGTTCGTCGCTATATCACAAATTGATTCAAATCAATTTGAGGGATTGTAAAGAATGTGATAAAGTTCCCACTCTGGGGCAATTACCTTGTCTTACGGTTCTTACGATAAACAAAATGCACAAGGTAAGAATTATAGGAAGTGAGTTATACTTTTACAGAAATGGGAGTTACAGAAATACTACTACAAAATTATTTCCGGCATTGAGAATACTTGAATTGTGGGAGATGAGTGCCTTAGAAGAGTGGAAGGATGCAAAGGAGTTGACAAGCGCAGGTGAAGTGTTTCCTTGCCTTGAGACGTTGACCTTATTTGAGTGTGGGAAACTGAGATATTTGCCTAGTGTCCTATCACTTATTCAACACTTGGAGATAGAAGGGTGTGGTATTGATGAACTACCTAGTGGGCATCAATACTGTAAATCTCTTCAATATTTCAAGATTGAGAACTGTCCAAATCTGAAGTCAATTCCAGAATCACTGCACACCTGCTCTTCCCTCAAGAATTTCGTACTAATAGATTGTCCTAAGCTGAGGTCATTACCAGGTGTCCCGTCAGTTATTCAACAGTTGGTGATAATAGAGTGTGGTATTGATGAACTACCTAGAGGGCTACAATCCTGTAAATCTCTTCAATATTTGAAGATTGTGGGTTGTCCGGATCTGAAATCAATTCCAGATTTAGGAGAACCATTTCATTCTCTTATTAATTTAAAACTTAGCTATTGTCCTGATCTAAGATTGAAGCTTTCGCAGCGAGAGGGCCGCTTAAAGACTTCAATAATCGGTGGGTATATTGAAGAGTTGGATGCTTTCCCTATTCTGCGTTATCCTTTCATTCGATACTCGCACGCGTCCCTCAGAAGGCTAAGATTACATGGGAGTCCTACACTTAACTCTCTCCCAAACGAAATTCAACTCTTCACTGCCCTTGAAGAGCTGCGGATACAGAACTTTAATGGAATGGAAGCTTTGCCTGATTGGTTCAGCTATCTTTCTTCTCTTCAAAAGCTATCTCTTTACTACTGCAAAAAGTTGATGTATCTTCCCATTCTACACCTCACCAATTTAAAACATCTGCACATTGCTCGTTGCCCCAATTTAGAGAGCAGCGCAGAGTGGTTACAGATGCCCCATATTCGAAACATCAAAATCAATGAAAAATACATCAAAGGGAACAATTCTGAGGACTCTGAAGACTTTGACGACTATGACGACTTTGACTATGAAAATGAAGAATACGATGACTCTGAGTATGAAGAATCTGATGACTCTGAAGATGATAGAGATGATTAGTAAGTGTATTCCATTTCCTACTCTTAAATGTCACATCTTAATATTTTAGGTTAATTATAAAAAGAAAAATATATTTTAGATTAATGTTTCTTGAATTAATTAATAGAAATTTATCTCACCAACCACTCTGATTACTGGAATGTTGCAAAAAATCTTCAACTTTGCACTTCAAAAATGCATGTCATCTTGGCAATTATCAGACCCTGCTTTTTGTCCATTTAAGATAACATACATACTCGTACTTTTTCTCAGTATTTCTTGTAACCTTCACTTCTTGGTGTCAAATTGATTATGTCCATTAATGAAAACATGCTCATTCTTTTCAATTTCATGAGCTGAAATTCTAATATAATACATGGACCAGTTCTTGTTTCTAGGGCTTTGTTAAAGATGGAAAATAGATTTTGTTAATTTGGGCTGCAGGGTCATAATTCCTATGTTTATTTGAGTGAATTTATTGTGGGAAAGTGGAGTTGGGTTGCATAAGAATGAGATTAGACATTGGGTGGGAGAAGGTCTTGCAGATTTAAGTTTTCATGTTTGGGTTGGAAGGGCAGTTTTACTGGTCCATGAATTTATGTGATCCCCAGTTCTACTAGTGGAAGCAGAGCTTAAATTTCTTATGAAGTTTTAGACAGCACTGAAAGTGTTGATGGTTCTAATATATTTATATATCAGTTTTAGCTTTTGAAGGTTTCTAACACATTTCAATTTTTTTGGCTAAATCATGAAGCTTGCAAGCAGATTCCATCTTGGAAATTAACCAACTCGATGACAACTAGTGCCAAGGTACTTCAGCTTTGGAAATTAACCAACTCGATGACAACTGGTGCCAAGGTACTTCAGGTTTGGAAAATAACCAACTCAATGACAACTAATGCCAAGGTACTTCAGGTTTGCTTTCACTTTACCATTTCAGATACATGCATATAACTTACTCTTAATTAATTGGTGCTTTACGAGATCCAATTCAGTTAGTATATTTTTGTACAATGACTGGGTTCTGTACCCATTGTGCTTATCCGCATAAACAAAATTGTTAGTCTATGTAAAGGTGTGCATGTCAACTCCATATATGTGTTCATATGTCACCAAGACAATGTATAGAGTTAGATTGATTAGTCAGATCACAGAATTATGGTTTGACACTCTTTGACATGAAAGTCATTCTGTGCATCAGGCATTATTATAGCTTAACCTGAACAAATGTCCTTTGCTTTCACTCTTTTAATTGCTAACATGTATATATTAAACTAATTGCTAGGAGTATGGGATGTTAAAAAACTAACAACATGTGGGCACTAGGGACAGCATATCTATTGTGTTTAGCCAGAGGAAAAATTAATTTACTTATGGGGTTTTAATCTAGCCGCAAGCTAATGGAAGCTTATAAGATTTGGTAAGTTTTCTCAAATCATCTCTTATGTTTGAATAATTAGAGTACTAATTCAATCTGATAAGTATATCATTCATGCCAAAAGAGTTTAACAATTTTCAGATCTTAATGGTCAAAAGTTTAAAATAATCTCTACTGTTTTATGTGGTGGGTGAAGATGACACACCATTTGCACCAGCTGCAGTGGTTGAAGTTGCATGCTCCGTTTATCAGGAACTGGAATCTGGGTCATTGTGGATTCGAGTGATGAGGGCAAAGGAGATGGACATCACAGTTGCTTTGCTCCGTTTATTTGATTTAGAGATTGGGTTTCTTTTGGTTGTTAGGGTTTGAAATGGGATTTGAGGCATGGACACCACCACTTTTCCCACTTCAAACCCCACCAAACTCTTCCTTTCACTTCCTTACCTCTTTTCCCCAAATACCCACTTCTTACTATTGCTCACAAACACAACCGCTATGCTTTCAAATCCTCTTCTTTTTCCTCCCACTCCACTCCGTCAACAATAGCAACAACAAGCTCTTCTTTTCTCGAACTCCCATTTCAAATAAGTCGGTTTCTAAGCAATGAAGAGCTTGAAAAGCTTAAACTCCTCAAGAATTTTCGATATTATCAGGAACTAGAATCTGGGTCATTGTGGATTCGAGTGATGAGGGCAAAAGAGATGGACATTACAGTTGCTTTGCTTCGTTTATTTGATTTAGGGATTGGGTTTCTTTTGGTTGTTGGGGTTTGAAAAATGGGATTTGGGGCATGGTTACTAATGGATCCGTGGATTTGAATGTGTGTGGGTGTGTTGATTTTTGTATTTTGACTTAGGTCTTTGGGTTGTATTTTGATAGATTTGTGGTTTGTACTTTGATGGTATTACTTGATTTGATTTGTATTAGTTTTCAGGATGTATATTCTTCATGTTTGTGTATGTTCTTCGTGTTTGTGAATTGTGAGAAACCAATAGCTTATTTTAATCTTGTTTTTCTTTTGTTTTTTGTTTTTTTTCTTCTTGTTTTAGGAGGAGAGAGACATAAAGTGAATGTAAAAAAACTTATTTACCCATCTTTTTTAACAGAGGTGGGTAACAGAGACTAAATAGAAGTACCCCAGGTGGGTAAAATGTCAAAAATGAAACCACAGGTGGGTAAGTTAAATTCGGGCTAAACCACAGATGGGTAATTTGTAATTATCCTTGTTTTTTTTTAAATGTCTTCCCAGTTTACGTAACAATGGTCATGTGGATAATTTTTTTTTTTTTTTGAAAATGTCTTTACAGTTAACGCATAATCAATTTTTGTTGCCCATTAATTTTAAATTATGTATAATAATAAAGAAAAGTAATATAAATTTATATTTATTTATGTTAATTTTTATTTTATTTAATGAGTATAAATATATCTATTTCTTATATATTATATAACAAGGACATAATAGTCAATTTATATAAACTACATTTTCAATCCTCCCATTTTTCTCTCCAACAAAAAAAAAGAGTTTTCCACCCTCCCAACCAAACGCACATGAGGGAAAACCAAATCTTTTCTATCCTCCCACTTTTCCATCCTCCCACTAATTTTTCATTCTTCTATTTTTCCAATCCTCCAACCAAACGGACCCTAAGTGCGGAATAAGAGTAAATGAAGCGCAATAAACCAGAACACTACTTTAAGCCATAAGCAAGTACAATAAGTGATAAATGTAAAACTTAAAGAGTAGGGAAGAGAGATGCAAACAAAAAATAATATCGAGATGTGTTATTGAAGAGGAAATCAAAGTACTCGGCAAAAAACCTCTCCACGGCCCTCCAAGCCGAAATCGATCCACTAGTGAATAAATTGGAGTACATGAATATCAAAAAGACCTTTCAAGCCTAATCTACCCAATGTACTTGAGCTCTCCAAGCTTTAGCTACCAACGGACTTCTCGGAGTCTTGTCTTCACTAGTTTATCCGGATCTCACAATTCTGCCTGATTGCATCCGCCACTCAATGACTTCTTTCAATGCTTCCCATAAGAATGGGTGAGATAAGTGTTTGGACTAAGAACTTTTCAAAGATATGTAGATGGAGAGGAATGAGTAAATAGAAACTCTAGAGAAATGATATAAAGAATTGTGGGTAAACAAATTCTAACTCTAGGAGTTTCTTGTGAATACTTCTTGTTCTTCTTACATTTTGTAAGTAATGAGGGTTTATTTAGTATTGGTAAAGGAATGAGAAAAGGCACACTAAAAAATAATCAGGTAGAGAATTTCACGGGTCACTCACGACTTGGCCTGAGTCGCAAAGTGACTCATGCAATATAGCCTGTTATAGACTCTTCAAATTCCAGTATGTGCTTCTCACGTGACCTATTTCACAGGTTAGCAGTTGCGAGCTAATTGCGAAATCCTCATCTTCACAAATTCTTCACCAAACTCTCACACACAACCCTTACATTAAATCCCACAAAAATACAGAAAAATGATTGAACATAATAACAATCAAATTTGATATGGAATTAAAGCTAACAAAAAACTTAGTTGTAAATCACAACTTTACAGAGAGAATGAGATTTCCACACTTCAACCTAATCTCAATCAACCAATTCTAAATCTGATTGTAATCACAATACTTTATTGCAATTTCATCAATTGTCTGACATTTATAAGTAACAATAATCAAAATCAAAATCAAGTAAATTCTACATTAGATCTAATTTATATATTAAAATATCATTCATGTGAACACCAAATCAAAATATTTGCAAGAAACAACTAGTAAAATCTTAGCATCTTCATTAAAATATGTTTATTTATTATGTTTAGAGTGTAAATAAGTTGTTATGTAAGATTTTTTGTCAAGATACTATGATACATGAAGGTTTTTTTTTTTTTTTTTTTTTTTTTTTTTTGGGGGTGCTTAAATAAGATTCTAAACTCAAAATGCATGTGCCAGATTATTATTATTATTATTATTATTAGTTGAGAGGAATTTGAATTCTTGATATCTTTGTTAGGTGCTAGTTGAATTACAAAACTCTTGGCTAGATTTCTATTATATAATTTTATTTAAAAGGAACTTACACAAAATGCATATTGCAAAGGACTTGTTTTGTCATATTTTCTGAAAATAGTTTTTAAGGGTATGTATGGTAACTGTTTTTCCCCTTATTTTCTGTTTCCAAAAACAATTTTCTATTTTTGAGACTAAAAAACTTGTGTGGCAACTCAAAATGGACAAAAAACAAAAATTGTTCTCAAAGCTCAATTTGTGAAGGAAACTAAAAAAATGCAAAACGTTGTTTTCAATTTCTAATTTTCAAAAATCAATGAAAACATGCATTTAATTTAATGAACATGTCTCTTTTAATGAGTTAGCATTAGAGTTCAAATCCTAGTAACAACATATTTTAGTATTTTATATTTTTTTTTCTTTAAAAAACTATCTTTTTAATTTCAGCTAACCAAACATGTTTTTAATTTCAAAAATACAAGAAAAATGTTTTTTTCTTTATATTCACAAAAACAAGTTTTTGAAAATAGAAAACAAAAACTGTTACAAAATATAACCTAAAATTCCTGCTTTCTATGAGTATTGGTCCTGCTTGTTCAAGCCTGGATAATGACACAACCCATCTTCTTTCGGCCAGTGGTGGTGGGTTGACATTTTAGCACAGTTCACATGCGCTTTAGCATAAAATATTTGACCTTTTAAAATACTTGGATAGGAAAGCCCTCGAAACTTCCCTTTTCACACTAAGATTTGACCTTTGAAAGGAAATATGTTAAGAAGAGATGATTTTTTTTTTTTTTTTTATATAAGTAGTTTCATTACACAATCACTAATACACGCAAAAAAATAAGTATATTAATACACTGGACACAAGTCATGTCTCATTTTTTGTTATGCAATAGTGTGTATTAGACTATTAGTGCATGTGGAACATAATTTTCCCTTTTGATATTATAGCCATTTGAGAAAGGGTGGGAAATGAGTCAAATGACTATTAGACACAAACTTACACTCATGTGCATTTTAAACTCAAATTATAACTTCAAATTATGATTTTAGTTCTCCTAAAAAAAGAAAGTTTCACTTTCAGTTTAAAACCTAAGTGTGTGTTAGCATATATACACACCTTTATGAAAGTATAACCGTTTAAATTAATAATGATAAAATTTTTAAAGAATATAAAAACTATTTCTAGCGTTCGTATTTGGTTTGCTAAGAATAACCATCGTAGATCCTTAAAAAAAAAAAAAAAAAAAAAAACCATTTTAGATAAAAGGATCATATAGAACAAATCCAAACTATAAATTACGTAGAATTTTTTAAATTTGAGCAGTCAATGCAAAATTAATAAAGAATCTAAATTTTGAGGAACCAAATTATTGGTTTTTTTTTTTTTAAATATCCAAATCTGTGCTAGCAAGAAATAAAATTCTAAAAAAAAGAAAAATAATTACAAGTTGGGAAACAAAGAATAAAATCAAGGACTTAATTAATTTTTTTTTTATGTTTGCCAAAAAAAAAATATGTACTCTGTTTGCTTCACTAGAAAATCTTTTGTAAAGATAGTTTTCCACATTTTCTAGTGTTTGGTAGCACAAAAAAAATTGGTCAATAGAAAACTATCTTTAGTCAACGGAAAACACTGATAAAAATAAGGCTTATTTTAAATAGGTTGTTTTCCATTTTTTTTTTTTTCGAAAATGATCTCTCCCACATGCATTGCATTTTCTATAAATATTATCTTAATTTGTAGCCGCTAGAAACATAATTTTTTGGCGCCTTCTCCCTCTCACGGTAAGCTCTTTCACTTTTTCTCTCTTCCATTTACTTTTTCTCTCATCAATCCTCACACCCTTACTGTCACCAACTCTGGTCTCTCCTCTTCCCATGGATCTCTCTCTCTCTCTCTCTCTCTCTCTCTCTCTCTTTTCTTCATGTTTCTCTTCCTCTTTGTAACACAGTTCTTTGATTAGATTCCCCCCCCCCCTCACTAATTGGTCAATAGTTCCGACTTGCAAAAGAGAACATATTTGAAGCGATAATTTTGATTGTATCTATATATTGTCAAAATTTTAGTATGAAAACCAAATTCACTCTTGGTTCTTATTTATTTATATTCGTTACATTAGTTGGTTTACATAATACATATGTTTTAAATTATGCAAGAAATATAAATAAAAAAAATTGCATATCAAACAGCAGAAAACATTCTCAAATTCATTTTCAAGATTGTTACCAAATATCGGAAAATAAGATAATTTTCTAGAAAATGCTCTTTAGAAAATGAACGATTTTCCAGAAAATGTTAATGTTGAAACAAATAGAGGAATAAAAGAAAATGAGTTTGGCTTACCTCTAGTACTTTTTTAACTGAAGTTATCATTTTGTTTTAAATATATAATGTTAAGTGGTAGTCGGTTTTAATATCCACATTTTATTTAATTAGTGGATGATGTGACAGTTTTTTCATTAAAATAATAGGAGATTCCAATTAAAAAAGTATGGAAGCTAAACCCAAAGAAAATTAACAAAATGAGATGCTTTAATGTTTTTATTTATTTTTTCTTAAACTGGAACCCAAAAAAAAAAAAAAAGTTCTGATTGAGCACCACTCTCTCTAGGCTTTAAGCATTTAGGACGTTGATTAACATTTAATAGTGACAGTGCTAACAACCATTGATAAAAGGACAAAACAACTCTTAAACAAAAAGATTGAAAATGTTTAAAATAAACTATAAAGATCAAATTGATAACAAAATTTCCCATAAAAAAAATTGATAACAAATTTAAATTCAGAGGAAACAATTGTGGATCAATAAGAAATAAAAACTACAAGTTAATGAGAATCACAGCACGAAACGAAGGAATTTTTTTTCTAAGAAGTACTACACAGACACAAATATGGACATGATACAACAACTTAAGAAATTTTAAAAAAATTATAATATAAAATGGTCAGTACAACACTAATTTAATAAAATTATTACAACACAGATACAGCAACGAAGTGTACAAGGCCCCATTCAGTATATTAGTTTAATATTATATTTTTAATTTTTAACCAATATTACACATATTTTTAAATACTTTCACATCTGCGTACCAAAACAGCACTTGTTTTCTATGAATGCCGGTCCTGCTTGTTCAATGTCTGCGTACCAAAACAGCGCTTGTTTTCTATGAATGCCGGTCAGCGCTTGTTTTCTATGAATGCCGGTCCTGCTTGTTCAGTGCTGGAGGCTGGAGTGGACCCCATCTTAAAAGTCACAGCCCATCTTCTTTCCGCGTAATGACGGTTCAACATATCTTCTCAATCGTCTCGTCTCTTCCTCTTATTGTTCACTCGCTGTTACATTTTTTTCTCTCTCTTGCTCTTCACAGTCTATTATTACCTTCTTTATCTATCTCTGTTTCTCTCTCCCTCTTCCTCTTCCTGACCTCCATTATTGACTGCTTCTACCTATTTGCTGGCTACTACTGCTACAGTAAGTGCACTCTAACATGCCTCTTTCTTATTATTATTACTTTTTTGCCTTTTCCTTTTCCTTTTATTTCTTGTCTGAAGTAATAATTTAATTAACACAACGAAAGACAATAAGCTCTTCCATCTTTAGTCTCCTCAACTAACAAAGAGTCAAAGACTGAGGGAGGGCTGTACTGTTCGTTAACATGATCGAAAATGATATAGACTTCAAAAAACAAAAAAAGGATATATTTAGTTTGATATCTTCCATTAACAGGAAGATAGACCAATTCGGAAAAGTAGCTGAATATATAGAAGATTATTTTCTCTTCTAGGATTAATATATTAGGTCCAATTCCGTAGCCTGTGATACAACCGAAAGAGCCACCTTCGTTTATCTGTTGTACATGTTCAGTAGTCGTTACAACGTGAAGGGATAGATAATAACAATTGCTGAGAACTGATACTGATACAGACAGTTTGCAAATATGATTATTATATTTTATCTGAACTAAATTACATCTGATTTTGATATTGGATTATTTATTTATTGCAAGGAAAAAGAAATATGGGTAGAGAGAGACCATTTTTTTGCTTTTTCCTTTTCCTTTTCCTTTTATTTCTTGTCTGAAGTAATAGTTTAATTAACACGAAAGACAATAAGCTCTTCCATATTTAGGGTTTGTTTGAGATAATAATTTGAGTTATGTTATATAGGTGTTTTGGATGGACTAATAAGTGAAAAAGTGTATGAAAATATATATAATGTTATTTAAAATGTAAAAAACAAAAAATTGCTAAATCTCAACTAACAAAGAGTCAAAAACTGAGGGAGGGTTGTACTATTTGTTAACATGATCGAAAATATGATACAGACTTCAAAAAACAAAAAGGATAAATTTAGTTTGATATCTTCCATTAACTGCAAGGATGGACCCGGGGGGCCCTAAAGGGGCCCGGGCCTTCCCTGACCCTTAGAAAAAAAAAAAAAAATAGTGGGAATATATGCATCAAGTTAGATACTCACGTACAACTTTGCCCCCTCACTCCAAAATCTACGCCCCCATCATCAAAATTTCATCACATCAGCAAAAAGAGATCACAATAGTCCAAGAGTCCATCTACTCTGCACGTAGGATTCACTTCTCCACGTCTTTCTTTTCTTACCTTTTATCTATTTTGTTTTTCATATTAATGAGATGCAATAGGAATCAAAATGTGTCTTGTGAAATATATGAAATTACACTTTATAATTTTAAACTGTGAACTAAATTATACTTTGTACTTTAAATTATTTTATGGCCTGTTTGGAAGTTTAGAGAGGGAGGAGAGTAGAGGGGAGGAGAGTAGTGGGAAGGAGAGTAGAGGGGAATGATTATCTTCCACTTTATTTGGATGTTTTTAAAATTAAGTAAGGGGAGGGGAGTAATTAGTCTTTTCATTTGTAATTTTGTTAATATAGTAAGGACAAATTTGGTAATTCATTGGTCAAACATTTTTATCTTCCACTCTCCTTTCAAATCTCTCCAATTTGGGGAAATTAAAAATAAGGGATTAGAGGGAGTTGAAACCCCCTCCCCCTCCTTCCTGAAAAAACTTCCAAATAAGAGTATTAAATTACTCTTCCTCCCTCTACTCTACTCCCCTTCCATTTTTAAACATCCAAACAGACCATAAATGTACACTTTACACCTTAAACTATGAATCTTGTTACACGTTACACTTGACATTAGTTTCACCGTTAAGTTAAACAGAAATCAATAGCACATTACTTAGGCATGATTTTTACTTACATGATACAATATTTAAAGTCCAAAACACCCTTTTCACAATCAATTAAAAACCAATTTTTTTTTTCAGTCCTCTGTGACTCTGTCTCCCTCGTGTGCGTACTGGTACAGACACAACTCTCTTTCCCAAGGTTTTTTCTTCTTATTGGACTGCACCTTTGAATGGCTTTTTCCAAAGTTGGCACCACCACACATTGACTCTTATCACCACCACCATATGCTGTTGCACCCGTTGAAGTTCTTATAGCAGTATAACTCGCAGCAATAGTTTGGAGTTCTTGTGCCTTCTGCCCAAGAATTTCTAGCAATTCTTGCACCTCCAGCCCAAGAATTTCAGCAGTTCTCGCACCTCTAGCCCAAGAATTTGGGACCAATTGAAGACGCAACATTCAATACAACAATTCAAACAAAAAATGCTATTCTATACAATATTCCACAAACAATCATTGTTTCCTTCGTAAAAACAAAAACCCAGTCATAATTAACAATTCCAAAAAGCTACAAAACAGTAAAGCTCTACCTACTAGTTTTAACCCACCTTTCGTCAATAATAAGCAACATAAGAAAGAGGATGGAAAAAATTTGAAAGAAATGGTATTTGAGAGAAAAGAGAAACCATTAGGAATCCCATAGAATGAGGCAAAGCATTTTTTGTCTTTAGATTTTTTTATTTTCAATTGCTCGCCAACATGCGTCAACATGACATAAAAAGCATTTGAATGAGATGTAAAATGAAAACGGTTATATTTTAGAATTGCTTTTGAATAATAAATGCTAGCTTCTGAATATGGTCATGGCACATGAAGGCGGATACAATTTATCAATGGTATACATTGCGAACGTAAATATTATTGGAGGAGAGGACGTACTAAGCTAATTAAAAATTTATCAAGTAGGTGATATTTTTTCCCAAAAACAAAAAAGTAGGTGATATTTTATTTTGTTGGTTAGTTGGATCAGATGGGGTGTGACTTTTATTATGTCTTTAGAGTTTTGTCGTTTCTTCTAACCGTCAAGCTGGCAAATTTGACTAGAACAATTTTTTTTTTTTTTTTTTTATATGAGTGCCGGTCCTGCTTGTTCAAGATCCCTCTTCCGTCTTCATACTCCTCAACTAATGATGACTGAGGGAGGGCTGTACTATTTGTTACATGATCGAACTGATACTGATACAGAGTTTGCAAATAGGATTACTATATTATATTATATCATTAATTTTATCTGAATTAATTTATATCTGATTTTGATATTATTTATTTATTTATTTATTGTAAGGAAAAAGAAATATGGGTAGAGGGAGAGATCCATTTTGGGATCACGCTGAGAAAGTCGATGGCTGTGTTAAATTCAAGTGTAAATACTGTAAACAAGGTTTTCCTGGAGGTGCATCAAGGATTAAAGCACACTTGGCCGGAGTTCCAGGTCATGACATTAAGTTATGTAATGCTGTGCCTCGAGAAGTCCAAGAAAAAGCTCGAGCAATAACTCAAAAAAAAAGAGAAGCTGAAGCAATTCAAGGGACCAACAAAAAACTTAAAAGTGCATCAACCTTAGTTTCAAAACTAAAAAATAAGGTGATTATCTAGTCCCAACTCTATACATATTTATTTATTTCGAATAAAACCAATGCTTTTTAATTAACCCTTTGCAAACCTTTTCATACTATTTTCTCTTTGCAGGGTAAGGAAGAATATATGGCTGAAATTGTCCTCAATGATGTTGTGGATAGACTAAGAGCCAAGGCGTTTTCACTAATTGCCACTGAGGATATCGGTTTTGAGTGGAGTTTCAAGGTGGAGTTGGAATATCTTCTTGAAACATTATTCAAGATTAAATTCTTGTTAGATGATGCTCAAAAGAGGCAATCAAGTGAAGAGTTTGTGAGGAACTGGCTAATGGACCTTAGAGATGTAGTTTATGATGCTGATAATGTGCTAGACGAGTTTAGCTATGAAAGTTTTTGGCGAGAGATACAGACTCAAAACCTAATGGTGGATCAGGTGCGTAGCTTTTCATTTTGCAATCCCAATCCTGATAAAGTTAAGACCATCAAACAGTTATTGGATAAAATTGTGCATGATGTAGCTGGCTTTGGTCTTAGAATGGAGTTTGTGAATTCAATCCCCAATATTAGCTTGGACATGAATATAAACCCCCTCATCGATGATTTAGAAGTCGTAGGAAGAGAATACGATGTCATGAAAATAGTAAACGTACTTATTAGTTCAAGCAATCAACAAGTAATCTCTGTTCTCCCTATTGTGGGTATAGCAGGTCTTAGAAAGACAACTTTAGCAAAACTTGTGTATAACAATGAATTAATAAAGAACCATTTTGATGTACTAGCATGGGTAAATGTTGGTATAGATTTCGATGTTGAGGGGATTTTAGGAAAGATTCTTATATCTCTTGAAGAGGACTTGAGATTTTCAATATATTATAAATTACATCAACTATGTGCAAAAAAGTTGAGGGCAATAAAATATCTTCTCATTCTTGATGATGTGCATGATGAAGATCTTGAGAAATGGGATTCTTTAAAGGGTTACTTGTCAAAATATAGTTCAAGCATAGGAAATAATATTGTTGTTACAACCCATAGTGATAATGTGGCTGAAATTATAAAGACACATCCCAAACATCAATTGGAAAAATTATCAAAAGATGATTGTTGGTCCATATTCAAGAAAATATCAATCACAAATGGAAGAATTCCATTAGATTTAGATTTGGAGGTTATTGGCAGGGAAATTGCTAAAAGATGTGGAGGGGTTCCATTGGCTGCATGAATTTTAGGGGGAACAATGTGCTTTAAATGTGATAAAAACAAATGGCTAGAGATTCAAAATAATAAAATTTGGGATTTGTTGGATGTAGATAATAGTGACATCTTTCCTGTGCTTAAGTTATGCTTTGATCATCTTCTAACACCATCTTTAAAACGATGTTTCTCATATTGTGCAATATTCCCTAAAGATTATGACATGAAAAAGGATGAAGTAATTCAGTATTGGATGGCTGAAGGATTCCTTGAACTAGCTAAAGAAGTTAATATGGTGATGGAAGATATTGGTAACATGTATTTCAATATTTTGTTGGCCGCATCCTTTTTCCAAAATGCTAAAATGGATGACTACGGTAATATTATTAGTTGCAAAATGCATTATTTGCTGCATGATTTTGCACTCTCAATATCAAAATTTGAATCTCTAATCTTGGAGGGAGATCCCGTGGATAGTGTTAGTAGCATACAACCTTTATTTGTCCGATTTGATGGCAAAACAACACTAGGAAGTTTCAGAAAATTGCGCACACTAATTTTAGAAAATTTCAACTTTGGCATCATGTTATCAAATTATAAATGCTTACGCGTTTTAAAATTATCCGGGGATAGTATAAAGGAGTTGCCAGATTCAATTGAGCAATTAATACATTTGAGGCTTCTTCACATCTTCCTAACTGGAATTAAGGAATTACCAAAATCCATCACTAAACTCTACAATTTGCAAACTTTAAGAATTGAAAAACGTCATTATTTCGAACGGTTCTCTCTTCCAGAAGATCTAAGTAATTTGATTAAGTTAAGACATATTCATATTAATATTAATATGACAGTGTCTCACCTTAAAACTCCTAAGAATATGGGGCGGTTGACTTGCCTTCAAACCTTGCCAATTTTTACTGTGGGTTCAGATGAAGGTCATCTTATTAAAGAATTGGGACCTTTAAAGAATCTCAGAGGGAATATAAGAATAGAGAATCTAGATAATGTGGAAGATGAGGAAGAAGCCAAAAGTGCAAAATTAAACGAAAAGGAAATATTCAACTTGCAATTATACTGGCAATGGAATACAGCAAAAGAGGACAGGTATGATAAAGATGAAAAGGTGTTGGAAGGCCTCCAGCCTCACCCAAATTTGAAAACGTTACTAATCGCTAACTATAGCGGAAAGAGATTCCCATCATGGGTTGGTTCGTCACTATATCACAATTTGATTGAGTTCGATTTGAGTCATTGTAGGGAATGTGAAGAAGTTCCCACTCTGGGGCAATTACCCTGTCTTAGGGTTCTTGAAATAACAGGAATGGAGGAGGTAAGATGTATAGGAAGTGAGTTTTACTTTTACAGTGATGGGAGTTACAGAAATACTACATTATTTCCGGCATTGAGAATACTCAAATTGGAGTGGATGATAACCCTAGAAGAGTGGAAGGATACAAAGGATTTGACAAGCACAGGTGAGATGTTGGTGGTGTTTCCTTGCCTTGAGCAGTTGACCTTAGTTGGCTGTCAGAAATTGAGGTACTTGCCAGGTGTCCCGTCAGTTATTCAACACCTGGTGATAATGAACTGTGCTATTTATGAACTACCCAGTGGGCTACAATTCTGTACATCTCTTCAAAATTTGGAGATTGATGGCTGTCCAAATCTGAAATCAATTCCAGATTTAGGAGAAGCATTTCATTCTCTTATTAATTTAAAACTTAGCAACTGTCCTTATCCAAGACTGAAGCTTAGTCGAAAAGGCCGCTTAAAGACTTTGGTAATCGGTGGGTTTATCGAAGACTTGGATGCTTTCCCGATTCTGCGTTATCCTTTCATTCAATACTCGCACGCGTCCCTCAAAAGGCTAAGATTGCATGGGAGTCCTACACTTAACTCTCTCCCGAACGAAATTCAACTCTTCACTGCCCTTGAAGAGCTGCGGATATAGAACTTTAACGGAATGGAAGCTTTGCCTGATTGGTTGAGCTGTCTTTCTTCTCTTCAAAAGCTGTCTCTTTACTACTGCAAAAAGCTGATGTATCTTCCCATTCTACACCTCACCAATTTAAAACATCTGCACATTGCTCGTTGCCCTAATTTAGAGAGCAGCGCAGAGTGGTTACAGATGCCCCATATTCGAAACATCAAAATCAATAAAAAATACATCAAAGGGAAGGATTCTGAGGACTCTGAAGACTATGACGACTCTGTGTTTGAAGAAGAAGAATATGACGAATATGAGTATGAAGAATCTGATGACTCTGAAGATGATAGAGATGATTCGTAAGTGTATTCCATTTCCTACTCTTAAATGTCACATCTTAATATTTTAGGTTAATTATAAAAAAATATATATATTTTAGATTAATGTTTCTTGAATTAATTAATAGAAATTTATCAAACCAACCACTCTGATTACTGGAATGTTGCAAAAAATCTTCAACTTTGCACTTCAAAAATGCATGTTGTCTAGGCAATTATCACAGCCTGCTTTTTGTCCATTTAAGATAACATACATACTCGGTACTTTTTCTCAGCATTTCTTGTAACCTTCACTTCTTGGTGTCAAATTGATTATGTCCATTGATGAAAACATACTCATTCTTTTCAATTTCATGAGCTGGAATTCTAATATAATACATGGACCAGTTCTTGTTTCTAGGGCTTTGTAAAAGATGGAAAATAGATTTTGTTAATTTGGGCTGCAGGGTCATAATTCCTATGTTTATTTGAGTGAATTTATTGTGGGAAAGTGGAGTTGGGTTGCATAAGAATGAGACTTGACATTGGGTGGGAGAAGGTCTTGCAGATTTAAGTTTTCATGTTTGGGTTGGAAGGTCAGTTTTACTGGTCCATGAAGTTATGTGATCCCCAGTTCTACTAGTGGAAGCAAAGCTTAAATTTCTTATAAAGTTTTAGACAGCACTGAAGGTGTTGATGGTTCTAATATATTTATATATCAGTTTTAGCTTTTGAAGGTTTCTAACACATTTTAATTTTTTTGGCTAAATCATGAAGCTTGCAAGCAGATTCCATCTTGGAAATTAACCAACTCAATGACAACTGGTGCCAAGGTACTTCAGGTTTGGAAATTAACCAACTCGATGACAACTGGTGCCAAGGTACTTCAGGTTTGGAAAATAACCAACTCGATGACAACTGATGCCAAGGTACTTCAGGTTTGCTTTCACTTTACCATTTCAGATACATGCATATAACTTACTTCTTAATTAATTGGTGCTTTACGAGATCCAATTCAGTTAGTATATATTTGTACAGTGACTGGGTTCTGTACCCACTGTGCTTATCCGCATAAACAAAATTGTTGGTCTATGTAAAGGTGTGCATGTCAACTCCATATATGTGTTCATATGTCACCAAGATAATGTATAGAGTTAGATTGAGTAGTTAGATCATAGAATTATGGTTTGACACTCTTTGACATGAAAGTCATTCTGTGCATCAGGCATTATTGTAGCTTAACCTGAACAAATGTCCTTTGCTTTCACTCTTTTAATTGCTAACATGTATATATTAAACTAATTGCTAGGAGCATGGGATGTTAAAAAACTAACAACATGTGGGCACTAGGGACAGCATATCTATTGTGTTTAGCCAGAGGAAAAATTAATTTACTTATGGAGTTTTAATCTAGCCGCAAGCTAATGGAAGCTTATAAGATTTGGTAAGTTTTCTCAAATCATCTCTTATGTTTGAATAATTAGAGTACTAATTCAATCTGATAAGTATATCATTCATGCCAAAAGAGTTTAACAATTTTCAGATCTTAATGGTCAAAAGTTTAAAATAATCTCTACTGTTTTATGTGGTGGGTGAAGATGACACACCATTTGCACCAGCTGCAGTGGTTGAAGTTGCATGCTGCCTTTTCTACGATTTTCATGGCCTTTTACTGGTTGATTTACACCCGAGTATCACCTGTGAGGTTTCTCTGTTAATTATTCAGAATCTATAAGCAAATAATTAAAGATAACAACAAATTATAAAAAATAAATAAATAATTGAGAGAAGAGAGAATGAGAGAGTGAATACAAAATTTGTAACACTTTGAAACCTTGAGTAAAAGACTATGAAGCCTTTTCTTTAGTCCATTAACCCTCATAAAATTATATTCAATTAAGGTTTTCCATCTATTTTGGTGTTTTCTTTCTGTAAGCTTTACGTTATTTTCATACCCAACAGGTGACCACTTTGATAGATCTAGATCATGCAACTAATGACGAGGTACTTGAGGTCTGCCTTCTCTTTACCATTTCAGATGCGTGTATATAACTGACTCTCTTTACCATTTCAGATGCGTGTATATAACTGACTTCTTAATTGGTGCTTTGCGAGATCCAATTCAGTTTATATATATTTGTACAGTGACTGGAGGTGCTCCCTTTCTGCAATGATGGAGGTGCTCCCTTTCTGTGGAAAGCTAGATGAAAGTATCCTGAAATGGTTTTTGAAGCTGGATGTTTTGTTTCTTACTGGTCGCTTTGCAAGGGATATGGAATCAGCAAGAGTGGTCATTGGTAGAAGATTGTTCATAGTCCAAGAATCACAATGGAGGGAATTTAAAATTGATTCCAATGAAATTGTTTCATAGAAATTTGTGAGTTCTCTCATTCTTGTCTTTATTTCTTTTAATTTCTCTCTTCCAAGAAAACCTAATATGAATCCTTTCCTTTTGGTTCTAACATTTAAATTCGCATACTCTTTACTAAATTTGTTGTTCATATACTATTTACATATTTTGGTTATTCTTCAATTAGCAGTCATGTACTTCAACATAGAATGGTCCAAAATTTTCCCTGTTCCAAATATCCAGATTAACTTTTGATTCCTATTCTATGCTAAAAATAATCTAAAATTGGTATTTTTCTCAAATATCCTTTTCTCCAACATTTCAATTTGGAATAAAGTAGTTTTTTTTTTCCACTTACCATATTTCTTATTCACTTATTTTATAGCGAGAACCCTTCAATTTTAGTTTCAAATTTGTATTGCCATTTAGAGCAACATGTTTTACTACATAGCATATGTAGACTTTCAAATTTTTGACTTGTCAGTTTTCTAATAATTTGGGCCTGTTATTTGTACAATGTTTAAAAAGATAATATTGCCTTCACGGTTAGGTGTATCTCAATCTTAAGAGAAAAAATGTTGAATTTATGACTATGATTTCTGTAAGCCATAGTTAGTTGCACTTGACAATTCTTTTGATGTAATTGCCACCAATAATTTCTTTTTTATCAACGAATACTTTTCCAATGTCAAGGATGCTTCACGATTGTTTGGGGCTGGGGTAACTTTTTATCTCTTCAAGAACAGAAGTTCAGGAGCAGGAGTGCTACTACCTACCAGCAAAGCAGGTGGCAAACTCACTTTCCATGGAAAGCTAAATGAAGAACTGAAGCTTGAATTGGTTCCAAATTTCCAATCTAATTGTTTCATTGAAATTTATGAGTTGGCACATTCTGTCACCACAAACAGTTTTTTTCAACATATTTTTATCCACAGTTACTTAAAATTGTTGATAGAAGCTTTAATTTTCTACAGTTATGCACAACCATGGAGGCGTGGAGTAAATTTGAAGAAATTAGCATACATATTTCAACAATTATGCACAACTATTTGAGGTAAGTGTTAAAAATAAAGGGGCTCCCTTTCCCAGTGTTTTCTTTCCCTCTAAAATTTCACTTTCATCACCGCAAAATGAGTCTAAAAAATACTTAAATTGGGAAAAATTTTATCAACGAGTTGATGAATGTAGAAAAAATAATTAAATATTTTAGCAACAGTTTTGTAAATGTAGAAAATCAGTAACACCAGGAAGCTACAAGCCAAAGGTTTTCTCACTTTCTATCTCTCTCTCTAAAATTCTCTCTAATTCTCACTCACACACACGTACAAATGCAAAGGTTTTTTTTTTTTTTTTTTTTTCACAGTGACATTTGTTTCTCTCTTTCTCTCTTAGAAAAACCTAATTCCATTTTTCCCGTTTGGTAGATCGATTTCCTTCAATTTCGGCTGTTCAGATGGAAAATTTCTTGAATTTCGAGGCTTCGGTAAGTGATTATATCTATTTGTGTTTTGTAGTTCTATTTCTTTTTTTTCAATGTTTGAGAATCTCTGTATTTGATTGAGAACCTAAAGCACTTGGAGAATTTTGAAATTTTGGATTTTTGTTTGAATTTTTTCTTGAATTGAGCATTGAATTTGAAATGCTATGCCAAACTTGATTGTGAGAAGAATAGATTGGTGAAAATTAGGACTTAAATTGGATGTTATGGTGATGAGGTAATCAAACTTGTTGAAACTAAGATCAAACTTGGTAAAATCACCATTTTAATAGTTTTTCTTTATTTATTTTTAATACCGAGATAGAGGTGCATGATTCTGAATTTAGCAATTTTTATTTATTTATTTTGAATGATTTGCTTTAATTTTAGCCTATCATGATGCTCGTACTCACCTCATTCTAATGATTTTTGTAAATGTACTTTGTTACAAATCAAGTTGTTCTTTAAGGTTCAAATCTATGTTGTTGGATTTCTCATTGGTCACATAATATAGATTTAAGATATCGGCATCATGTTCAAGAAAAAAGACAACAAGTTTCTTTAAATCCAATATTTAAGAAGGGGTGCAGTTTGACCTGTATAAAAATAAAAAAGATGAGGTGCAATTTGTCCAGTATGTCATCCTTAGAAACTACTAGTTGTATATATCTTTCAAAATTCAAATGCTTGAATAAGTATAAATTATAAAATGGCTTGAATGAGTATAAAATTGCTGGTATGTAGATCTGGAACTCTGGTGAATGTACAAAATTCAAGTTGAAGGCTTTAGAAGTTGATCTTGAAGCTTAAGAATGATGGGTGCTTGAGTTCATCCTTAGTAAATTGAGGTTCTTAGAAGACCCTTTTTCTGTATATCAATTTTTACTCTGCATTTCACTTATTTAGTAGTGAAGGCTCTAATTGTTGCATGGTAACATTATAGTCATATCAGAAAAGAAAGGTTTTTTGTTTTTTCAATTAGCGAAGAAAGAAAATATTTTGGTTTTAATTTTAGCTTGATCACCATTACATGGATCAAAAGTTTGATGGGTCAAGGCCTTAGTGTTGGAATTGATGATTTGGCTAATCAATGCCTCTGTAAGGTTGATATAAAACCATGGTTGTTCTCTAAAAAGAAAAAAAAAAAAGT
This sequence comes from Castanopsis chinensis, assembly GCA_032878915.1. Lineage (NCBI taxonomy): Eukaryota > Viridiplantae > Streptophyta > Magnoliopsida > Fagales > Fagaceae > Castanopsis > Castanopsis chinensis. Next base: position 10,566,590 of record JAVQMG010000087.1, on the reverse strand, counting down.
GTCACAATTTAGAAGTGGATTCTAGTAAAATTGAGATTTATTGGAACTTGAATAATGCTAAATTTGGTTATGGGCCAGAGCCAATGGTGGGATTTTATTAACTTGGTCTTACTCTCAGCAATTTAGAGATTCCCAATCACAAGGTCTTGCTTTCTCACTTATTTTGTATGCTCAGTTTAAACACAGTTTATTAAAATTTTGTAGAAGCCACGAAGTTTGCAAATGATTGGAAAAAAGAAGAGAGACGATCCTTTGGAGGTCCTGGCCTTTCTGCAATTTTTATTTTTTAAAAAGGTCTTAACTTTCCTGAGATTCTCCTGTGGGATTTCTTTTTTTATTGTTTTCCTTTTCCAGTTTTCTAGGACATAAATAATGCTAAATTTGGTTATGGGCCAGAGCCAGTGGAGGGATTTTATTAACTTGGTCTTACTCTCAGCAATTTATAGAGTCCCAATCACAAGGTCTTGCTTTCTCACTTATTTTGTATGCTCAGTTTAAACTCAGTTCATTAAAATTTTGTAGAAGCCATGAAGTTTGCAAATTATTGGAAATCAAGATTGAAAAAGAAGAGAGATGGTCCTTTGGAGGTCCTGGCCTTTCTGTGATTTTTATTTTTTAAAAAGGTCTTAACTTTCCTGAGATTCTCCTGTGGGATTTCTTTTTTTATTGTTTTCCTTTTTCAGTCTGCCCTTACAGGGGAGTCACTCCCAGTAACCAAAAATCTTGGTGATGATGTATACGCTATTTCAACATGTAAACAAGGTGCAATTAAAGGAGTTGTTATTGCAACTGGAGTACATACCTTATTTGGAAAGGCAATTCATCTTGTGGAAACTGCTACAATCATTGGACATTTTCAGCAGATAATTTCAGTATATTATTTTGGATGAAATCTTCACTTAGAATCTCAGAGGCTGGAAGAATGTTTAGAGCTGTAATATTTCTAAACAGTTTCATCTTTTCTGCTTGGAGGTAATGGGGCAATGATAGGTAACAATGTGAAAGAGTTTTGCACTTGTTCTGTGAGAATCTGTCAATGTTTGGGTATTTAATGAGTTACCATTTGCCTTGATCATTCAGGTCGTAACTGCAATATGAAACTTCTGTATTTGCTCGATTGCCATTGGGCTGGTAATAGAAATCATTGTCATATATGGGATTCATCATAGGGGTAATCATGTTGGGATAGATAAGCTTCTTGTTTTACTCATTGGTGGCATCCCCATTTCTATGCCAACAATTCTTTCTGTTACAAGCTAGCCGTGGACAAGTCACAAGAATATGATAGAGGTGGTATTTCCAATCCTTTTATTATTATTATTATTATTATTATTATTATTATTATTATTATTATTATTATTATTATTATTATTATTATTATTTCCTTGACTGACATGACCTTAAATTATGTAAGTAGGTTGCTTATGGGAAATTGCTTAGGTCACCAATGTTGATAACTTTCGTGTTGCACTCTTAAGGCAATGCTCCATATTGGCAGTTCCCTTGTTTAAAGATTTCATAGAAACTCATCAAAAAGACAAAAAAGATTTCATAGAAATGTACAATATCCTATGAGAAAGATGTTTATGAGCTAAACAATTCTAAGTGGGCCCTTAATGTATAAACAATATCTCATCTAAAACCTTTCTCAATTGTTGGCTACGTTACTAGATAAAACATTTTGTAGTTTGTGTCATAATGGGTACTCCTGCTTAGTTGGGTACTTCTTCTTCAGTGCCATCTCTACTGCCACCACATACAAGCTCACCACCGGTGTATCTAGATTTATATGGCAAGCTCTTAGAAATGGCTAAGGTTCAAGTACTTAAAAGAGAAATTGGCTCTGTTGAGATTGGTTTACTAGATAAAACATTTTGTAGTTTGTGTGCTAATGGTTACTCTACTTAGTTGGGTACTTCTTCTTCTAGCTCTGGGAAATGGCTAAGGTTCAAGTACTTAAAAGAACTCTTTGAATACTTTTTAGTGTACAAGGATTTTAAGTGTACTATTCAACAAATGTTTTGTGTAGCATGTAGTGATTCCTATTTCAAATTGAAGAGTGTAAATGGAAGTAGGCAGAGTAGTTGAGTTACAATTAAATTACCAAATTTCCTATCCACTTATTTTAAAGCGATTTCCCGTCAATTTTTGTGTCAAACTTGTATCTCTATGTACTGCAACATATTCTATTGCATAGCATATGCAAACCTTCAAATTTTGTATCAAACAGCTCCCTCAAATTTTTTGGATTTATTTTACCCAGGAATTCTAGTCTACTCGTTACTATTGCATTGTCTTCACTATAATGTTTTGACTTGTCAGATTTCTAATAATAATGGCTCTTATTGAATATTAAGAAATAGCATTTTGTATATGCTTTGGTCATAGTCTAATTTCATTTTAAAAATGAAAAGCTAGAACCATATGCTTTCTCAGTCTCTCTATATATCCACCATCTAGCTATCACATATGTTGCATATGTTTATCTGAAGACTCAATATGCCTGCTAATTGCAGCTAGGAAATAGCTATAAAGTTCATATATGTGCTTATGTGCACAAATGCATGTATTCCAGAACCATGCAAGAATCCCATATGCCAATTCTTGAGCATCATTCATCTCTCTTACATTTCTCTCTGTTGTAGGAGATAAAAGGAGCAACAAAACCAACATATATTTGAAGGCATAAATACACTATGAAAATGGCTCTACTTTACTACTTGCAAAGAAATGGTGACAATACTAAAAGTCCTATCAGCCCCGTTTTGAAGCTATTCCAAGGTAATTCCAACCGTGCCATCATGGTTTAAGCATCCTACATAAACTTGTGTCTTGGTCCTGGTGGTAGAGAAGTTTCTGTTACATACTCAGACCATCACTTTTAAACCATATATAGCATTTTCAGCTTGGTATATTTGTTAAAGGCTTCATTTAATCTTGAATGAAAATTCCATGACTTGAACACACTTTTTATAAGGTTCAAAGTGGTTGCCTACCTCCTCATCTCCTACATTTGGAAAGGATCTTGACCCAGAAGGAACGAGTTTATCATTACAAGAAATTAGTTCCCACCAAATTGAAGAAGGCCAAGAATTTGACATGCTCTCAACTTGAAGAAACATAATCAGGATTTTAGCAAGATAGTAAGGGTGAGCAAATATGGGCAAGGTTGTTTCAGTGAAGGAGTATCTAATGCATAAGCTTGAGACCAGAGAAGATGTGCTTTCTTTAGTGATATCCAAGGCAATGAATCCAAAGAGAACTCCTGGTGATAGGGATGTGGTATGAGAGACGCTGCAACTTTGCTCCAACATGAGGAATTGTCCAAATACACAGCTATGGGTTCAGTTAGAAATACAACATTGCCCATGCCAATTTCCACCCATGTGCATTCAGCTAAAGACTCACCATCACACACTCGGATCTCAGCCAATGCTCATAAAAAAAAAAATTATGTCAATTTCGATCTTGAATGTATATGGAGACGTATTAATGAGCTTCAATCAGTGTTTAACTTCCATGTATCGATACTAAAATCCATCACCATCTGACATGCATGATCTGATACTAATTATTCTATTGAAGTTCCTTTGTACAGTCTGTGGTAACCATGGGTCAAATTTATGTCGATATTTATTTATCTAAACATGACCCTGACCATGTTATGGATTCCATGTGCTATGGTGTAATTTCTCTTTTTGGAATTATAATTCATATCTCATGGATATTTCTCGTCTGCTTTTAACCCCTGTAAGTTGAAAAAAGTCCAAACTGATGCATTGAATGTGAATATCTCCCTTATAATATAGGTCAAAGACTTGATTTAATGCATTGATAGTACAAAAATACTAAGTCAGTTAACTGCCATTGTGGGATTGTTATTTTGGAAGTGTTAACTGTTATCAATCTCATGATAGCTAATCTTAGTTGGTTTAGCTTGTAACTCATGTGATGGCCTAAGAGTGGTAAGATGATGATGGTTGTATTATGTAAATAGGTTTATGAGGCAAGGCAAGTGATCAAACCCTACCAATAGCTGGGCCTAGCACTAGGCCTGTAATGAATTATTTGGATCTCAAACCAATCTTTTAACTGGGTACCATTCATTTCATGATGAAATGATTGTGCAGAATTGGCTTTGTTTGTCTTCAGCATATTTGTTGCTTAAGTCATCTTTATTTAATTTTATTTATTCTTTTTTCCTATGTCCTTTTGTTTTTGTCTTTAATTATTATTATTATTATTAATTTTCTGGCTAAACATGCTTACCTGGTTCTGGTTTCTCAAAAAGGTATTGAATTTCATTCATGTAGTGAAATGTTAAAAATTGATTTCTCTTTTGAATAGTACTCATGATTGTAGCATTAGAATATGAAAAAAACTGCCTTTGGTATTTTGTTGAATTTTAAATAATATATCTAAGAATATGAGGATGTGAGAATAAATGAACTAAAATAAATATTAAATATTAGTTATTTTGTGTCATACCATCAAATTTGATACAACACATCTGTTTTTAACCTAATGTGAAAATAAAAATAAAAATAAAAAAACAAGAAAATTGATATATAAACACATATTTCATGAATACAAAGATTACAGATGTATAAACACATATTTCATGAATACTTGCCTTCTTTCCTTTCTTCTTATTTTTTTGTTTTTTGGGCAGAGGGGGTGGGAAGATTCTTTACCTTTATGCTATATTGTTGTAATTCCTCTCCACATTTCCTTCATTTTTCAAACAATTTAAATTGTGTAAAAGAGATTATTTTGAAAAAAAAATCTTACCAAGTGCAATAAACTCCTACTTTTGCGTGCTTTTGGGAAGGCCATGGTAAACAACTTTGTCTCCAATTTATTGTTAACCACACTAAGGGTTGGTTTGTTTATGGGTGAAATTATAGAGGGGGAGAAAAAAGGGGAGAGGAGGATCTTAGGTTGGGGGGAGAAATATGGGTGGAGGAGTTTTAGAGAAAATAAGAGAGAAAATGGGAAAGGATGGAGTTTGGTTGGGGAGGGGAGAAAATGGGGGTGGAGGAGTTTTCTCCCCTGGCCCACCATTTAAGAGGAAAAAGTTTTCTCCCTAATTTGAAAAAAAAAAAAACTAAGAGAAAAGTGGGGAGGGAGTGGGTTTGATGTGAAATTACCCATCTACCCTCCCCTTTATGTATTAATATTGCTTCTTTTTCTTTTCTTTTTTTGGAAATGTTACCACTAATACTGCCCCTTTCTTCTTCTTCTTCTTCTTCTTCTTCTTCTTCTTCTTTGCCTTTTTCCAGGTATACTCACACATTGGTTGGCTCATTTTCTTTTTCTTTCTTTCATATGAAACTCAACATTTTTTTTTTATTATTAGCTGTTTTTTGGCTAGATGTTTTATTAGTTGTGTTATTTTGTAGTAATTAAAAAATATATTTTTTATGTACTAGGGGCATAAAAGTAAATTTATACAAACTACATTTTCTTTCCTCTCACTTTTCTACTCAACCAAGCAAAAGAGTTTTCAATCTCTATAGTTTTCCACTCCCTCAACCAAACAAATAGAAAATGATAAAAGAGGAGTGGAAAATAGAAAAGAAAATGAGTGAGAAGGGTGTTTGGTTGTGAGGAGAAGGAGAAAGAGAAAAATTATGGGTAGCTGAACAAATAGCCCGGATAAAGAATACTACTTTTCTAAAACAAGTATGAACAAATCTGCCAAGCCACTTTGACTACTAGCACCAAAACACTCCCAACAATACATGACACACTATCAAACTAAGAATTATAGGCCTTTCTTCAACCATCAGTTTTCTCTAATAACAATGGGGTAACAAGCAGTAAAGGTACTGGATGATCAGTAACATGAAAATTGATGGTTAAAGAATACTCAATCACTTAGAGAAGTTCACCTGCTACACACACACACACACACACACACACACACACACTCACACACACACATATTGGATAATTCGATAGTTGAGAATGAGGGGATTTACTATGTTATTTAAAAATAATTTAAACATTCATTTACTATGTTATTTAAGATACCATATTTTCCCTGTTTGTAATTCGGGCTAAACCACAGGTGGGTAATTTGTAATTATCCCTGTTTTTTTTTAAATGTCTTCCCAGTTTACGTAACAATGGTCATGTGGATAATTTTTTTTTTTTTTGAAAATGTCTTCCTAGTTAACGCATAATCAATTTTTGTTGTCCATTAATTTTAAATTATATATAATAATAAAGAAAAGTAATATAAATTTATATTTGTTTGTGTTAATTTTTATTTTATTTAATGAGTGTAAATATATCTATTTCTTATATATTATATAACAAGGACATAATAGTCAATTTATATAAACTACATTTTCAATCCTCCCATTTTTCTCTCCAACAAAAAAAAAAGAGTTTTCCACCCTCCCAACCAAACGCACATGAGAGAAAACCAAATCTTTTCTATCCTCCCACTTTTCCATCCTCCCACTAATTTTTCATTCTTCTATTTTTCCAATCCTCCAACCAAACGGACCCTAAGTGCAGAATAAGAGTAAATGAAGCGCAATAAACCAAAACACTACTTTAAGCCATAAGCAAGTACAATAAGTGATAAATGTAAAATTTAAAGAGTAAGGAAGAGAGATGCAAACAAAAGATAACATCGAGATGTGTTATTGAAGAGGAAACCAAAGTACTGGGCAAAAAACCTCTCCACGGCCCTCCAAGTCGAAATCGATCCACTAGTGAATAAATTGGAGTATATGAATATCAAAAAGACCTTCCAAGCCTAATCTATCCAATGTACTTGAGCTCTCCAAGCTTTAGCTACCAACGGACTTCTCGGAGTCTTGTCTTCACTAGTTATCCGGATCTCACAATTCTGCCTGATTACATCCGCCACTCAATGACTTCTTTCAATGCTTCCCATAAGGATAGGTGAGATAAGTGTTTGGACTAAGAACCTCTCAAAGATATGTAGATGGAGAGGAATGAGTAAATGGAAACTCTAGAGAAATGATATAAAGAATTGTGGGTAAATAAATTCTAACTCTAGGAGTTTCTTGTGAATACTCCTTGTTCTTCTTACATTTTGTAAGTAATGAGGGTTTATATAGTATTGGTAAAGGAATGAGAAAAGGCACACTAAAAAATAATCAGGTAGAGAATTTCACGGGTCACTCACGAATTGGCCTGAGTCGCGAAGTGACTCATGAAATACAGCCTGTTATAGACTCTTCAAATTCCAGTATGTGCTTCTCACTTGACCTATTTCACGGGTTAGCAGTCGCGAGCTAGTTGTGAAATTCTTATCTTCACAAATTCTTCACCAAACTCTCACACATAACCCTTACATTAAATCCCACAAAAATACAGGAAAATGATTGAACAAAATAACAATCAAATTTGATATGGAATTAAAGCTAAAAAAATCTTAGTTGTAAATCACAACTTTACAGAGAGAATGAGATTTCCACACTTCAACCTAATCTCAATCAACCAATTCTAAATCTGATTGTAATCACAATACTTTATTGCAATTTCATCAATTGTCTGACATTTATAAGTAACGATAATCAAATGTAAATCAAGTAAATTCTACATTAGATCTAATTTATATATTAAAATATCATTCATGTGAACACCAAATCAAACTATTTGCAAGAAACAACTAGTAAAATCTCAGCATCTTCATTAAAATATGTTTATTTATTATGTTTAGAGCGTAAATAAGTTGTTATGTAAGATTTTTTGTCAAGATACTATGATACATGAAGGTTTTTTTTTTTTTTTTGGGGGGTGCTTAAATAAGATTCTAAACTCAAAATGCATGTGCCAGATTATTATTATTATTAGTAGTTGAGAGGAATTTGAATTCTTGATATCTTTGTTAGGTGCTAGTTGAATTACAAAACTCTTGGCTAGATTTCTATTATATAATTTTAATTAAAAGGAACTTACACAAAATGCATATTGCAAAGGTCTTGTTTTGTCATATTTTCTGAAAATAGTTTTTAAGGGTATGTATGGTAACTGTTTTTCCCCTTATTTTCTGTTTCCAAAAACAATTTTCTATTTTTGAGACAAAAAAATTTGTGTGGCAACTCAAAATGGACAAAAAACAAAAATTGTTCTCAAAGCTCAATTTGTGAAGAAAACTAAAAACATGCAAAATGCTGTTTTCAATTTCTAATTTTCAAAAATCAATGAAAACATGCATTTAATTTAATGAACCTGTCTCTTTTAATGAGTTAGCATTAGAGTTCAAATCCTAGTAACAACATATTTTAGTATTTTATATTTTTTTTTCTTTAAAAAACTATCTTTTTAATTTCAGCTAACCAAACATGTTTTTAATTTCAAAAATACAAGAAAAATGTTTTTTTCTTTATATTCACAAAAACAAGTTTTTGAAAATAGAAAACAAAAACTGTTACAAAATACAACCTAAAATTCCTACTTTCTATGAGTATTGGTCCTGCTTGTTCAAGCCTGGATAATGACACAACCCATCTTCTTTCGGCCAGTGGTGGTGGGTTGACATTTTAGCACAGTTCACATGCACTTCAGCGTAAAATATTTGACCTTTTAAAATACTTGGATAGGAAAGCCCTTGAAACTTCCCTTTTCACACTAAGATTTGACCTTTGAAAGGAAATATGTTAAGAAGAGATGATTTTTTTTTTTTTTTTATTATATAAGTAGTTTCATTACACAATCACTAATACACGCAAAAAAGTAAGTGTATTAATACACTGGACACAAGTCATGTCTCATTTTTTGTTATGCAATAGTGTGTATTAGACTATTAGTGCATGTGGAACATAATTTTCCCTTTTGATATTATAGCCATTTGAGAAAGGGTGGGAAATGAGTCAAATGACTATTAGACACAAACTTACACACATGTGCATTTTAAACTCAAATTATAACTTCAAATTATGATTTTAGTTCTCCTAAAAAAAGAAAGTTTCACTTTCAGTTTAAAATCTAAGTGTGTGTTAGCATATATACACACCTTTATGAAAGTATAACCGTTTAAATTAATAATGATAAAATTTTTAAAGAATATAAAAACTATTTCTAGCATTCGCATTTGTGTTGCTAAGAATAACCATCGTAGATCCTTAAAAAAAAAAAAAAAAAAAAAAAAAAAAAAAAAAAACCATTTTAGATAAAAGGATCATATAGAACAAATCCAAACTATAAAGTACGTAGAATTTTTTAAATTTGAGCAGTCAATGCAAAATTAATAAAGAATCTAAATTTTGAGGAACCAAATTATTGGTTTTTTTTTTTTTTTTTAAATATCCAAATCTGTGCTAGCAAGAAATAAAATTCTAAAAAAAAGAAAAATAATTACAAGTTGGAAACAAAGAATAAAATCAAGGACTTAATCAATTTTTTTTTTTATGTTTGCCAAAAAAAAAAAAAAATGTACTCTGTTTGCTTCACTAGAAAATCTTTTGTAAAGATAGTTTTCCACATTTTCTAGTGTTTGGTAGCACAAAAAAAATTGGTCAATGGAAAACTATCTTTAGTCAACGAAAAACACTGATAAAAATAAGGCTTATTTTTTATAGGTTGTTTTCCATTTTTTTTTTTTTTCGAAAACGATCTCTCCCACATGCATTGCATTTTCTATAAATATTATCTTCATTTGTAGCCGCTAGAAACATAATTTTTTGGCGCCTTCTTCCTCTCACGGTAAGCTCTTTCACTTTTTCTCTCTTCCATTTACTTTTTCTCTCATCAATCCTCACACCCTTACTGTCACCAACTCTGGTCTCTCCTCTTCCCATGGATCTCTCTCTCTCTCTCTCTCTCTCTCATCTCTCTTTTCTTCATGTTTCTCATCCTCTCTGTAACACAATTCTTTGATTAGATTCCCCCCTCCCTCACTAATTGGTCAATAGCTCCAACTTGCAAAAGAGAACATATTTGAAGCGATAATTTTGATTGTATCTATATATTGTCAAAATTTTAGTATGAAAACCAAATTCATTCTTGGTTCTTATTTATTTATATTGGTTATATTAGTTGGTTTACATAATACATATGTTTTAAATTATACAAGAAATATAAATAAAAAAATTGCATATCAAACAGCTAAAAATATCAAAAAATGAGAAAATGAGAAAATTATCAGAAAATGAGATAATTTTCTAGAAAATGCTCTTTAGAAAATGAACGATTTTCCAAAAAACGTTAATGTTGAAACAAACAGAGGAATAAAAGAAAATGAGTTTGGCTTTCCTCTAATACTTTTTTAACTAAAGTTATCATTTTGTTTTAAATACATAATGTTAAGTGGCAGTGGGTTTTAATATCCACATTTTATTTAGTTAGTGGGTGATGTGACAATTTTTCATTAAAATAAAAGAAGATTACAATTAAAAAAATATGGGAGATAAGCCAAACTCAAAGAAAATTAACAAAATGAGATGCTTTAATATTTTTATTTTTTTCTTTAAACTGGAACCAAAAAAAAAAAAAAAAAAGTTCTGATTGAGCACCACTCTCTCTAGGCTTTACGCATTTACGATGTTGATTAACATTTAATAGTGACAGTGCTAACAGCCATTGATAAAAGGACAAAACAACTCTTAAACAATAACATTGAAAATGTTTAAAATAAACTATAAAGATCAAATTGATAAAAAAAATTTCCCATAAAAAAAAAATTGATAACAAATTTAAATTCAGAGGAAACCAATTGTGGATCAATAAGAAATAAAAACTACAAGTTAATGAGAATCATAGCACGAAACGAAGAAATTTTTTTTTCTATGAAGTATGGACACAGCCGGATATGATACAAGTACAACAACTCAAGCAATTTCAAAAAAATTATAATATAAAATGGTCCTGCTTTCTATGAATGCCGGGCCTGCAGCTCCTGCTTGTTCATGGCTGGAGGCTGGAGTGGACCCCATCTTGAATGTTACAGCCCCTCTTCTTTCCGCGTAATGGCGGTCCCACTTATCTTCTCAATCGTCTGAACTCTTCCTCTTATTGTTCACACGCTATTACATTCTTTTCTCTCTCACTCTTGCTCATCACAGTCTTTTTTTTTTTTTCTCTCTTCCTCTTCCTCTTCCTGACCTCCATTATTGACTGCATCTACCTATTTCCTGGCTACTACTGCTACAGTTCCTGGCTACTACTGCTACAGTAAGTGCACTCTAACATGCCTTTTTCTTATTTATTTATTTATTTTTGGCCTTTTCCTTTTCCTTTTATTTCTTGTCTGAAGTAATAGTTTAATTAACACAACGAAAGACAATAAGCTCTTCCATCTTTAGTCTCCTCAACCAACAAAGAGTCAAAGACTGAGGGAGGGCTGTACTGTTCGTTAACATGATCGAAAATGATACAGACTTCAAAAAACAAAAAAGGATATATTTAGTTTGATATCTTCCATTAACTGGAAGATAGACCAATTCGGAAAAGTAGCTGAATATATAGAAGATTATTTTCTCTTCTAGGATTAATATATTAGGTCCAATTCCGTAGCCTGTGATACAACCGAAAGAGCCACCTTCGTTTATCTGTTGTACATGTTCATTAGTCGTTACAGCGTGAAGGGATAGATAATAACAATTGTTGAGAACTGATACTGATACATACAGTTTGCAAATATGATTATTATATTTTATTATAAATTTTATCTGACCTAAATTATATCTGATTTTGATATTATATTATTTATTTATTTATTACAAGGAAAAAGAAATATGGGTAGAGAGAGACCATTTTTTTGCTTTTTCCTTTTCCTTTTATTTTTTGTCTGAAGTAATAGTTTAATTAGCACGAAAGACGATAGGCTTTTCCATTTTTAGGATTTGTTTGGGAGAGTAGTTTAAGTCATGTTATTTGGATGTCTTTAATGTACTTGTAAATAAATAAATGTATAAAAATATATGTAATATTATTTAAAATGTAAAAAACAAAAAATTACTAAATCTCAACTAACAAAGAGTCAAAGACTGAGGGAGGGCTGTACTATTTGTTAACATGATCGAAAATATGATACAGACTTCGAAAAACAAAAAGGATAAATTTAGTTTAATATCTTCCATTAACAGCAGGGACTGACCCGGTGGGGCCTAAAGGGGCCCGGGCCTTTCCTGGCCCTTAAAAAAAAAAAATAATAATAATAATAATAATAGGAATCATATATTCCTACTCACATACAACTTCGGCCCCTCTCTCCAAAATCTAGGTCCCATCATCAAAATTTCTTTAAATCAGCTCAAAGGGATCACAATAGTCCAAGAGTCCATCTACTCTGCACGTGGGATTTACTTCTCCACATCTTTCTTTTTCTACCTCCTATCTATTTTGTTTTTCATATTAATGAGTTGCGATAGGAATCAAAATGTGTCTTGTTCAATATATGAAATTATACTTTACAATTTTAAACTATGAACTAAATTATACTTTGTACTTTAAATTATTCACATGCATTTCTTACATCTTAAACTATAGACCTTATTACATTCTACACCTTAATATTAGTTTTACTGTTAAGTTAAACAGAAATTAATAGCACATTACTTGTACGTGATTTTTAGTTAAGTGACACAATGTTTAAAGACCAAAACACCCTTTTCACAATCAATTAAAAACAAATTTTTTTTTTCAGTCCTGTCTCTCTCGCGTGCGTACAGGTACAGACACAACTCTCTTTCCCAAGGTTTTTTCTTCTTATTGTACTGCACCTTTGAATTGCTTCTTCCAAAGTTGGCACCATCACACATTGACTCTTATCACCACCACCATATGCTGTTGCCCCCGTTGAAGTTCTTATAGCAGTAGAACTTGCAGTAACAGTTTGGAGTTCTTGAGCCTTCTGCCCAAGAATTTCTAGCAATTCTCGCACCTCCAGCCCAAGAATTTCAGCAGTTCTCGCACCTGTAGCCCAAGAATTTGGGACCAATTGAAGACACAACATTCAATACAACAATTCAAACAAAAAATGCTATTCTATACAATATTCCACAAACAATCATTGTTTCCTTTGTAAAAACAAAAACCCAGTCATAATTAACAATTCCAAAAAGCTACAAAACACTAAAGCTCTACCTACTAGTTTTAACCCACCTTTCGTCAATAATAAGCAACATAAGAGCACTTGCAGCAGTGGAGCTAAATAGCTATATAGCTATTTTAGCTCCACCAAAACACCAAAAACCTTCTTGCAGCAGTGAAGGCATAGCTAAAATTTTTAGCTTAATTACTACAGTGCTCATGTATAGATACATGAGCACTATAGCTCAAAGCTATAAAAAAAATTAATTTTTTATTCAACTTTTTGATTGAAATAATATAGGCTGATGTTTTATTATAGCAGATGTATTATTTTATTGTGATGTTTATATTATTTTATTGTGTTGAAAGCTAAAATAGATCCACTGCTGTAGCATGTTTTGTAAAGTAAGTAGGTAAAATAGATAAAGTAACTTTTTGTGGAGCTAAATTGCTAAAATTTTAGCTCCACTGCTGTGGATGCTCTAAGAAAGAGGATGGAAAAAATTTGAAAGAAATGGTATTTGAGAGAAAAGAGAAACCATTAGGAATCCTATAGAATGAGGCAAAGCATATTTTGTCTTTAGATTTTTTTTTTTAATTGCTCGCCAACATGCGTCAACATGGCATAAAAAGCATTTAAATGAGATGTAAAATGAAAACAGTTATATTTTAGAATTGCTTTTGAATAATAAATGCTAGCTTCTGAATATGGTCATGGCACATGAAGGTGGATACAATTTATCAATGGTATACATTGCGAACGTAAATATTATTGGAGGAGAGGACGTACTAAGCTAATTAAAAATTTGTCAAGTAGGTGATTTTTTTCCCAAAAACAAAAAAGTAGGTGATATTTTATTTTGTGGTTAAGTGGATCGGATGGGGTGTGACTCTTATTTTGTGTTTAGAGTTTTGTCGTTTCTTCTGACCGTCAAGCTGGCAAATTTGACTAGAACAAGCTTTTTAATTTTATTTTTATATGAGTGCCGGTCCTGCTTGTTCAAGATCCCTCTTCCGTCTTCAGACTCCTCAACTAACAATGACTGAGGGAGGGCTGTACTGTTTGTTACATGATCCAACTGATACTGATACAGAGTTTGCAAATAGGATTACTATATTATGTTATATCATTAATTTTATCTGAATTAATTTATATCTGATTTTGGTATTATTTATTTATTTATTGTAAGGAAAAAGAAATATGGGTAGAGAGAGAGATCAATTTTGGGATCACGCTGAGAAAGTCGATGGCTGTTTTAAATTCAAGTGTATTTACTGTAAACGGGATTTTGCTGGAGGTGCATCAAGGATTAAAGCACACTTGGCCGGAGTTCTAGGTCATGACATTAAGTTATGTAATGCTGTGCCTCGAGCAGTTCAAGAAAAAGCTCGAGCAATAACTCAAAAAAAAAGAGAAGCTGAAGCAACTCAAGGGACCAACAAAAAACTTAAAAGTGCATCAACCTCGGCTTCAAAATTAAAAAATAAGGTGATTATCTAGTCCCAACTCTATACACATTTATTTCTAATAAAACCAATGCTTTTTAATTAACTCTGTGCAAACCTTTTCATACTATTTTCTCTTTCCAGGGTAAGGAAGAATATATGGCTGAAATTGTCCTCAATGATGTTGTGGACAGGCTAATAGCCAATGCGTTTTCACTACATGCCAGTGAGTATATCAGTTTTGAGTCGAGTTTCAAGGTGGGGTTGAAAAATCTTCTTGAAACGTTATTCAAGATTAAGTTCTTGTTAGATGATGCTCAAAAGAGGCAATCAAGTGAAGAGTCTGTGAGGAACTGGCTAATGGACCTTAGAGATGTAGCTTATGATGCTGATAATGTGCTAGACGAGTTTAGCTATGAAAGTTTTCGGCAAGAGGTACAGACTCAAAATCTAATGGTGGATCAGGTGGGTAGCTTTTCATTTTGCAATCCTAATAAAGTTAAGACCATCAAACAGTTATTGGATAAAATTGTGCATGATGTAGCTGGCTTTGGTCTTAGAATGGAGTTGGTGAATTCAATCCCCAATATTAGCTCGGACATGAATATAGACCGCCTCCTCGATGATTCAGAAGTTGTAGGAAGAGATTACGATGTCATGAAAATGGTAAACATACTTATTAGTTCAAGCAATCAACATGTTGTCTCTGTTCTCCCTATAGTGGGTATGGCAGGTCTTGGAAAGACAACTTTAGCAAAACTTGTGTATAACAATGAACTAATAAAGAAACATTTTGATGTACTAGCATGGGTAAATGTTGGTATAGATTTTAATGTTGAGGAGATTTTAAGAGAGATTCTCATATCTCTTGGAGAAGACTTGGGGTATTTAGAATATATTAAAATACTTAAAATATGTGCAAAAAAGTTGAGGGCAATAAAATATCTTCTCATTCTTGATGATGTGCAGGATGAAGCTCTTGAGAAATGGGATTCTTTAAAGGGTTACTTGTCAAAATATAGTTCAAGCATAGGAATTAATGTTGTTGTTACAACCCATAGTGATAATGTGGCTGAAATTATGAAGACACATCCCAAACATCAATTGGAAAAATTATCAAAAGATGATTGTTGGTCCATATTCAAGAAAATATCAAATGGAAGAATTCGGTTAGATTTAGATTTGGAGGTTATTGGCAGGGAAATTGCTAAAAGATGTGGAGGGGTTCCATTGGCTGCAAGAATTTTAGGGGGAACAATGTGCTTTAAATGTGATAAAAACAAATGGCTAGAGATTCAAAATAATAAAATTTGGAATTTGTTGGATGAAGATAATAGTGACATCTTTCCTGTGCTTAAGTTATGCTTTGATCATCTTCCAACACCATCTTTAAAACGATGTTTCGCATATTGTGCAATATTCCCCAAAGATTATGACATGAAAAAGGATGAAGTAATTCAGTATTGGATGGCTGAAGGGTTCCTTGAACTAGCTAAAGAAGTTAATATGGTGATAGAAGATATTGGTAACATGTATTTCAATATTTTGTTGGCCACTTCCTTTTTCCAAAATGCTAGAATGGATGACTATGGTAATGTTATTAGTTGCAAAATGCATGATTTGGTGCATGATTTTGCACTCTCAATATCAAAATCTGAGTCTCTAATCTTGGAGGGAGATCCCATGGATAATGTTAGTAGCATACAACCTTTATTTGTCCGATTTGATTGCAAAACAACACTCGGAACTTCATTTAGTGGAGATGGTTTCATAAAAGTGCATACGTTAATTTCAAAAAATTCCTACTTTAACATTATGTTATCAAATTTTAGATGCTTACGTGTTTTAAAATTATTAAGCCATGGGTTATCAGATTCAATTGAGCAATTAATACATTTGAGGCTTCTTCACGTCTCTACAATTAAGGAATTACCAAAATCCATTGTCAATCTCTACAATTTGCAAACTTTAAGAATTGAAGGAGATGATAATTGGGGAAAGTTCTCTCTTCCAGAAGACCTAAGCAATTTGATTAAGTTAAGACATATTCTTCTCAGTAATTGTGATATTATGCAAATACCTAAAAATATGGGGCGGTTGACTCGCCTTCAAACATTGCAATATTTTATTGTGGGTCTAGAGGAAGGTTATCAGATTAGAGAATTGGGAGCTTTAAAGAATATTAGAGGAGAAATAGACATACACGGTCTAAAGAACGTGGAAGATGAGGAAGAAGCCAAAAGTGCAAAATTAAAAGAAAAGGAAATATTCAACTTGGGATTATACTGGAATGAAGGTGGTTCTTACGATTCTGATTCAGAAGAGGACAGGTATGATAAAGATGAAAAGGTGTTGGAAGGCCTCCAGCCTCACCCAAATTTGAGAAGATTAACAATCCAATCATACGGAGGAAAGAAATTCCCATCATGGGTTGGTTTGTCTTCGCTATATCACAATTTGATTGAGATCAATTTGAGCTATTGTTGGGGATGTGAAGAAGTTCCCACTCTGGGGCAATTACCCTGTCTTAGGGTTCTTGAAATATATGATATGGTAAAGGTAATAAGTATAGGGAGTGAGTTATACTTTTACAGTGATGGGAGTTACAGAAATACTACTTTATTTCCGGCATTGAGAATACTCAAATTGGAGAAGATGATTGCCTTAGAAGAGTGGAAGGATGCAAAGGAGTTGACAAGCACAGGTGAGGCGTTGTTGGTGTTTCCTTGCCTTGAGGACTTCACCATAAGTAAGTGTTCCAAACTGAGATATTTGCCAGGTTTGCCATCACTTATTGAAAACTTGAAGATAATGGGGTGTGATTTTGATGGACTGCCCAGTGGGCTAGAAGTCTGTACATCTCTTCAAAATTTGGAGATTAATGAGTGTCAAAATCTCAAATCAATTCCAGAATCACTTCACACTTGCATTACCCTTCAGAAGTTGATAGTAGTGGATTGTACTAACCTGAGGTATTTGCCAGGTGTCCCGTCAGTCATTCGACACTTGGAGATAATAAAGTGTGGTATTGATGAACTACCCAGTGGGCTACAATTCTGTGCATCTCTTCAGTATTTGGAGATTAGAAGCTGTTTTAATTTGAAATCAATTCCAGAATCATCGCACACCTGCATTTCCCTTCAGAAGTTTGTAGTATTCGGTTGTCCTGAATTGAGGTATTTGCCAAGTGTCCCGTCAGTTATTCGACACTTGGAGATAAAATGGTGTGGTATTGATGAACTACCCAATGGGCTAGAATTATGTACATCTCTTCAATATTTGAAGATTGAGGACTGTCAGAATCTGAAATCAATTCCAGATTTAGGAGAAGTATTTCATTCTCTTATTAATTTAAAACTTGGCAACTCTGCTTATCCAAGACTGGCACTTTTGCGGCAAGAGGGCTACTTAAAGACTTTGGTAATCGGTGGGTTGGATGCTTTCCCGATTCTGCGTTATCCTTCCATTCAATACTCGCACGCGTCCCTCAAAAGGCTAAGATTGCATGGGAATCCTACACTTAACTCTCTCCCGAATGAAATTCATCTCTTCACTGCCCTTGAAGAGCTGTGGATATAGAACTTTAACGGAATGAAAGCTTTGCCTGATTGGTGGAGTTGTCTTTCTTCTCTTCAAAAGCTGTCTCTTCACTCTTGCGAAAAGCTAATGTATCTTCCCATTGTACACCTCACCGATTTAAAACATCTGCACATTGCTTGTTGCCCCAATTTAGAGAGCAGCACAGAGTGGTTACAGATGCCCCAGATTCGAAACATCAAAATCAATGAAAAATACATCAAAGGGAAGGATTCTGAGGACTCTAAAGACTTTAACTATTACAACTTTGGGCATATAGGATTTTACTATGACGACATTGATGAAAATTTGTAAGTGTACTTATACCTGGACTACAAGTATATTCCATTTCCTACTCTTAAATGTCGCATCTTAATATTTTAGGTTAATTATAAAAAATAAATAAATATTTTAGATTAATGCTTCTTGAATTAATTAATAGAAATTTATCTCACCAACCACTCTGATTACTGGAATGTTGCAAAAAATCTTCAACTTTGCACTTCAAAAATGCATGTTGTCCTGGCAATTATCAAAGCCTGCTTTTTGTCCATTTAAGATAACATACATACTCGTACTGTTTCTCAGCATTTCTTGTAACCTTCACTTCTTGGTGTCAAATTGATTATGTCCATTGATGAAAACATACTCATTCTTTTCAATTTCATGAGATGGAATTCTAATTTAATACATGGACCAGTTCTTGTTTCTAGGGCTTTGTAAGAGAAGGAAAATAGATTTTGTTAATTTGGGCTTGGTCATAATTCCTATGTTTATTTAAGTGAATTTATCGTGGGAAAGTGGATTTGGGTTGCATAAGAATGAGATTAGACATTGGGTGGGAGAAGGTCTTGCAAATTTAAGTTTTCATGTTTGGGTTGGAAGGTCAGTTTTACTAGTCCATGAAAGTTATATGATTCCCAGTTCTACTAGTGGAAGCAAAGCTTAAATTTCTTATTAAGTTTTAGACAGCACTGAAAGTGTTGATGCCTTGATGGTTCTAATATATTTATATGTCAGTTTTAGCTTTTGAAGGTTTCTAACACATTTAAATTTTTTTGGCTAACTCATGAAGCTTGCTAGAAGATCCCATCCAGGAAAATGATCAAGTTGATAACTGATGCTGAGGTACTTGAGGTCTGCTTTCTCTTTACCATTTCAGATGCATGTATATAACTGACTTCTTAATTGGTGCTTTGTACAGTGACTGGGTTCTATACCCATTGCGCATATATATATATATATAAATATTTGATAAGTAATAAAATTTTTATTGATAAGAAAAGTACAATGAGTTTACAATAGTGAACTCATTGCAAAAAAATAGATACAAGCAAATCAATGGGAAAAGCTAACAGAATTAAGAAAATTAGATAAAGCAGTACTATGCGTAAAACTCCAAATACGAGACCACTCAAACAAAGTCCTAGTTAGCAAAGACTTCAATAGGTCCACAGTTCTTTCAATGTCCTCAAATGTTCGAGCATTGTGTTTCTTTCAGGTTAACCACATAAGACACGCCAGAACCATATTCCAAAAATTTGAAGATTGAATCCCCAACCAATTCCACCATGCAGAAATGAGAGAGACAATTGTCTTTAGCATCACCCATTGAATCCCAAACAAGGAGAACACTTCACTTGACAAGGTACGGACAAACTTGCAATGGAGCAATAAATGATCCATGGTTTCCTCATCACACTGACATAGGCAACACCAATTAACAAGAGGCAAGTTCTTCTTAACAAGGTTATCTATTGTGAGAATTCCACCCATTGTGCATTTCTACGTAAACAAAATTGTTAGTCTATGTAAAGGTGTGTAGGTCAACTCCAAGTGTTCATATGTCACCAAATCAATATATAGAGTTAGATTGAGTAGTCAGATCAATGAGTTATGGTTTGACACTCTTTGACTTGAAAGTCATTCTGTGCGTCTGGTATTGTTCTAGCTTAACTTGAACAAATGTCATTTGCTTTCTCTCTTTTAATTGCTGACATGTATATATTAAACTAATTGCTAGGAGCATGGGATGTTAAAAAACTAACAAAACTAACATGTGGACACTAGGGACAGCATATCTATTGAGTGAATAGAGTACTAATTAAATCTGATAAGTATATCATTCATGCCAATTACCCCCTCTTCACTCTCACTTTTCCTACAACATTTTGTATCTTGTTACTTAGCATCTATTCGTCTTGATATTCTGATATATATATATAGATATATATATTTATATGTGTGTGTGTGTGTGTGTGTGTGTGTGTGTGTGTGTGTGTGTGTGTAGTTTCACATGTTGATGTCATTGTATCAATGCTATAAGCCACATGTAGCAATTAACAATTCTTCCAATGTAAAAGCCAAAAAAAAAAGTCTCATTTATCATAGGATATTTTTCCCAATGTCAAGGATACTTCACATAGCACCCATCAGCCAGCTTTGACATGTATATGTCCTTAGTTGGAGACATTAAATTTGATGATGTTGGAACCTAATTTTCTTTTTGTAGCCCGAGCTGTTCAGCCAATTTGACACCTATTTCTCCTTAGTTGGAGGCATTAAATCTATATATTACTAAAAGCTGAAGCGTAGCGTTTAATGTTACTGTGCTCATGTTGAGCCACATCAGCATCCACATCATTATCATTTTTCTTTCTAATTTTCCTACAATTGTTTTTTAACATATACTTTTTTTTAATAATTGCACTTTCTCCAACTTTTCTCATGCCTTTACCTTTTCATCTCCCCACTACCCTTAACCTTAATATCACTTTTCATCTTTCTTTATTTTGTCTATTCATATTTCCCTCCCTTACCTTTTCATCTCTCCACTACCCCCAACTTTAATGTCACTATTCATCTTTCCATTCATATTCCATATTTTGTCTCTTCATATTCACACCATCTTCTATAAATTTGTTATTCTCTCTTCCATTCTTTGTATAATTTTCCATCACGAAAAGGTTGTTTCTCCCTCCCCCCCCCTCTCTCTCTCTCTCTCTCTCTCTCTCTCTCTCTCTCTCTCTCTCTCTCACACACACACACAATAATTTTTGGAGTATTTTTTTCCCTGCATCTCTGCTTAAATTGATAAATTTTTGTATTTGTTATAACTCTATGTTAGGTTGGTACGATTTAGTTTTGCGTTTCAAGTTTTTTTTTTTTTTTTTTTTTTGTTCTCTTTGATTGTTTAATATTATACTATTGCGTTATAAAACAATTTAAAAAGATAATATATAAGAATATAATATATATTATTCTATTACATAACATGATTTGGGTAATTTGGAGTTTATTGTTATACACAGAATAATTTTTGGAGTATTTTTTTTCCCTGCATCTCTGCTTAAATTGATAAATTTTTGTATTTGTTATAACTCTATGTTAGGTTGGTACGATTTAGTTTTGCGTTTCAAGTTTTTTTTTTTGGTTCTCTTTGATTGTTTAATATTATACTATTGCGTTATAAAACAATTTAAAAAGATAATATATAAGAATATAATATATATTATTCTATTACATAACATGATTTGGGTAATTTGGAGTTTATTGTTATATATATATATATATATATATATATTATATTTTTACTTTTTTTAATTTTTTCATCTTATTTTATTCAAGATTTAAACTCAGTCACATCCTCTATATAATTAAATTATTTATATTTTCTTTTTTTTTTTAAATTAAACATATAATATTTTATTTAAATTTAAATAAATTATATTTTACTCACTTTTATTAATATTTACACTTTCTCTAACCTTTCTCTTTCCCTTTATATTTTCATCTCCCTACTGCCCTCTCTCTTAATATCACTCTTCATCTTTTCCTTTATTTTGATTCTTCTTATTGTTGTCCTCTTAGTATAAATTTGGTATTCTCTTTTCCATTATATGCATAATTTTTTCACAAAAAAATTATTTCTCTCTCTTTCTCTCTCAAGTTTTGGTGATATATATATATATATATATATATATATATATATATTTATTGCATCTCTACTTTAGGTTGAGAAAATTTAGTGTTTTTTAGAACTCTACTTTAGGTTGATGCGATTTAATTGTGTTTTAGGTTGTTTCTTCTTCTCCTTTTTTTTCGTCTTTTTTTTCTTTTTTTCACATTGGTTGTTAAATTTTATCATATTGCATTGTAAAGAATTAAAGATAGTATATAAGAATGTAATATTATAATATTACGTAATATGATTTAAATAATTTGGTATTTATTTAGAGATAATTAATTTGGTTTTTATTGTTATATCTTTTATTTTTACTTTTTTTTTTCTCAAATTATGTTTTCCAACATTATTATTATTGTTGTTGTTGAATTAATATATTAGATTTTTTTTTAGAATCAATATATTAATTTGAAAGAAATTGAAAAACAATCTATTAAGCAATAATAACTAAAACAATAATATTATCACGCGCAACACGCGGGTCTAGGACTAGTTTTGATAATGTTGGAGCATTTGCAGAGGAGCTGTGGTAACTTTTCATCATCTTAAGAACTGAAATTCTAGAACCAGAGCTGCTACTACTTATCTGCAATGATGGAGGTGCTCCCTTTCTGTGGAAAGCTAGATGGAAGTATCCTGGAATGGTTGTTGAAGCTGGATGTTTTGTTTTCTACTGGTTGCTTTGCAAGGGATAAGGAATCAGTAATAGTGGTCATTGGTAGAAGATTGTTCATAGTCCAAGAATCACAATGGAGGGAATTTAAAATTGATTCCAATGAAATTGTTTCATAGAAATTTGTGAGTTCTCTCATTCTCGTCTTTATTTCTTTTAATTTCTCTCTTCCAAGAAAATCTATTATGAATCCTTTCCTTTTTGTTTTAACATTTAAGTCCGCATACTCTTTACTAAATTTGTTGTTCATATACTATTTACATATTTTGGTTATTCTTCAATTAGCAGTCATGTACTTCAACACAAAATGGTCCAAAATTTTCCCTGTTCCAAATATCCAGATTAACTTTTGATTCCTATTCTATGCTAAAAATAATCTAAAATTGGTATTTTTCTCAAATGTCCTTTTCTCCAACATTTCAATTTGGAATAAGTAGTTTTTTTTTTTTTTTTCCACTTACCATATTTCTTATTCACTTATTTTATAGCGAGAACCCTTCAATTTTAGTTTCAAATTTGTATTGTCACTTAGAGCAACGTGTTTTACTGCATAGCATATGCAGACTTTCAAATTTTTGAGTTGTCAGTTTTCTAATAATTAGGGCTTGTTATTTGTACAATTTTAAAAAGATAATATCGCCTTCACGATTAGGTGTATCTGAATCTTAAGAGAAAAAATGTTGAATTTATGACTATGATTTTTGTAAGCCATATTTAGCAGCACTTGACAATTCTTTTGATATAACTGCCACCAATTATTTCTTTTTTATCAGCTAATACTTTTCCAATGTCAAGGATGCTTCACGGTTATTTGGGGCTGGGGTAACTTTTTATCTCTTCAAGAGCAGGAGTGCTACTACCTACCAGCGAAGCAGGTGGCACACTCACTTTCCATGGAAAGCTAAATGAAGAACTGAAGCTTGAATTGGTTCCAAATTTCCAATCTAATTGTTTCATTGACATTTATGAGTTGGCACATTCTCTCACTACAAACAGCTTGATTTTTTTTTAATATATTTTTATCCACTGTTACTAAAAATTGTTGATAGAAGCTTTAATTTTATACAGCTACGCACAACCGTGGAGGCATGGAGTAAATTTGAAGAGATTATCATACGTATTTCAACAATTATGCACAACTATTTGAGGTAAGTGTTAAAAATAAAGGGGCTCCCTTTCCCAGTGTTTTCTTTCCCTCTAAAATTTCACTTTCAGCATCATAAAAAGAGTTAAAAATACTTAAATTGGGAAAAATTTTATCAGCGGGTTGATGAATGTAGAATAATTAGACATTTTATCAACAGTTTTGTAAATGTAGAAAATCAGTAACACCAGGAAGCTACAAGCCAAAGGATTCTCACTTTCTATCCCTCTCTCTCTACAATTCTTTCTCTAATTCTCACACACATGTACAAATGCAAAGGTTTTTCTTTTTTCACAGTGGCATTTGTTTCTCTCCCTCTCCCTCTCTCTCTAACACTCTCCTCTCTCTCTCTCTCTCTCTCTCTCTCTCTCTGTGAGAAAAACCTAATTCCATTTTTCCTGTTTGGTAGATCGATTTCCTTCGATTTTGGCTGTTCGGATGGAAAATTTCTCAAATCTCGAGGCTTTAGTAAGTGATTTTCTATATCTATTTGTGTTTTGTAGTTCTATTTCTTTTTTTCAATGTTTGAGAATATCCATATTTGATTGAGAACCTAAAGCACTTGGAGAATTTTGAATTTTTGGATTTTTGTTTGAATTTTTTCTTGAATAGAGCAATGAATTCTAAATGCTATGCCAAACTTGATTGTGAGAAGAATAGATTGGTGAAAATTAGGGCTTACATGAAAATTGGGGCTTAAATTGGATGTAATGGTGATGAGGTAATCAAACTTGTTGAAACTAAGATCAAACTTGGTAAAATCACCATTTTAATAGTTTTTCTTTATTTATTTTTAATACTGAGATTGAGGTGCATGATTCTGAATTTAACAATTTTTATTTATTTATTTTGAATGATTGTTTTGATTTTAGCCTCTCATGATGCTCTTACTCAACTCATTCTAATGATTTTTGGAAATGTACTTTGTTACAAATCAACTTGTTCTTTAAGTTTCAAATCTATGTTGTTGGATTTCTCATTGGTCACATAATATAGATTTAAGATATTGCCATCATGTTCAAGAAAAAAGACAAGAAGTTCCTTTAAATTTAATATTTAAGAAGGGGTGCACTTTGACCTGTATAAAAATAAAAAAATGAGGTGCAATTTGTCCAGTATGTCATCCTTAGAAACTACTAGCTATATATATCTGTTAAAATTCAAATGCTTGAATAAGTATAAATTATAAAATGGATTGAATGAGTATAACATTGCTGGTATGACGGGTGAATGTACAAAATTCAAGTTTCAGATCATAACATTGCTGGTATGATCTGAAACTCTGGTGAATGTACAAAATTCAAGTTTAAGGCTTTAGAAGTTGATCTTGAAGCTTAAGGATGATGGGTGCTTGAGTTCATCCTTAGTAAATTGAGGTTCTTAGAAGACCCTTTTTCTGTATATCAATTTTTACACTGTCTGCATTTTGCTTATTTAGTAGTGAAGGCTCTAATTGTTGCATGGTAACATTATAGTCATATCAGAAAAGAAAGGGTTTTTTTTTTTGGATTAGCGAAGAAATAAAATATTTTGGTTTTAATTTTAGTTTGATCAACATTACATGGATGGGTCAAGGCCCTAGTGTTGGAATTGTTGATTTGGCTAATCAATGCCTTTGTAAGGTTGATATAAAACTCTGGTTGTTCTCACAAAAAAAAAAAGTGTCTCATAATTTAGAAGCGGATTCTAATAAAATTGAGATTTACTAGGACATAAATAATGCTAAATTTGGTTATGGGCCAGAGCAAGTGGAGGGATTTTATTAACTTGGTCTTACTTTCAGCAATTTAGAGATTCCCAATCACAAGGTCTTGCTTTCTCACTTATTTTGTATGCTCAGTTTAAACTCAGTTCATTAAAATTTTGTAGAAGCCACGAAGTTTGCAAATGATTGGAAATCAAGATTGAAAAAGAAGAGAGATGATCCTTTGGAGGTTCTGGCCTTTCTGCAATTTTTATTTTTTAAAAAGGTCTTAACTTTCCTGAGATTCTCCTGTGGGATTTCTTTTTTAATTTTTTTTCCTTTTCCAGTCTGCCCTTATAAGAGAGTCGCTCCCAGTAACCAAAAATCTTGGTGATGGAGTATACTCTGTTTCAACATGTAAACAAAGGAGTTGTTATTACAACTGGAGTACATACCTTATTTGGAAAGGCAGTTCATCTTGTGAAAACTACTGCGATCATTGGACATTTTTAGCAGATAATTTCAGTATTTTATTTTGGATGAAATCTTCACTTAGAATCTCAAAGGCTGAAAGAATGTTTAGAGCTGTAATATTTCTAAACAGTTTCATCTTTTCTGCTTGGAGGTAATGGGGCAATGGTAGGTAACAATGCAAAAGAGTTTTGCACTTGTTTTGTGAGAATCTGTCAATGTTTAGGTATTTAATGAGTTACCATTTGTCTTGATCATTCAGGTCGTAACTGCAATAGGAAACTTCTGTATTTGCTTGATTGCCATTGGGCTAGTAATAGAAATCATTGTCATATATGGGATTCATCACAGGGGTAATCATGTTGGGATATAAACTTCTTGTTTTACTCATCGGTTGCGTTCCCATTTCTATGCCAGCAATTCTTTCTGTTACAAGCTAACCATGGACAAGTCACAAGAATATGATAGAGGTGGTATTTCCAATCCTTTTATTATTATTATTATTATCTATATATATATATATGGAAATCCTTTTATTATTATTATTATCTATATATATATATATAAAACCGAAGCTCTGCCCTCTCCACAATTTTACGCGTCAGCATTATTAAAAAAAAATTATTTTCAACTAAAAAAATTAAAATACTAAAACATATCGTGTAACGCTTCTTCTTCTCATTCATATCCGTGTTAAGAATATAAAGTGAGAGAAAAAAACTGAATAGTCAGTATATTCTGTGTAAACAATAATGTACAATAGAGAGCCTTATATAGGCTAGATATGTGTGTAGTAGAAGTAATATGAGTGAACTACAAGTATAGTATACTGGGCCAAGCCCAATAGGCTAATCTAGTCTAAGCTATACACTAACAACCTGAAAATTTCAGCTAAAATTTCTCCCCAATTCTGAAAACCAAACCCTATAACTATTCTCCCCAACTTTGAAAATCAAAAAGTTAAAACACATCTCTTCTCTACTTTTTTTCCTTCCCCCAAATCACAAAATCTCCTCTCTCCATCCTCCCACTCTGAGACCAGACAAGCTTATATGGTTACTGAACCTCAATCTGTTGAATTTGCCTACCATCTTGCAACCCAACTCACTGATACGCCAACCACAAACTGATGTTCGCTGGAAAAAGCTTTGGAAGCTCAAATACCCTAAAAGGATTGAGAGAATTACCTCCTCAACTGCTTCGCTCATACCAAAGAGGTATAACTCTGTAAATTTTTGTCTCTATGTGGGAGTTAGGGTTTTGATTGGTTTGGGTTTTTGAATTTTTTCACCATATTTGTTGTGGTAAGAATTCCGATTTGCTCTTCAATTGAAATCTATCTGCCCAGTTATTACTTCCTATATACCATTCTCTCTCCACTTCAATTGTTCATGGAATTTTTTTTTTGTGGTTGTGGGTGATCTGCTTTGGTGTTTTAGGTTGCTATGGCTGATTGGTTGACCTTTGGTTTGCTGGCATTAAAAGGTTTTTTATTTTTTTTTTATTTTTTTTTAGGTTCTGCCGATTTAAGGTGGAAATTTATTTTTCCATCTCAGTTTTGAACCAAAATTGGGGTTTGGATAGTTTGGGTTGTTGTCTTTGATTCAATTAATGAAGTAGCTACTGTTGTATGGGAAGTTAGGTATTTAGGTTCCTTTCTACTTTGAAGGCCTTGATTTTGTGATTTTGAATTTGATCTTATTATTGATGATAAATTGATAATGTGTGGTCTGTGATAAAAAAAAAAAAAAATATATATATATATATATACACACACACACACATTAATACTTGATGAATGTCAAGTTTGGTGTTAGTTTGAATTTTGGTTCTTTTACAAAAAGGCCATTAATTTGCTACTTTGCATATAGAAGGTGTTTGAGAAAAAGCCAAGCCCAAAGTAGTAGTAGAAGTAGTTTATTAGTTCCATGTTACAATTCAAATCCAAAATAACTTGAACATATTTAGAAGCCTATAATTGAACCTATTGAACTCAGATAATACCATATTCTCTCTAATTCATCAATTTAGAACAAAAAAAAAAAAAAAAAAAACCAGAGAAAAAGTAAAAGAAAAGAAAAGGAGTTATAGTGGCTAAAAGTCCACTTTGTGAACTTTTTTCTTTTCTACCATTTTGAGCTTCTTTTAACAACTTAGTAAGGACCACAGAATTCAACTACTATTCATTAACATCCAGCAAGCTTTCAACACAGATCCACTAAATCATTAGCATAGAAAACTATACAAATATACAACACACACCATGCCAAAAAAAATGTCATTTGTATACCTTGCTTTTAAAAAAAATAAACTTTATAAGAATCTTCTTTAAGAGCGGCATCTAGATTTTTGAGGTATTTTGTTTGATTCTTTGTTTGGTTGCAGACCCCAGCTTCTTTTCCAAAGTCCTTGGCTTTGCTATATATGTACAAATTTTACTTATTAGTTATGGTAAGGTTTGTATTTTAAATTTTGGTATAACCATGGAAGCTAAGATTCGCTTCCTACTACTGACTTTTTCTTTACATGGTTTTTCATTGCACCACATCAAGCAATGAGGGATCGCATTTCAGGTGTGTGGGGTGAATTAGGACTGACCAGTTTTTTAATATATTTTTTTTAAAATTTAGTGGTGTGGGCATGGGAGGTTCATGGACAGGAGAATCATCTAATACAGGTTTCTTTTGAATGTGCTGATAGTAGGAGCTTCTTTACTATTTTGTTTTCTATAGATTATTTACATCCGCTGATAGCGATGATATTTCCATAGCTATTTAGTTCATCAATAAGGCAAGGCCATGGATTACATTGATGGCCGTTGGCTGGGAATATGGTGCAAACATGTTGATGAAGTACTTGGCAGAAGCTGGAGAGAATACACCGCTTACAGTTGCCACGTGCATAGACAATCCATTTGACTTAGAGGAGATTACAAGGTCCTCTCCTTGTCACATGGCCATTGATCAGAAGCTCACTGATGGACTGATAGATATTCTAAGATCTAATAAGGTTGGTGATTGCTTTCAATCTTCTGTCTATTTTGGTTCAAATGCTTTATACCCCTCCATTCTAGAACTGTTGTAATGTTGAACAAACATAATCATTGATGTGGTATGCTTTGAATTGTGTTGGCATCCATTTAAGTATAATAACTTATGCTTAATTTTTTTAATTGGGAATAACATATGTTTAATGTCTACTTAATATCCTTAATCTTCAACTTTTTTTTAAAACATCATCAAAGCTTTGGTGGGCATGAGCATAACTTTCAATCAAAGCTAAGCCCATTGCACACTACTTGGAATCTCAGCAAAATAGCAATGGCAGCACTTGCACACACACACACAAAGTTTTCAACTTTTATTAATTTTCATAAATATACGTGTATTTATATTCTCTTATCTCACTCTTTTCCTCAAAAAGATACTTAACTATATCCACACACCTAAAACTCGCTGAACTTTAATGATTTAATTCCTCAGCTAAATTTAGCTGAACTCTTTTACAAAACCGACAAATCTGATACTGACCCATTGCACCCAATATGGTTTTCTAGACAAACGTCAAGATAAGGAAGGCACATAGTTCGTTCCTCACCTAAAAAAAGATCGACATTATTGAGAGATGTACTTTTTGTCTGAACGAAGTTGCTTGCTTCAGACTCCCAGTTCTAAGAGTTGAGTTTCACTATTATCAATAATGGTGATTTTGATGCATTTGAGGTTAGTTTACATCTGGGGTAGTCTTATTTTTCTTGAAATCCCAGCTGGATTTCTTTATGTGTTTGATATAGTGATTTCTTATGCATGTGTCTATGAGGAAAGCTACTTTAAAAATTGAGCTATGGTGGTGTTTATTTCTTATTTAATTATTTTGAAGTTGATTCTCATATTGGTTGTCCTTAACTATCCTAAATTGTATTTGGGTAGAGCTTTGGATTATGGTCCTTTTGCCTATGGTAGGTGAAAAGCAATTTTTTCCCCTTAAGAAAAGAGAGAAGAAGTTGACAGAATTGCCTGTTAATGATACTTTCTGAGTTTAAAGAACAGGTTTTGTTTAGTAATGGTGTTTCCACATTTCGTTATCTATTATATATGAAAATAACACCAATACGTTGTGGTTATCGCACTTTCTCAAATACTATAATTCTTCTTTTGTTCTCAAAGCCCCTAACTTGGGTAAAGCAGCTGTTCTCTAGAAACTATTTCAAGGCAAAGCAAAAGAGTTTGGCATGGAGAAGGCTTTATTGGCAAAGTCTATTCATGATTTTGAAAAAGCACTATCTATGGTATCTTAGCACAAGAGACGTGGTTAGGAATGTGAGCAAGCAAAGAAGATTTTAAAAACTCAGTGTTTTATGTTGAATAAATATATGATTTACTTTTCTATATAATGCAGATTTGTTGTATTATGTTCTTTCTCTACTCTTTTTAAGTCATAGCAAAAGAATTTGATATTGGTAACTATATTCTATTTATTTGTTATGAAAATAAGATTGCGATCATTATTGCAATTTTTTTATTCACAATATATATGTAACTACGAAAATCATTGCCAATGGACCTATGGTAGCGGTATTAATCTTTTTGGCATGTATGTATTTTTATGGAGATGATATACAGGATTTCCTTATCCCTTATTTGTCTTTATAATTTTTTATTGGGCACAAGCACATTGTGTATTAGGTTTGACAATGTTTAATATTTGAATTAGTAAAGATTTTATGTTATGCTTGGGTATTCTCCATTTAGTTGTATTATTTGATTAGTGAGTCTTAAGACATTCTGATTTAGTGCAGCAAATGATAATTACAATATTGTTTTTTTTTTCTTTTTAAAGAATCTCGTGCATCGCACAGGTTAGCGACTAGTTATTATTATTTCCTTGACTGACATGACCTTAAATTATGTAAGTAGGTTGCTTATGGAAAATTGCTTGGGTCACCAATGTTGATAACTTTCATGTTGCACTCTTAAGGCTATGCTCCATATCAGCAGCTCCCTTGTTTAAAGATTTCATAGAAATGTACAATATCCTATGAGAAAGATGTTTATGAGCTATGATGGGAAATTTAGACCCCGGTTGATAGAATTAACAAGTTTTAAACCCAAGTTGTTAATTAGATTTATTATGCATAAAACTTGTTAAAACAAACAAACATCAATATCATGTCAAAACTAAGTGCAGCGGAAAAATAAATAAGACAAGATATGATGACCCAGGAAAACCAATGAAACCAACCAGTTTCACAGTAAAAAACCTGGGGGGAAACCTTCCCGAAAAGCAATCCACTATAGTAAAGAGAAGTTTCAGATCTAGTACAAAACCTTTGTCACTAGACTCTACAATCCCCGTAGATGAACTCACAGCAGAAACCTTCTACTGCTTCAGAACCTCTGAACTCTTCAATATATGAACGCCACCCTTTGATGCACGGATCCCAGTACGTGACTAACTCCTTTGCACGAATCCTAGTACGTGACTCACTCACCAACTTGAGGAAGAAGAATGTTGGCTGCAAAGTTCTTCACTTCATACACACGATGAAGATCAAGAAGCACTTGGTTACAAAACCCTAAGGCGCAAAGACGCAGTAGCTTCTTTCAGAGAGAATTAGGCTTCGGTCACCTTTTGCATGTGTTCTCCTTCTATTCTCTTATGTGACGGCCTCAAAAATATGCTTTATATATGCCTAGGGTTGTGAGAAAAGAAACCCTACACAAATACAAAAGCCTGGCACAAAAATCAGATCTGGAAATCTCAATTCCCGTAACCTCGATAGATACCTCGATCGATCGGGCAGCTGTCGAGCCTCATTAAATCTCGATAGATACCTCGATAGATAGCTCGATAGATAGCTATCTGTCCGCAGGTGTCCAGCAGCTATCCGCAGGTGTCCAGCAGCTATCCGCCAGGTGTCCACCAGGTGTCCAGCTTTAGTACACACTTTTTCTTCACTTGTTTCTTGGTCCAATCTTCACTTGTTTCTTGGTCCAATCTTCATGGTTTTAATACTAAACTTGAACAACATGTTCTTTGAAGTATTAAACACATCCTAGATCTATCCAAATATAAGTAAAGTGCGTTTTGTCAAAGGATTAGCCAACTACATAAAACAGCGACATATGTTCACAGACTTGAACTACATATGTCCTAACAATCTCCCCCTTTGGCAATCCGTGACAAAACCACAACAAACAAATGAACATATGAGATAAGTCATAAATCACTCAACTCATACTCACTTGTTGAATACAATAAAATCTATCCTAACACAAACTCTTGAAAAACTTTGCAAGAAGAGAGTTCATGGCAAGAAGACTTTGACAACCTGTATTTCTGAAACACTTATAAACAAAACACATCAAGGCATCTTTGTGTGAAACAGAAATAATAGATTGCATACAAGTAAAGAAACATGTGTATAAAGATAGAAAAGAAACAACACATGTAGAGATAGGTGAAGAAAACATACATCATCATATATATACCACTTGATAAATACCATGTTGTATGTAAAAATGGTCACAAGACCTAGGTACATGAACAAGGAGATAAACACTCCCCCTAACAAGATGAAACACAACTCCCCCTTACAAGGGCATGTATTTCTCCCCCTAACTTGTAGAATCTTAAAGAAAGAAACCACAAATTCTCCAATTTCTCCCCCTTTTTGTCACGATTGACAGAAGGTACCGAGAAACATAAAGATGATCAAGGATGATCAAGGGAGCACAAAGAATCCATAAAAAATGCATGAATGTAATGAAACAAGATGCTATGGATGACAAGATAAGAGAAACATGCAAAACATGTGAAAAACAATGCTAGCAGAGAATCTCGATCGATCAAGAGGTATCGAGGAGCTATCGAGCAGACCTCGATGGATCGAACAGCTATCGAGAAGCTATCGAGGAGACAGAAACTTTCTCAATCGATCCACCTAGCTATCGAGATGTGTCGAGATGGCTTAAAAACAGTTTTTCAAGAAAAGAAAAACACAGATGTGAATGCAATCAAGCATGCAACTCAACCAGAGATCCAAACAACATAATAACCTCTCAAAAACATCTTTCAACAAGAAAAATGATGCATATGTATCTCAAAACACGCACACACACACTAAACAAGTCTAACCAATTTTATATTTCAAAAACAAGTTAAGACAGTTTAGTGAGCATACATTAACGCATGTAAACCTTGTGATGGCCAAATCACATTGTACCTGCACATGTATCAAGAATAGCAAAGAGTATTGCGTGTTGTGTGTGAAAACATCGCAAGATTGCATAAGTGTCTCAATGTTATGACGATTTTAGATATGAGAAAATCACTTTAACTCACACACAATCATAACTGTTTGATGGGGACTATCACCTTTGAGGTACATCCTATAACTCCCACATCTCCTAGAAAACACGCTTGCAACCATATTTTAAAGCATTTTGATCTTTTTGCTTTTAATTTCTTTGCATATTTTCTTTTAACAAGCATATCATACATGGGCATATAAGAGAAAGAAAAGAAACACCCAATGATGTTAAGCTTTTGACACTGCACTTTTGCTATGCCGAAGCATACAGGTGTCCTATGACATTGCACTTTTGCTATGCCGAAGCATACAGATGTCATATTATAATTGGCGAGTAACAGTGGTGAGATGGTTATTTATGCCTTTCTCTTAGGATTTTCTAGTTCAAACCGTCAAAAAGAGTGATACGAGTGTTAAGAAGAAGAGATCACTTAACCTTACTCATCACAAACAAAGAGCTACAGAGCTCACTCGCTTAGTTGTGCAAAAGAATGCTCATCTAAGCTATAGATGATACAAAGTTTAGAAAAACTCTGTTTCAATGGCCATTTTAAAAGTTCACATGAACTAATGCACACAAACACACACTGTTTTTGTATTTTTCAATTTTTCAAAAAATTTTTATTTTTTATTTTTATTTTGAAAACAAAACAAAATAAAAACTAAACAACCACACAAAAACAGACAAACATCATGAATGCATGAAAGAAAGATGCATATGCAAGAAAGCAAGAAAACAAATGCAGATGCATGAAAGCATGATTTCAAAAGCAGAGAAGAAATCAAGTAAAGAGAGTCCTACTACAGATAGAAAGAATTAAAGTAGAGGACAAACAGAAAAGACAATTAAGTCTTAGACTCCTTTCTCACCCACACAGCACGAGTCTTTGGCCGTGAAGATGAAAAGGCACGTGTCCTAGTATGACTACTAAAGGACATAGAAGAATTAAAATTCTTCTGAAATTGAGTTAAAAAGCTCAAGACTTTTAATAACTCACCAACAAATTCCATGACAACGGGGGTCAAGGATCACACTCAGGAAATTAATCCAATCAGAGTGTACCCGCTCTGATACCACTTGATGGGAAATTTAGACCCCGGTTGATAGAATTAACAAGTTTTAAACCCAAGTTATTAATTAGATTTATTATGCATAAAACTTGTTAAAACAAACAAACATCAATATCATGTCAAAACTAAGTGCAGCGGAAAAATAAATAAGACAAGATATGATGACCCAGGAAAACCAATGAAACCAACCAGTTTCACAGTAAAAAACCTGGGGGGAAACCTTCCCGAAAAGCAATCCACTATAGTAAAGAGAAGTTTCAGATCTAGTACAAAACCTTTGTCACTAGACTCTACAATCCCCGTAGATGAACTCACAGCAGAAACCTTCTACTGCTTCAGAACCTCTGAACTCTTTAATATATGAACGCCACCCTTTGATGCACGGATCCCAGTACGTGACTAACTCCTTTGCACGAATCCCAGTACGTGACTCACTCACCAACTTGAGGAAGAAGAATGTTGGCTGCAAAGTTCTTCACTTCATACACACGATGAAGATCAAGAAGCACTTGGTTACAAAACCCTAAGGCGCAAAGACGCAGTAGCTTCTTTCAGAGAGAATTAGGCTTCGGTCACCTTTTGCATGTGTTCTCCTTCTATTCTCTTATGTGACGGCCTCAAAAATATGCTTTATATATGCCTAGGGTTGTGAGAAAAGAAACCCTACACAAATACAAAAAGCCTGGCACAAAAATCAGATCTGGAAATCTCAATTCCCGTAACCTCGATAGATACCTCGATCGATCGGGCAGCTGTCGAGCCTCATTAAATCTCGATAGATACCTCGATAGATAGCTCGATAGATAGCTATCTGTCCGCAGGTGTCCAGCAGCTATCCGCAGGTGTCCAGCAGCTATCCGCCAGGTGTCCACCAGGTGTCCAGCTTTAGTACACACTTTTTCTTCACTTGTTTCTTGGTCCAATCTTCACTTGTTTCTTGGTCCAATCTTCATGGTTTTAATACTAAACTTGAACAACATGTTCTTTGAAGTATTAAACACATCCTAAATCTATCCAAATACAAGTAAAGTGCGTTTTGTCAAAGGATTAGCCAACTACATAAAACAGCGACATATGTTCACAGACTTGAACTACATATGTCCTAACAAGCTAAACAGTTCTAAGTGGGCCCTTAATGTATAAACAATATCTCATCTAAAATCCTTCTCAATTGTTGGGTATGTTACTAGATAAAACATTTTGTAGTTTGTGTCATAATGGTTACTCCTGCTTAGTTGGGTACTTCTTCTTCAGTGCCATCTCTGCTGTCACCACACATAAGCTCACCACCGGCGTATCTAGATTTATATGGCACGCTCTCAGAAATGGCTAAGGTTCAAGTACTTAAAAGAGAAATTGGCTCCGTTGAGGTCAGTTTACTAGATAAAACATTTTGTAGTTTGTGTGTTAATGGTTACTCCCACTTAGTTGGGTACTTCTTCTTCTAGCTCTAGGAAATGGCTAAGGTTCAAGTACTTAAAAGAACTCTTTGAATACTTTTTAGTGTACAAGGATTTTAAGTGTACTATTCAACAAATGTTTTGTGTAGCATGTAGTGATTCCTGTTTCAAATTTAAGAATGTAAACGTCAATAGGCTGAGTCGTTGAGTTACAATTAAATTACCAAATTTCCTATCCACTTATTTTAAAGCGATTTCCCGTAAATTTTTGTGTCAAACTTGTATCTCTATGTATTGCAACATATTCTATTGCATAGCATATGTAAACCTTCAAGTTTTTGTTTCAAATAGTTCCCTCAAATTTTTTGGATTAATTTTACCTAGGAATTCCAGTCTACTTACTACTATTGCATTGCCTTTACTATAATGTTTTGACTTGTCAGCTTTCTAATAATAATGGCTCTTATCAAATATTAAGAAATATAATTTTGTATATGCTTTGGTCATAGTCTGATTTCATTTTAAAAATAAAAAGTTAGAACCATATGCTTTCTCAGTCTCTCTATATATCCACCATCTAGCTATCACATCTGTTGCATATGTTTATCTGAGGACTCAATATGCCTGCTAATTGCAGCCAGGAAACAACTATAAAGTTCATATATATGCTTATGTGCACAAATGCATGTATTCCAGAACCATGCAAGAATCCCATAAGCCAATTCTTAAGCATCATTCATCTCTCTTACATTTCTCTCTGTTATAGGAGATAAAAGGAGCAACAAAACCAACGTATATTTGAAGGCATAAATACACTACGAAAATGGCTCTACTTGACTGTATGCATAGAAATGGTGACAATACTAAAAGTCCTACCAGCCCCTCTTTGAAGCTTCTCCAAGGTAATTCCAACCATGCCATCATGGTTTAAGCATCCTACATAAACTTGTGTCTTGGTCCTGGTGATAGAGAGGTTTCTGGTACATGCTCAGACCATCACTGTTAAACCATATATAGCATTTTCAGCTTGGCATATTTGTTAAAGGCTTTATTTAATCTTGAATGAAAATTCCATGACTTGAACACACTTTTTATAAGGTTCAAAGTGGTTGCCTTCCTCCTCATCTCCTACATTTCGAAAGGATCTTGACCTAGAAGGAAGAAGTTTATCATTACAAGAAATCAGTTCCCACCAAATTGAAGAAGTCCAAGAATTTGACATGCTTTCAGTTTGAAGAAACATAATCAGGATTTTAGCACCACACCTTCTTGGTTTGTCAGGTTGGATGATGATGAAGATGAAGAAGATGATGAATTCTTTGAAGCCCCAGGTTATATTTTTTACACCCTTATTTTGGTCAACACATTTGTTCCCCTTTTTCTTTCTTTATTCATTTGCTACTTTTGTGAGGTAAAATGGAAACACTCCAACATGGTTCCTAATTCTTAATGCCCCTTATCATTTGAGTTTTAGCATTTGAATCAAAGCTGGCTCTTGAGGGGTACAAGGAAACCACTAGACATAATCCAAGAGCAATACATAAAAATTTTGGGAAGCATGTTTTGGAAAGCATTGTCAATCTTACCATTAAAAAGAAAAACAGATGCCTACAAATCTTAAAAGGACATTAACTAAAAATTTGGCATCAGCTTTTGCAGCGGAATCAGAAATTCAGAGTGCTTTCCACAAACCTCTTCTGTCTCTGTTGCTACTAAAAGAGGAAAGCAAGATAGTAAGGGTGAGCAAATATGGGTAAGGTTGTTTCAGTGAAAGAGTATCTAATGCATGAGCTTAAGCCCAGGGAAGATGTGCTTTCTCCAGTGATATCCAAGGCAATGAATCCAAAGAGAACTCCTGGTGATAAGGATGTGGTATGAGAGACACTGCAACTTTGATCCAACATGAGGAATTGTCCAAATGCACAGCTATGGGTTCAGTTAGAAATACAACATCGCCCATGCTAATTTCCACCCATGTGCATTCAGCTAAAGACTCATCATCACACACTCGGATCTCAGCCAATGCTCATAAAAAAAAAATTATGTCAATTTCGATCCCGAATGTATATGGAGACGTGTTAATGAGCTTCAATAAGTGTTTGACTTCCATGTATCGATACTAAAATCCATCACCACCTGACATGCATGATTTGATAATAATTATTCTATTGAAGTTCCTATGTACAGTCTGTGGTAACCATGGGTCAAATTTATGTCGATATTTAGTTATCTGAACAAGGCCCTAACCATGTTATGGATTCCGTGTGCTATGGTGTAATTTCTCCTTTTGGTATTATAATTTGTATCTCATGGATATTTCTCATCTACTTTTGCAGCCTTTAAGTTGAAAAAAGTCCAAACTGATGCATCGAATGTGAATATCTCCCTTATAATATAGGTTAAAGACTTGATTTAATGCATTGATAGTACTAAAATACTAAGTCAATTAACTGTCATTGTGGATTTGTTATTTTGGAAGTGTTACTGTTATCAATCTCATGGTAACCAATCTTGGTTGGTTTAGCTTGTAACTTATGCGATGGCCTAAAAGTGGTAAGATGATGATGGTTGTATTATGTAAATAGGTTTACGAGGCAAGGCAAGTGATCAAACCCTACCAATAGTTGGGCCTAGGCCTGTAATGAATTATTTGGATCTTAAACCAATCTTACTGGGTACCATTCATTTCGTGATGAAATGATTGTGTAGAATTGGCTTTGTTTGCCTTCGGTATATTTGTTGCTTATGTCATCTTTATTTAATTTATTTATCCTTTTTCCTATGTCCTTTTGTTTTTATCTTTAATTATTATTATTATTATTAATTTTCTGGCTAAACATGCTCACCTGGTTCAGGTTTCTCAAAGAAGTATTGAATTTCATTCATGTAGTGAAATGTTAAAAACTGATTTCTCTTTTGAATAGTATTCATGATTGTAGCATTAGCATATGAATGAAACTGCCTTTGGTATTTGTTGAATTTTAAATAAAATATCTAAGAATATGAGGATATGAGAATGAATGAACTAAAATAAATATTAAATATTAGTTATTTTGTGTCATACCATCAAATTTGATACAACACATCTATATTTACCCTAATGTGACAAAAAAAAAAAAGACAAGAAAATTGATATATAAACACATATTTTATGAATGTAGAGATAACAGATGTATAAACACATATTTCATGAATACATGCCTTCTTTCCTTTCTTTTTATTTTTTTGTTTTTTGGGCAAAGGGGGTGGGAAGATTCTTTACCTTTATGCTATATTGTTGTAATTCCTCTACACATTTCCTTCATTTTTCAAACAATTTAAATTGTGTAAAAGAGATTATTTTGGAAAAAAAAAATCTTACCAAGTGCATTAAACTCCTACTTTTGTGTGCTTTTGGCGAGGCCATGGTAAACAACTTTGTCTCCAATTTATTGTTAAGCACACTAAGGGTCGGTTTGTTTATGGGTGAAATTATAGAGGGGGAGAAAAAAGGGGAGAGGAGGGTCTTAGGTTGGGGGGAGAAATATGGGTGGAGGAGTTTTAGAGAAAATAAGAGAGAAAATGGGAAAGGATGGAGTTTGGTTGGGGAGGGGAGAAAATGGGGGTGGAGGAGTTTTCTCCCCAAGCACACCATTTAAGAGGAAAAAGTTTTCTCCCCAATTTGAAGAAAAAACTAGAGAGAAAACTGGGGTGG
Organism: Castanopsis chinensis; assembly: GCA_032878915.1. Taxonomy (NCBI): domain Eukaryota; kingdom Viridiplantae; phylum Streptophyta; class Magnoliopsida; order Fagales; family Fagaceae; genus Castanopsis; species Castanopsis chinensis. The sequence goes on along the minus strand of JAVQMG010000087.1, from coordinate 10,527,138 downwards.
GAGTGGGTTTGATGTGAAATTACCCATCTACCCTCCCCTTTATGTATTAATATTGCCTCTTTTTCTTTTCTTTTTTTGGAAATGTTACCACTAATACTGCCTCTTTCTTCTTCTTCTTCTTCTTTTTTTTTGCCTTTTTCCAGGTATAATCACACATTGGTTGGCTCTTTTTCTTTCTTTTTTTTTTTTTTCATATGAAACTCAACATTTTTTTATTATTAGCTGTTTTTTTGGCTAGATGTTTTATTAGTTGTGTTATTTTGTAGTAATTAAAAAAATTATTTTTTATGTACTAGGGGCATAAAAGTAAATTTATACAAACTACATTTTCTTTTCTCTCACTTTTCTACTCAACCAAGCAAAAGAATTTTCAATCTCTATATTTTTCCACTCCCTCAACTAAACAAATAGAAAATGATAAAAGAGGAGTGGAAAACAGAAAAGAAAATAAGTGAGAAGGGTGTTTGGTTGGGAGGAGAAGGAGAAAGTGAAAAATGATTAGTAGCTGAACTAATAGCCCGGATAAAGAATACTACTTTTCTAAAACAAGTATGAACAAGTTTGCCAAGCCACTTTGACTACTAGCACCAAAACTCTCCCAACAATACATGACACACTCTCAAACTAAGAATTATAGGCCTTTCTTCAACCATTAGTTTCCTCTAATAACAATGGGGTAACAGGCAGTAAAGGTACTGGATGATTAGTAACACAAAAATTGATGGTTGAAGAATACTCAATCACTCAGAGAAGTTCACCTGCCACACACGCGCGTACACACACACACACACACACACACACACACACACATCTATATATTACTAAAAGCTGAAGCGTAGCGTTTAATGCTGCTGCTCTCACATTGCGCCATATCAGCTGCCACGTCATTTAAAAAAATATATATATAATTTTTTCTACAATTTTAAAATGGTTTTTACAATTTTCACTCTATAAATGCAGCCCACTACTTATTTATTTACTTCCACTATCACCCTATAATAAATCCAACCCACTACTTATTTATTTACATCCACTATCACCCTATAATAAATCTGTATAATTAAGCTAGCCCACCTCTTATTTATTTAGTTCCACTATCAAGCCCAACCCAAAGCCTTTTCAATTCAATTTTAGGGTTTTGTGTGAGCCTTTTTAGCTTAAAGGAAGAAGAAAAAAAAAAAATGTTGATGCCTTTGAAGCTTTAGGTTTTTTTTTTTTTTTTTTTTTTTTTTTTCCAATTTTCCTATAATTTTTTTTAACACTTATTTTTTTTAATATTTACATTTCTCCAACCTTTCTCTCTTCCTTACCATTTCATCTCCCCACTACTTCTTCAATCTTTCTCTCTCTTACCTTTTCATCTCCCCACTACCCTCTACATTAATATCATTCTTTCTCTTTCCCTTCATCTTCCTTTATTTTTGTCTCTTCTTATTCATACTCTATTACTATAATTTTGTCACTATCTCTTCTATTCTATGCATAGCTTTTTCTCACAAAAAATGGTTCTCTCTCTCTCTCTCTCTCTCTCTCTCTCTCTAAATTTTTTGGTGGATTTTTCTTTCCTTGGCATCTCTACTTTAGGTTGATAATTTTTTATATTCTTTAAAACTCTATTTTGGGTTAATGCGATTTAGTTTTGTTTTTTAAATTGTTGTTGTTGTTGTTGTTTTTTTTTTTTTTTTTTTAATTCTCTTTGATTGTTAAATGTTATCCTATTGCGTTCTAAAGAATATAATATTATTCTATTATATAGCATGATTTGGATAATTTGGTATTTATTTTGTTACATAGCATGATTTTTTATAGTGCTCAATTTAGATGTTAAACTATGAGACCTTACTAATTTTTGTTTATTGTCCAATCCTTTATGGTGGACAAAGTACTCTTAATAGTTGTATTATAAGTACTCTATAATGCCATTCATTTAAAGAAAAGCAAAGGTTAGCCAAACGAAAAATAATCGGATAGGTGACAAATTTTAACTTTTGCAATTTTATTTTAATTATCATTATTATTTTATAACAATGCATGTATAGAAATTTAATTCTTAGATTTTGCTAATAATTGTTTATTTGATAATATGTTTTGGGTGGCCGAAATTATAATTTCTAAAAAGAAAATAACCTTAATAGATAGTCAAAAACGAAATTTTATCCTAATATTGGTTTAATTAATTATTGTTAAGTTTTATTAATTTTTTTTAGTTTACGTTTTTTTGGTGTTTTGGATTGTTCTTATATTGCATTTAAGATTGTTCCTATAATAAATAAAAATATAATTACAAATACATTACTCATTATTAGATTAGTTTAAATTGTAAAAAGAAAAATTATTAAAACCATCATGAAAATAATTATCACGCGCAACGTGCGGGTTCGCGGCTAGTATATATATATATTGGATAATTTGATAGTTGAGAATGAGGAGATTTGAAACTTACACGTCTTTGTTAACAACGGAGGTGTTAGCCGAGATATAAGGGCTCTTGGCCTATCACATAAATTTAATACGCCATGGCCTCATCCCTCTCATACATAGAACTGCGACCCACAATTGCATTAATAAAAGAAAATAAAATAGCGCCTGACCTCATATCCATCATAATAATACGTTCATAAACACACATAAATAAAACTACTAAACTTCACCTTGCAAGAGATTTACATCACTGCTGCAAGTGTAGGACTTCATCTTGGAATCTTCATCATCTGAGGACTCTTCAGTCTCGTTACTTTTGGCCTTTAGTGCCATGCTCTTACTTTTGGTTTCTTTCCCAATTCTAGTCAAACCCAATTTATAGGTTTGCAAGTTGCCAACCAGTTCCGTCAAATGAATTTTTTCAATGTCCTTTGATTCTTTAATGACAGTTATCTTGGCATAGAATCTCTCAGGCAGAGATTTGAGAACCTTTCTCACAATCTTGGGTTTAGGAATCCGTTCTCCAAGATTGAATGCTGAGTTGACTATGTCTTTCAGTTTGGCATAGAACTCATCAAAGGACTCATCTCCATCTTAATCTCCTCAAAGCTAGTAGTAAGCCTTTGGAGCTTTGAATCCTTGACAACCTTAGTCCCTTCATAGATTGTCTGGAGAATAGTCCATGCTTCCTTGGCAATTTCAGTTGAGGATATCTTCTTGAATTCCTCATTGGTCACCGCACTGAATAAGGCATTCAATGCTTTGCTGTTGAAGTTTGCCGCTTTGATTTTTGCTTCATCCTAATCAGCTGGCGCTTCCTTTAGCTTAGTCCAGCCAATCTTCATAGCTTGCCACACCTTCTCATCTAAAGATTGCAAAAAAGCTCTCATACGTACTTTCCAGTATGCATAATTAGTGCAATCAAATAAAGGAGGTATAATAAGAGACTGTCCTCTATCCATGACAAACAAGGTTAATGGATCACACATCAAATATTAAACCTAATCAGAGTGTGCTTGCTCTGATACCACTTGATAGGTCAAAAATGGATTGACCCCTTAGGCAAATTAATTAATTAATTATACAAGTTAATTAATTAAGTCAATTTAACATGCAATAGCATGGTAGCACAAACAAATCACCAATTATACTAAGTGCAGCGGAAAATAAATTTGACACATTGATTTGTTTACGAATGGGAAAAACCACCAAGGCAAAACTCCACGTAGTGAATTTAAGGTCACTACTCCCGAAAATCCACTATTATCAATAACAAGCGGTTACAAGTAAAATGAATCTCAGTACCCAATACCAACCTATAGTTAAACCCTTACTCCAATACCTAATTGGACTTGTATTGTAGTGGTAATCTCTCCATTCAATGCACGAATCCTAGTACGTGACTAACCAATGATGCACGAATCCCAATATGTAACTAACACACCAACTTAAGGAAAATATTGACTGCAAAGTTCTTCAGTTCATCAACAATGAAGATTAGGAAGCTCTTTAGTCATAAAACCCTTGGCGTAAAGACACAATAGCTTCTATAGAGAATATGATGAGCTAGAGCAATTTTTTTCTACAGTCACAATATGCATGTATTATCACTTTGCATCACCTTGAATCACTTGTGATGGCTCTTAAAATAATCCTTATATATATTTAGGATTGTGAGAAAAAAAAAACCTACACAAATACTCAAGGATATGCATGTAATCAGATCGAGAATTTATGATTTCATAATTCTCGACAGATTTAGATTGTGTTGAGCTTCTGTTGAGCTTCAGCAGTAATTCTCGATAGAAAGGATTCTATCGAGGCTTCCGTCAAGCTTTAATGAATAGCACTTCCTTCACTTATTTGTTTGTCAGATTTGCATGGCTTCAATACTAAACTTGAACACTTGTTTCTTGAAATATTAAACCCATCCTAGATCTACCTAATTACAAGTAAAATGGGTTTTGTCAAAAGATTAGCTAATTACATGAATATGTCCCTAACAGGAGAGATTAGTGATCATAAGATTTGATGCCCTCCACCCCTAACGACCTTATTATTCATATCATAATTAAAGGGTAATTACACTAAACCCACCTGTGGTTTGGCATGAAATGACTTTGCCTACCCGTGGTTTAAAAAGTGTCACTTTACCCACCTGAGGTATGTTTCATTTGTTTTCTGTAACCCATCTTTGTTAAAATCAGGGATAAATAGATATTTTTCCTCAAATTTTATGTCTCTCTTCTCCCAAAACAAAAAATAGCACAAAAATGCAAGAGAAACAAGATCAAAAGGGAGGGTTTTGTGAAAATTAATATCTTCTCTTCCTCATCCTCATCCTCGATGCTATCCCCCTCATCCTCTGCATCTTTGAACATGCCCTTCCTCGTTGTGGCCATCTCCATCTTCTCATCTCTCAACCCGTCAGCCTCGCCATGATTGCTATCACCATCCAATGAAAAATAATCTTGCCGTAACCACAAGATTATTTCTTCTTGTTTAGTCCTCCAACTTGTTTACACACTGAAGAATAGATTCTTATCTTCTTTGTTGTTGTTCTTCTTCTGTCTATAAGCTTAGTTCAACCACCAACCAACAATAACAACACATATAGCCTTTGCCAAAAATCCCAAACAAACAAACAAACAAACAAAATTTTCTCAGAAAAAGAGAGAGAGAGAGAATGAGAGAAACGCAGAGTGAAAGTGAGAGCAACAATAACAACAACAACAACGGTTCCTGGATGCAACAGCCACCACAAGCTTTGCTAGAAAGGCTCAAAGATTATGGCCAATGCTACAGTGGCATTTATTAAATGCTGCTATAGGCCCTTTTTAAATTCTTTTTATTGGTCCTTATTAAAAAAAAAAAAAAAAAAAAAAACCAACCCAAAATAAAAAAGTGCCTTGAGGGTTCCATCCATATGTGCAACTACAAAAAACTGAACAAAGAAACACATGACTTGAAAATTGGTTAAATTTGACATGTGGGTTTGGATTAGGCTCATTAATCCATTGAATTGAATTATGAATTCAAATCAACTAAACAAGCAAATGATGACCCTTAGGTAAAAATTCTCTCTCTACATGGTGCCTAAAGGAGCATCTATGGCGCCTGTACACACCATTTGCGATGTGAAAGCTCTAGGGGTTCCAAGCTTCAAACAACCCCCATAACACAAAGGTAGTGATGGGTCATGGGTGTGAAGGAATTGATTTCCACTCAAGAATTTAGCTTTGGTGAGAGGGAGAAGGTAGAGAGAAAGACAAGATGTTTGTCTCTCACAATATGTTGAGTTTCTCTCAACTTTTAATTGGGATTAGGGTTAAAATTGTGGGAAAAGAGGTTTATATAGGCAAAGTAAAAGCTAAAATTACAGGAGAGTTCGTAACAGAATTTTATGCTATTCTTGCAATTTCGGTCAACCTAGGATTGGGCAACTATCAGGCGAAATTGTCACAAACTGAATTTCAAATGCCAAACATGTGTCAAACTCGGGTGACCAAGATGGAAATCACTTAACTTAAGTTCTTCTTCTAGCAATTCCAATTTTTAGCACTTGAACTAGCTCAATTACAAATCAAACCACTAAAACAAAATACAATGTATTTTAATGATAATTACAAGAAAATTTTGACATAGCTAATACGAAAAGAAAAAAAAAAAAACAAATAGGAAACGTGGGAGGTGGATCTGCTAATTAAAATTTTATCAAGTAGGTGATATTTCTGACCAAAACAAATATCTATTTAGGGCACATTTAATAGACTGTAATGATAATTATATAGGAATAAGAATAGATATTATAAGGAATATAAGATGCTATATTGTAATATTTATTACTATTTATTTGTTTGGTGACAACACAAGAATAGAAACCTAAAGATAATGTAATGTTTAAATCAAATTATCTACATTGTAACATTAAAATAAAACTTAAGATATATTTTAGGAAATGAATTAGTGTAATTTCGTTGACATGCACATAAATCTTGTTGATGAAATGTTATGCTATGACTATTTGAGTGGCTACTTACTTGAACTAGCTGGCTTTATATGGCCACTCCTCGGGTTAATGTATTTGTCCATTGATCTCCCCTGGATGTTGCACCTCTGAGTAAATGACCTCATTAATGGCAATGAAGTCTCTTCTTGTTAGCATTTGTAATGTCTTTATAACAGCCTTATTGCCATTACTCACTGCTAGCTAGGGTGATGGAGTTTACTTCTGACTTTAATGTGCTTATGGTCATCTATCGTAACAGACGACCATTTAATCACTACTCGTCAATATATATTATCTAATACTATATATAATAGCAGAAACCTTTTGCTACAATTAAGGAGGTGTTGCCACGTACGCAAAAAAAAGCCGTACGGTACAATGTTTCACAATAGGTTAAAATATTGTTTGGGAGCCAATTGTATAGAACGAAATTAACTGCTTAAAAAAAAAAAAAAAAAAAAGAAAGAAAGATTGCTACACGGTGAAAAAAAGGAGACAGAGATCGAGAGAAAAGAGAGATAGAGAAATGGAGAAGCAGAGAACGGAGAAGGAAAGAGAGATCGAGGGATAAAACACTGCTCACTCTAAAAACTGAAACCCAAAACACACAATCATCCATTCTTTCCATTTGTTAACACAAACGGCCAAAAGAAAAGATTTTCCCTGCCAATGAAAAGAAAAAACAGAAACCCATTGAAATATTTCCACAATTTGCAATCAAGAATGAAAAGATTTCTCTCACTTTCTTGTCAGATTTCTTCATCTAACTGTCCATTAATTTCTTTCACTGGTGAGTTTTTATCTTCAATTTAAGTTTTTTATTAATTATGATTAGGTTTTGATATTTTGTTTGAATTGTTTTCGATTTTGGTGTTCAAATTAAGTTTTTCTCTTCGCTTTTCAGTTTGACATTTTCACCTGCACGCCCTCAAGTTCAACCAGGTACCAATTTCGAATCGATTAGATTCCAGATCGCTTTAGATCTACTTCGATTTTTTTCATTTTTGTCAATTCTAGGGTTTATCATTTACTCTTTAGATGAATATATTGCTTTTGTTTCACAGCCTTAGCACCGTTTGATGGTGTTTGTATATATATTAAAAAAAGAATGATTAATGTAAAAAAAAAATGTTGCAACTAAGAAAAAACCTAGCGATACTGCGATACAGAGAAAGAAGCAGAGAAAGGGAGAGGGAAACAGAGAAAGAGCCAAAGTTCGTCTAAACCATACACCGTCCGTTCCCTTGCCAGATTTATACCTCCAGATCGCTGGAACTGACATCAAGAACGGTATTTTTTTCCCAATTTTTTAGGTTTGGGTATAAAACGTTACTTTTAACTGAGTGTTTTTGTTGGGTAGGTTTAGATTTGATTCGTTTTTCTTTTGGGTTTTTGGAATCTCTATCAAAATGATTGTTTTCTCAAGTTTAGATATTTGCTACAAGTGTTTAATTTTTGTGTGTAAGGTTTTAGTTGTAATTGATTTCTTGGCTTAGTTGGTTTGCAATAGTTTTTCTGCTTTTGGGAAATTCTTAGATTCCAACATAATCAAACAAGGCAATATGTGGCACTGGTATGAAAACCATGAATATTGGCACACCTTTGGGGTTTGTAAGTTGGAAAATAGGATTACAAACCATGTGCATTTTACAGTAGTTTTAAGCAGTCCCTAAAATTAAGAGACAGGTTATTCTTGATTTAATTCATGTAAACTAAATGTCTAGCCTACTGTTTTTGCTGCAGAATGCAATTTTGGGTGGTGGTCCATTTCTTGAAGACAATGCATGAGGTTGTCTTGATCTAACTCATTGTAAAGTTCAGAACCTTAAGTTCATGAATAACACTTCATAAGTTGTCAAAAACAAAATCTATTTTTAACATTGCCCTGGAACTGACTCATTCATGACTGATTATAATTAAAAATGCAGTTTCCTTCTCACTGACGATCCATTATCAATCACATGACCATATATAAATGGCTGTGGAACTTGACGAATTGATAATGAATGTGTGTTTCTAATTTTTTTTATGACAAGCTTTTGATACCATTTTTAGATATTTGGTTGTGTAATGATTGGACTAATAGTTATACTAATAGTTGGTACATGTTAACAATTTACTGATTAGCTTTCTATAACATGTGAGAGTTGGTAATGGTATTATTGGAAGGGAAAAAATTTTAAAAGGTAGAACATATAAAGTATGATTGACAGATTTGCTTGAAAACATTAATTCCTTAGAGTTGTAGTTCTTTTATAGACAAGCTTTGGTTTCAAATTAAAATTTCAGTTTTGAATAGATTAAGGCAAAGAGGAAGATGTTGTTTTTAATAGCAGGTCATTTACTATGAATTCTAGACAATTGTTAAAAACATATACCTTTCTAAATTAGAAAAACTTGGAACATACATTCAACAAAAAAGAAATTGCAAAACTTCTCAAATTTTATTTTCATTGGGTTGAATAAGGTGAATTAGATTTGGTTACATGTATTTGGAAGTATACTAAAAATATGCTAAGCGATTTAAATTCTTATATCATTTTCATTCATTCTTGCACAACGTTTTTTTTTCTTATTTATTTATTGGTGACCTTAGGGGTCCAAAATTGAGGTAGATTTCAAGTATAGGTTTTAATTTTGATATAAGGCTCACAAGGTATGTTTACTGCATATAGAGGTTGTTGAGTTTTCAATTCATTTCATGACATGAGAAAATCAGATCTGTATTCTAGATTGGGCAATGAAGACCCTTTTCGCATTTGATGTTAAAAAGATTGCATCTTAATTTATTGAAAGCCATGACGTTTTTGTTTATGTGCACAAATACTAAATTTACTGTCTCATAACAATATGATAGTGTTAGCTTCTTTGCTTTTTATATTTCTGCTTAATGAATTCAATAGTTTGAGAAGTGAAAGTTTCTTCATGACATTTGTCCTAATTGTTCCAGTTCATCAAACAGTTCTTGGCTTTCTCAAAAGTGGGTTTGTATTTTTAGTTTTGTGGTTTTTGTCAAGAGGTCAGTTTTTTCTCTTAAGCCTTTGTGCTTTTCTTGGTTTTTATTTTTACTGGGATTTGTTAGTTTTGAAAGGATAATTGTAATGTTTTGTTTGATGGGGTTGCAAAAATATTTTAAAGCTCCTATAAGGCTTGCATTTTTGCTCTTCAGAAACAAGTTTATGACTGCACGTGTAGTTCTTTTCCAATTGCAGTTACATTGAGGTTTATTCAATTTGTTCTCTTCTATTAATGTTTCCTGAATGTGGGTTGAAAATTGGATTCTTATGGTTTTGCTTATAGAATTTGGCATTTTATTTTCTGGGTTATTTGGAACTTTGGATTCTCTGCATCTGCGTAAAACTCTTAATACGTTACATAAATCCTACTACTTGAACAATTCAGAAACTATGAGACTAGAATAGCTAGGTATTTACCAGTCTTCTCCTTTATTCTGTATGGTTTCTTGCATATTTATTGATAATATGTTTCTATAAAGAATCTGAAATTGGAATCTGATTGCATATTTATTGGTTTTGATATAGGAATTTTATTTTTTAAGTTGAGGCTGTTTTTCTTTTCATTTGCGGTTGAGTTTTTCTGCTTCACTCTCCTTAGAATTTTGACTTAACAATTGAAGTTTTTCATCAAATTTGATCCTTCTGCTTCACTCCATCATAGAATTTTGATTACCCTATTAAAGTTGTTAATCAAATTTTGGCCGGTACAAATGTGCATGGATTTAGTTTGAAAATTTTAAAGTTGAGATTATTAATGTTTACTTCTTTATGATGTTTTGTATTTTTTGAACTTTTGAATTTTTTTCCAGGTTCCTTCTCAGGTGATATTTTTAAATTAAAGTCTAAATGTCCAATAAATCTCTACCAATTCTAACTTTTTAATGACATCATTCAATTTACCACCTGAGCAAAAGAGTGAATGGGTGATTTGTTGTCCCTTTTATACATCAATCTGTTTAGTCCATAACTTAAAGACTCCCAAAGTTTTCCAAATGGAAAACTATTATTTAGGGGGAGTTCAAAATATAGAGAACCAATCATGAGAGCAATGCTGCATTGGCTGCAAGTTAGGAATGCTATGTGATATACTGGACTGTACAAAATTGAACTACTGGTGTGGTTATTAGAGATCTAAGTCTCTATGGTGAGCATCACCCTTTTTGCCATGAGAGTATAATCAAATGCATGTGTGTTTCTGCATGTGTGTGCACCTGTGTGTGGCAGGGGCATGTTGTAAAACACGGGTCAGTCTTAGTACCTTGCAAAACCCATTTCTATTGTGTATGATACTTGGTTTGGGTTGACATTGTTTAGATACCATAAATATGTAAATGATGGTTCTACTAAATGACCATCCTGTGCTCAAATCCTTATTGACTGACAGTGGCAATTCTGTATCTCTTTTCTTGAGCATCTTACACATATTTTATGGAGACATATTGTGAACTTCAAGCTTTATGAGTCTCTCTCTATTAGATGAATAGATTTCATTACACGATAAATACTTAAAACACCTAATAAATAGTACTAAGTTCAATTTTTTCCCTTCAAAAAAAATCAATTTTTTTCCTTTCATATTAACTGAGATGTTGCCTCTTGACTATTTCTAAAATCATTCTTATCTATGTTTCTAAAATCATTCTTATCTATGTTATTTTTCTTTGTTAGATAAATAAATTTCATTACACAACATATACCTAATGATAGTAACAAAACTTTTTCAAAAAAAAAAAAAAAAAAAAGAGTAAAGAACTAACTATTGAAAATATTAGTATGAATACCCGCCTACTGCATTATCTGAAAAAAGAAAAAAGACTGTTCAGTGCATTGTGATTAAGGAAGGTGGCTATGTAGAATCCATTGTGCCATTTAGAATACTTAATATTTACATTTTCTTACTCTACGCAAATTGAGTGCACTTGATTTATGTGTAGGAACTAAGGGCAACTAAGCCAAATCACGAGAAAGATATTTTGTGGCATATGTGAAGTTTGCCTTGGATTTGACCAATGAACCACTAAAAAATTATGCAACTGTTTGGAAAAAAAGAAAAGGTAAGTTTGTTTCTTTAAGATGTTTCCTTGCTGTTCTATCTTTTAGATTTTAGGTAGTTATCGAAGAGAGATACAACTTGGTTATACTATTTAATTGTTTTTTTTTTTTTTTTTTATGGGTTATGTTGTGTAGATTGCAAATAGTCAAAACTTTAATTTGAAGGAAAATTATTGGCTAGGGGTGCCTCAGCGTTATTTTGGACCATGCGATGCTTTTTTAACCATAGTGAGGAATGTCTATTTACTCACTATAATATTGTGCCCTTTTTTTCCTTCAGTATTTCAATGCATTATTTCTAATACCTTTCAAAAAGTAGGAAGATTTAGGATCTCTCTAGATTAATCTTTAAACCCCTGATTTTAGTTAGGATCACACGTGCATAATCTACAGAAAGAAATAACTGAGTTTACAACTTAGAAGGAAATTAGAGGAACTTTTTTATATAAAAGTGCCCTTAAGATGATTGGAGAGGACTGCATAATCTATGCACGGTTTCTTTAGTGAATTAATGGAGATTCATGCTTAGATTATGTACTTTTAATGATACTATTGTCCAAGGGATTATTTATAATTACAAAATTTTATGTGAAAAGTAGCAGTATGATGATTGATGTCCTTGTTTACAAACTCATCAAGTTTGAATGGGCTACTCTATTTTAGCTCATAAGCGTCCTTAACTCTCCTTGCAGCAGCATACCTACAACACAGCCATAAATCACCTGATCTTCATTTATGAGTTCAATATATTTGCAAGACTCATAACTACGATATACACAATCTTATCAAGTCTAATACTAGACCCCTTTGTCAAACAATTGAACAACCTCTTTATCATATCCATGAGAATTAAAGCTGTGTAATGGCTAATGATTCAATAAGTGCATTAGCTAATGCCAAGTACCTGTCAAATGGCTGATGAGAAGATCATGAGCAAGGACTTCAAGTAATCAAAAGATGGAAATTACCCCAGCAGGTATAGTCAAAGTAAATGTTGATGTTGCTATGTCAGTGAATGCTTCAATTTTGAGAGTAGTAGTTCAAGATGAAATGTAATCTGTCTTAAAGCTTGGATAAAGAAAAGTTTAAATCCAGTGATCCTTTAATGACAGAAAAATTTGCACCCACTAATAGTTTGTCTTTATGTTGTAGTAATTCCTCTCTTCCTCTTTCATTTGGGAGGTTTGATTCAGAAATGTATCCTTTATTTCTTATTAACGAAATAAGAAATCATTTTAAGCAATTTGAACAAAAAGGTTTGGACTCTAGCATATATAAATATATGTTAACCATATTTCAATGGTTAAAAATTATCCTTATTGATTTAGATCATAGTCCTAGAGACAAACGTTTGGGGTTTAGATCTTTTGTTTTTGTATGGATAAATAGCCAGTGGTGGAGCTTAGTGCTTTAAAACATTGAAAGAGAATCACAAGCAACATATGCAATTAGTGCTTCTAAAGTCTTTCACATTCTTTCTTCTGTTCTTGCACAATGACAAATAGTTCTTCCTTTATTTAGGTGAGTTAGTGCTTCCTTCTAATTTTATTGAAGCCATTTGCAATTTGTAAAGCTGAAGATAAATATTACTTTAATGGAAAATTGTATTAATGTAATTTACTAGCAAATGCAACTGATATATTAATAATTCTAATTGAAAATCTAACTGAATTTATATTTTTGAATTGGGAAAGAGGCGTTACTTAATGTTATTATTATTTTAAACATCTTCCCAATGAATTTATGTTGGTTTGTTGTTGGTATACTTTGGGTAGTTGTGGATTTGTGTTTGGGTGTTAGGACATTTGTGTGTTGCAATTGAGGCAATTAATATCATGGTGAAGTTTGGGAAATATAAAATGTGATAATTTATCTATTGTCAGATTGGATAAGTGGGCAAAAAAATGAGTGCAAGCTACATTTAATGCTTACCATAATATAAATATATATATTTTGATTTGGAGATTTTTATTAGACGTATTTAAAGGAAAAAGAAATGATAAGCTATCTAACACTACTGATTCATGTGATTTAGATTTGAGATGATAAAACTAATTTCGCATCTGTATGTGTTCTTCATTTGGAATCAATTTAACATTTTTTTTTTAAAGTTCTGACATGTCCAACTATGCAAAATGATCATCAATAGCTTGGTTGCTCACAACATTAGACCCATATGACTTTTGGTTTATTTTAAGATTATAAATGTTATTTTGAGCTATGTACCTAAATTTTTATGATGTTATGAAGAAAACTATTTGTTTTTCCACTTTTGTAAGTTTAATTTTTCCCCCTTATTCAAAGTGTGTTAATATATGTTACTATAATGAAGTATGATTTGATTTACTTTTGATGATGTTATATAAAAAAGAAAAATACTTTTGAGATGCTATAAAAATACGACAAAAAATTATTAAATTTTTTAAAATAAAAATCCTGTGCTTTTGCACGTGTTACAAGCTAATGCAGCACTGCTCTCATAACATATATACAATTTTATCACAGATAGATCAAATTAATTGGTGACGTGCGAAGCCAAGATTGTTAATGTCAACAATAGAGGGGGTATTAATTTCTCATGTCGTATATGCAACATAAAGGTCAAACCTATCAAATGAGTTTTATGGTGTGAGTGATGTAAAGGTGAGCCTAAATTATAAAATGATCCCGCGCATTGCGCGGGTAAAACACTAGTTTATTTAAAAGAACAAGCCTGTTTCCATGTCCCCTGCTTTAAAAGAGAGTTTCAAGCATTCTTACCAACTAAAAACATGATTTCAGTAATTAAAATCATACAACAGGGTGAGGACAAGGAGAATTTGAAATTTAGTGTTTCAAAATATAATGTAAATTTGTTTTTAAAAATGAATAGTTTGAATATCAAACCAGATGCAAAGAAATAACAGAACATTCAGGGAAAAAAAAATTATCAAACCTGCAAAATCAGTTCAAATTAAGAACAAGATACATACTATTGTTTAGAATTCATTCAAAATGGATGTTAGAAAAAGATGATCATATAATGAAAGGATCAACTTATTCGTGGATTATTGTTGTCACAAATATCTAATCAAATTATTGAATAAAAACATTGTTGGTAGCACCTGATAGAACAAGGCATAGCTAGTACTTTTCTTTTCTTTTCCGTATATATTAGAGAAGATTCTAATTAAGCTTGAAATTTAACGGTGCAACAAGTGGAAAAATACAATATTTGTTAGCTAAATAGAAGCAAATAATAATAATAATAATAATAAAAGTGAAGAGTGATTGCAAAAATCATCATCTTAAATTAAATGGAGCAAAAATAGAAGAATCACACACTTACTGCATTATATGAAATAATTAATAATAAATAATTTTTTCGAGTTGAATGGATTTTTGGATTTGGACCAAAGAGTTGGGGTTCGGTTTGGTTAAGTTTAAGTGAAGGTTTTATTTATTTATTATGGGTTGGGCTTTTTTAGATTGGCCCTTATCTTGTGGTTAGGACTTAGCGTGTCAGGACTCAGGAGGGAGGAAATTCCTATCAAGTGCTTCATCCATACATGCATCCACAAAAACCAAAACAAATAAACACAAGACTTTAAAATTGGTTAAATTTGACATGTGGGTTTGAATTAGGCTTGTTAATCCACTGAATTGAATTATGAATTCAAATCAACTAAACAAGCAAATGATGACCCTTAGGTAAAATTCTCTCTACTTGGTGCCCAAAGGAGCATCCATGCCGCGTGTGTGCACTTTATTTGTGACATGAAAGCTCTTGGGATTCCAAGCTTCAAACAAACCCCATAACACAAAGGTAGTGATGGGTCATGGGTGTGAAGGAATTGATTTCCTCTCAAGAATTTAGGTTTAATGAGAGGGAGAAAGTAGAGAGAAAGAAAAGGTGTTTGACTCTCACAATATGTTGAGTTTCTCTCAACTTTTAATTGGGATTAGGGTTAAAATTGTGGGAAAAGAGGCTTATATAGGCGAAGTAAAAGCTAGAACGACAGGAGAGTTCATAATAGAATTCTCTACTATTCTTGTAATTTTGGTCAACCTAGGATTGGGCAAGTATTAGACGAAATTGTCACAAACTGAATTTGAAATGCCAAACATGTGTCAAACTCGCGGGACCAAGATGGAAATCACTCGACTAAAGTTCTTCTAGCAATTCCAATTTTTAGCACTTGAACTAGCTCAAATGCAAACCAACCCACTAAAACAAAATACAATGTATTTCAATGATAATTACAAGAAAATTTTGACATATGCTAACACCCAAAAAAAAAAAAAAAAAACAACGACAACAACAACAACAAACAAATAGGAAACATGGGAGGTGGTCTACTAATTAAAATTTTATCAAGTAGGTGATATTTCTGACTAAAATAGATATCCATTTAAGACACGTTTAGTAGACTGTAATAGTGATTATATAGGAATAAGAATAGGTATTACAAGTAATACAAGATTTTGCGTTGTAATATTTATTACTATTAGTTTGTTTGATGACAACACAAGAATAGAAACCTGAAGATAATAGAATGTTTAAATCAAATTATCTAAATTGTAACATTAAAATAAAACTTAAAGTATATTTTAAGAAATGAAATAGTGTAATTTGGTTGATATGCACAAAAATCTTGTTGATGAAATTTCATGCTATGACTATTTGAGTGGCTAATTGATCATAATTCATGAACCTTGAAGATCAAAAGATTGATGAAATTTCGGTTTTGGACCGATTCTTCTTTATTAATGTCCATTTTCCGACCAAAGTAGAGACCACCAAATTTATCCCTAACAGAAATCAAATTATGCCCAGTAAAACCTCACTTTACAATTATTGGCTTCATTTTATTAACATCAACCTTTGTTTGTGTTCTGCTGTATTTTTCTCTTTGATGGGCTTAAGACCATCATGAAGAATTGGGGCCCAATTAAATACTAGACGGATCAAATTACTGTTACTTGAGCCCAACCCATGATTCTGTTACACCTAGTCATCCTGCTTTATTCGCTTGCCATGTCAGATCTCGAGGTTGACTTTTCGGACAACAAGTTCTTGTTGGTTCTGGCAAATTAATCAAATAACATTCTCTGTCTACTTTTAACTAATCAAAAAGAAAAAGAAATTGTTTACTTCATCTCCTACTCTTCCCAGTTCCAAGACTTGACCTCTTCTCTTTCTCTTGGCTGCGACTACCTCTGTTTGCAAACTAATACAGTAAGTGCATTCTTCACATGTTTTTATGCTATTGATTTTATACCTAAATAAAACATAGAAAACAAGATGGAAAAAATTAATTAATATGATGTCTACCACTATCGAGAAGATAGTCTATAAAGTTTAAAGCATGCTGATTTAGGATTAACCTGTTAGATCCAATTCTCTAGCCTGTCTGCGATAAACCCAAAACAGACACCTTTGTTTATTTTATTAATTATAAATGCTCAGATCTAGTCATGTTGGAATGAGGAATAGAAATAATTGTTGAGCTTCTGGGGAATTGACCCAGGGAGTAGGCAATTAGGATTTCATATACGCTCAGATCATCATCATCATATCAATTTTTTTTTTTTTTTTTTTTTGAGAAACTCATCATCATATCATTAAGTGAATATCAAATTTTTAATTTTTTATATTATGTGAATAATCTCTCTTCATATAATTTTTAGAGAAAGACAAATAAACTAATTATTTATTAATTTTTAAGAAATAGAATGAACTTATTATTTTTATTCTTTTATACACCATCCATTTTATTTAAATTAATTATATATGATTATGATATTGTATTTCTTTAAGTATTTTTTCTCAGGAAGGAAGAAATATGGGTAGAAAGAGAGATCGATTTTGGGATTATGCTGAGGAACTAGATGGTGGTTTCAAATGTAAATTTTGTGAACGTGTTTTTTCTGGAGGTGCAACAAGGATTAAATCACACTTGGCTGGAGTTTCAGGCAATGACATTGTGGCATGTGAAAAAGTACCTGTAGATATACAAAATGAAGCTTATCAAGCAACTCAAGGGACTAAGAAAAAACTTAAAAGTGCATCAACCTCAAGCAATGCTAAGCAGAGTAAAATCACCTCAGCTTCAGCGTCAAAAAATAATGACAATTTTATCACACAGGTGTTTATTTATCTAGCCCCAAGCTCTATACGTAGTTGTTTATTTCTAACATAACCATACTTTTTTGCACTTTGCAAACCTTTTCATTCTAATATCTCTTTTGCAGAAAAAGGAAGAATATATTGATGAAATTATCCTCTATGATGTTGTGGACAGTCTAGCAGCCAATGTGTTAACACTTGCCACCACTGAGCATAGCGGTTTTGAGTGGGATTACAAGAAGGTGCTAAGAAATGTTTATGAAACCTTATTAAGGATTAAATTCTTGTTGCTTGATGCTCAGAAGAGACAAGAAAGTGATGAGTCTGTAAGGAGATGGTTAACAGAGCTTAGAGTTGTAGCTTATGATGCTGATAATGTGTTAGATGAGTTTAGCTATGGGATTTTTTGGCAAAAGTTACATAGTCAAAATCAAATGATGGACCAGGTACGTAGCTTTTCATTCTGCAATCCTAATAAAGTTAAGACCATCAAACAATCGTTGGATAAAATGGTGACTAACGTAGCTGACCTTGGTCTTAGAATTGATTTTGTGAATTCAATTCCCAATATTAGCTTGGAAATGGATATAGACTGCTTCCTCGATGATTCAGAAGTTTTTGGACGAGAATACGATGTCACAAAAATAGTAAACATACTTATTAGTTCAAATAATCAACAAGTTATCTCTGTTCTCCCTATAGTGGGTATGGTAGGTCTTGGAAAGACAACGTTAGCAAAGAGAGTGTATGACCATGATCTGATAAAGAAACATTTTGATGTACTAGCATGGGTGCATGTCAGTAGAACTTTCAATGTTAATGAGATTTTAAGAGATTTTAAGGATGATGAAGTATTGCGGAGGAAGAAGTATCTTCTTGTGTTGGATGATGTGCAGAATGATGATCTTGACAAATGGGATGCTTTAAGGAGTGAACTGTTAAAAATTAGTTCAAATATAGGAAATAATATTGTTGTTACAACCCGTAGTAAGAAAGTGGGACAAATCATGAAGACACATCCCGCATATCACTTGGAAAAGTTATCAAAAGATGATTGTTGGTCTATATTTAAAAAAAGAACATTTACAAATGATGGAGTTTCACTGACTCTCGAGTTGGAGGCTATAGGAAGGGAGATTGCTAAAAGATGTGATGGGGTTCCATTGGCTGCAAGAATTTTAGGGGGAACAATGTTCTCTAAATGTGATAAAAACGAATGGCTATCATTTCAAAATAATAAAATTTGGGATTTGTTGGATAATGATGGTAGCAATATCTTTAAACCAGTATTAAAGTTAAGCTTTGACAACCTTTCAACACCATCTTTAAAACGATGTTTTGCATATTGTGCAATTCTCCCTATAGATTATGACATGAAAAAGGACGAACTAATTCAGCATTGGATGGCTGTAGGATTCCTTGAACCATCTAAAGAAAGTAATATGGTGATGGAGGATAGTGGTAACATTTATTTTAATATCTTGTTGGCCACTTCCTTTTTGCAAAATACTAGAAAGGATATGTATGGTAATGTTATCACTTGCAAAATGCATGATTTGGTGCATAATTTTGCTCTCTCAATTTCAAAATCTGAAACTTTGATCTTGGAGGGAGATTCAATGGATAATGTCAACAACGTACGATGTTTATTTGTCTTGTGTGATGGCCAAATGTCTCTGAGAGTTTCATCCACAACAGATGGTTTCATGAAATTGCGCACAGCATCTTATGGAAATTTTGACTTTGTCCACAACTTATCAAATTTTAAATGCATACGTGTTCTAAAGTTATTTGGACATGGCATAACAGAATTGCCAAAATCAATTGGACAGTTAATGCATTTGAGGCTTCTTCAAATTTCTAACACTAAGATTAAGGAATTACCAAAATCCATCACTGAACTCTACAATTTACAATCTTTAAGAATCGAAGATTGTTGTTATTTTGTAGAGCTTCCAGAAGACCTATGCAATTTGATTAACTTGAGACATATTTATCTTGATCATTTCAAGGGTGAAGGTTACATTTTGCAAACACCAATATATATGGGGCGGTTGACTTGCCTTCAAACATTGCCATTTTTTGTTGTGGGTGAAGATGAAGGTCATTGCATCAAAGAATTGGGACACTTAAACCAACTCAGTGGAAACTTAGATATCTACAATTTAGAGTATGTGAGTGATATGGGAGAAGGCAGAAGTGCAAGTTTAGCAAAAAAGGCCAAATTATTCAAGTTAGGATTTCATTGGGGTGTTGATGACGATTTTCGTAGAGCAGAGTACGGCTATGATAATGATGAAGAGGTGTTGGAAGGTCTCCAGCCTCACCAAAATTTGAAAAGCTTAACAATCAAATTCTATGAAGGAAAGAAATTCCCGTCATGGATGCTGACAAGTCGTGATGCTGTGGTTGGTTTGTTGCAATATGCCAACTTGATTGAGATCATTTTGAAAAAATGTACACAATGTGAGGAAGTTCCCACTCTTGGGCATTTGCCTGGCCTTAGGTTTCTTGAAATAGAAGGAATGGAGAATGTAAGATGTATAGGAACTGAATTTTACAGTGATGGCAATACCAGAAATACATTATTTCCAGCATTGAGAAGACTCAAATTGCAAGGTATGCGTAACCTGGTGGAGTGGAAGGATGCGAAGGAGCTGAAAATAGGAGCTGAGGTGTTTCCTTGCCTGGAGGAGTTGATTATTGAAGATTGTAATGTACTGACAAGTGCTCCATGTCATTTTCCCTCTCTTCAGAAATTAAAGATTATGAAAGTTATTAAGACAGCAATTGAAAAGATTCTCAACCTTACCACACTCAAGTCCCGCCATATTTCTGATATTTTATAACTTACTTCTCTGCCATACTCATTGCACTCCCTCAGTTCCCTTCAGAATTTGGTAATACAGAATTGTCATGACCTGGGCTCTTTGCAAGGTGTCTCATCACTTCGATCCTTTATGTCTCTTCAATATTTGGAGATGAGGAATTGTTCCAATCTAAAGTCATTGCCAGATTTAGGACAAGATTGCATTCTCTTACTCAATTAAAAATTTGGACTTGACCCAATCTGATATCAATTCCAAATCTACCAGAATTGGGTTTTCTTACACAATTAGGTATCAGTAATTTTCCTAATTTGATATCCATTCTAGATCTATGAGCATTGCATTATCCTGCCTGATCAACTGTTTTGAATTTTGGAAGATTTAAGCTTTTGCCAGAGGGGTCATCAGATTACGTTGAAGACTTTGGCTATTGGTGAATTTTGTAAGGAGTTCAATGCATTCCCAAGACTCGGTTCCACTTCCATCACATACTCACATGCATCCCTCGAAAAGCTAAGATTGTGCAGGTGGGCTATGCTCAATCTCACCCGGACAAAATTCAATACTTCATTGCTCTTAAAATTCTGTGGATAGAGAGATTTGGTAAAATGGAAGCTTTGTCCGAGTGGTTGGGCAGTCTTTCTTCTCTTCAACAGTTGTATACTGTGGATGGCAGTAACCTGCTGTATTGTCCACTGTGCAAGCCATGTGATGCCTCACCAAACTGAAGAGCCTCACTAAATGTGACACCTCATCAAACTGAATAGCCTGACTATTCATGGTTGCCCCAAATTAAACAATGAGTGGTCCAAAATTATCATTTTCCATATATTCAAATTAATGATGGGTAAGTTTACTCAAACCTTATATCCTCTTCTATTCCCTTATATTTGTAAAAGGTTGCATAATATAATTAAATATTTTCTAATTGCTATTATTTTAATGTCTGTTTGCTACCCTATTTTTTATTTTTAAATATTAAATATTAATTTTTCCAGATGGTGTCCTAAGCTGAGTTATTTGCCAGATTCACTGCACACCTGCGTTTCCCTTCAGAAATTGGTAGTAGGCTATTGTCCTGAGCTGAAGTCTTTGCCAGGTTTCCCGTCCATAATATTTGGAGAACTACTTAATTGGCCAGCTTTATAGCTCTCTTCTTCAAAATTTGGAGAGTGCTGCCTTCTACTCCATTCAACACTCCCTCCAAAAGCTCCAATTGTGTGGGTCGGCTGCACAGCCTACACTCCACTCTCTCCTGGACCAAATTCAATACTTTATTGCCCTTAAAATTCTGTGGATAGAGGGATTTTATAAAGTCCAAGCTTTGCCCGAGTGGTTGGGCAATCTTTCCTCTCTTCGAGTGCTGTATCTTGTGAATTGCTAGATCCTGATGCATCTGCTCACCAAGGAAGCCATGCGACACCTAACCAAATTGAAAACGCTGAAGATTTATGATTGCCCCAAATTAAACAATGAGCTGTCCAAGATTAACCAGATTCCATTGGTTGAAATCAATGCTCAGTAAGTCTGCTCATACTATTGTCTTATACTCGTAATGGGTGATAATGTTCCTGGTATGAATACTTAATTGGACACAACTAAGAAAATATATAAATGCTACAATTTAGGTTAATAGTTCTTGAAATAAAGAGTAGAAATTAATATTATCAACCACTCTGGTAACACTTGAAAAATTCAATTTATGAAATTACAATTTGCAATCATTTGAAAAAAGTCCCTAAGAGCAGAGCATATTTAAAATTTTTGTGATTGATGCCAATTGTCTTGGTGCTATTTAAATTTTTGTTTCTGCAAATCATCACAAGACTTAAAAAGTTACTAAAAGCAAAGTTTACTCATACAATTTAGGTTGACCACATTCTGGTGGTTAATTGACTCTGTTACCAATATGTCTTGCTGCTATTCAATTTCTGCTTGCCAAGCTATTTTCTTTCTGCAATTTTTTCAAATTTGAAATTTTCTGGACACTGGGAAGTTTGGAATATTGGATTCATCACTGTTAGAGCCTGCTTTATGTCCACATACTCATTCTTTCTCTCCGCATTTCTAGTAACCATCACATTTTGATAATGTAAGAGTTCATGGATTAGTTCTTTTGCTTAGGGCTGTCTAAAACTTGATGGTTGATTTTGTTGATTTGGGCTGGGACATAATTGCTCTGTTTATGAGGGTGAATTTATTGTGGAAAGTGGATAGTTGTATAAGAATGAGAAATTGGCTTGGTGAAGGTCTTGCTGATTTTTCATTTCATGGACCATGAAATTTTGTGATCCCCAGTTCTACTAGTGCAAGCAAAATTAAAATTAAAATTTCAGACAGCACTGAAGGTGTTGATTGTTCTAATATATCTATATATGGTTTTTACCTTTTGAAGGAGGCCATATTGCTTGGATTTCTATGGCTAATTCAGGAACCTTGCAAGAAGTTCGTGTCTGGGAAAATTATTTACTTGATGACAACTGATGCCAAGGCATTTCCTAATTAGTGGTCCTGTTCTTCAGCACAGAGTAGTCCAAGAATGGCCCAGTTCCAAATATCCAGATAATTTTTTTTATCCCAATTGCAACCTCAAAATAAATTGGTATTTACTCACAGTCCTCTCTTCTTAGATTTAACTTTCGAATAAACTAACTATTTGGAAAAAAAAAATTCACTTACCATATATCTTATCCTGTTATTTCATTGCAATATCCCTTCAATTTTTGTTTGAAACTTATATTTCCATGTGAGCATCATATTTTTCTGCACAGCATTTGTAGACTTTGAAAATTTTGATTCAATGAATTCCCTTAATTTTGTATATGACTTGATAGTTTTCTAATAATTAGGACATGTTATTTGTACATATTTCAAAAGTCATTTTATTTGTATTATGTTCACCCTTTGGTGTATCTAGAACTTATGGGAAGAAATATGGAATGTATGAGGCTTTTAACATTATCATTAAGTGAACCTGGAATTTTAAACTCCATCATAGTTTGTTAATGTTGTGAATTTTTTAAAGTTAATTTTCAATATTGAGACATAAATTATTTATTTTGTCCTAATTAGAATTGTGCACAAACTTAAAGTCCTATTTTGTCCTAATTAGAATTGATCTCAGAGCATCTTGAGATTCAAATTAATTGAACTAGATCCTAATTGCACTTTGTCCTGAGATCAAGTTATGACTATAGATATGCCATATTACTAGTATTTAGACTGCTTAAATATTGAACTTTATTTTCTTGAGCTTTCTCTCTCTTTCCTCAGAAAAATATGGTTGTTAGTCAATTTGAACCAAATTGTAAATTTACCTACATGTTATGATCGGTATATTATACTTGACAACACTTCCAGCAGTGCATTAGGTGAGGCCAAGGATTTTCCTGTGCTTATGGAATAGTTGCTTCCATCCAGTGACTTCAACAGCTTACTGGATCATGAGGTAGACATTACTTTTTTTTTTATAATTAATAAAGATGTATATTCAAAAAACTACCTCATGCAAAACGGCAAAAGGCAAAACAAAGATTACAAAGAGAGAAAAGAAAAAAAAGAGAAAACTAATTACAAAAGAGAGAACCCAGAAACATAGGGAGAGAATCACTAGAAGTGAGTCCCCAAGCCCTAGACCAGTCGAAAAGAGAGCCACTAAAAGAGGCAAGCAGTTGGTCATCAGTGCTTTCCATGTCCTCAAACGTCCGTCAATTACGCTCCTTTCAAATACACCACATTAAGCACAACAGAGCTAAATTCCAAATACTAGACAAATGCTTTCCTAACCAATTCCACCAACCAAAAAGAGTATCTATAACCGATCTTAGCAAAACCCATGAAATCCCAAAAGATCTAAAAACTAAGCTCCACAGCGTATAAGCCTTTCCACAACGAAGTAACAAATGATCCACCGTCTCCCTATTACAACGACACATAATGCACCAGTCAACAAAATCAAACCCTCTACTTCGTAGATTGTCACCTGTAAGAATCTTGTCCCAAACGGCAGTTCAAGTAAAGAAGGAAACACGCCGAGGAGCCTTAACCTTCCTAATACCTTTCCAAGGAAAGATCATAGGCAAGGGACCTCGAAGTTTAATATAAAACGAGCGGATATTGAAGTCCCCATTCTTTGATAACTTCCATCTCATACGGTCTCCATTCTCAGTTGGAGGTAAATTAGAACCTAAAGTACAAAGAAAATCATCCACAACCCCCATCTCCCAATCATTTGGTCTCCGTATGAAGCGGACATCTCAGCTTCTCCAATTCTCTATCCCCAACCGCTCTAGACAAGAGGCCACAGAGGCTGCTTTATTGGACGCAATCCCAAATACAGTCGGAAAGGTTAGTTGGAGAGGTGAATCCCCACACCACCTATCCGTCCAAAACTTCACTCTATCCCCCACCCCTACCTCAAACTGAATATTATTGCTAAAAACCTCCCAACCCATCCGGATACTTCTCCACAAACCACACCCATGAACACTGCTACCTAGCTTGGATGTCCATCCCCCCCACTCCTCCCCAAACTTCAAAGCTATAACCCCTCTCCAAAGCCTTGTCTACTCAACCCCAAACCGCCATAACCATTTCCCTAGTAAAGCTTTATTAAAAGTAGTTAATTTCCTCACTCCTAACCCACCATTTTCCACAGATGCACACACCTTATCCCAACCCACCAAATGCGTCTTGGAGTCGCCCCACAAAAAAACCCTTTGCATCTTCTCAATTTTTTTGGCCACGTGTAGGGATAGTAAAAAGAGATAAAAAGTAAGTTGGGAGACTAGATAACGTACTCTTGAGCAACATCAGTTGACCTCCTTTTGACAAATAAAGCTTCTTCCATCCAGCCAACTTACGCTCTATTTTCTCCAATATAGGATTCCAAATAGAAGGAGACTTGTAAGAAGCCCCCAACGGCATACCAAGATAGGTCATAGGCAAAGACCCAATCCTACAACCCAAAATCTTAGCCAAGACATGGACATTATGAACCTCCCTAATGGGAACCATCTAACTTTTCAAACCATTTACCTTTAATCCTGTCACAGCTTGGAAACAAAGAAGTAGCATCCGAACATGAAGAATCTGCTCCTCATTAGCCTCACAAAATAGAATCATATCGTCTACAAACAAAAGATGAGATACACATACCCCTTCACCTTGTCTACCATTAGCCCTAAAGCCATGAAGTAAACCAGCATCTACAACTCTTTTCATCATTCTACTAAAAACCTCCATCATAACCAAAAATAACATAGGAGATAGCGGGTCCCCTTGTCTCAATCCCCTTGAGCTTCCAAAAAAATTAGCTGGAGACCCATTAACCAAGATAGAGAATTGAACTGTAGAAATACAAGTACAGATCCACCTACACCACTTCACCTCATATCCCATTCTCTTTAACAAATCTAGAAGAGCCTCCCAATTCACATGATCATATGCTTTCTCAAGATCTAGCTTGCAAATAACCCCCGCAATCTTACTCTTCACCTGGTTATCAACACACTCATTAGCGATAAGAACTGAGTCTGGTATCTGTCTACCGCCCACAAAACTATTTTGAGACTCAGATATGAGCTGGTCCAGAACCTCTTTCAAGCTATTTGCCAAAACCTTAGCCAAGATCTTATATACACTACCCACCAAGCTAATAGGTCTGAAGTCGCGAATATTGGAGGCACCATTCTTAGGGATTAAAGCTATGAAAGTTGCATTAAGAGATTTTTCAAACTTACTATGTTGATAAAACTCTTCAAACACAGCTAAAACATTGTTTTCCACAACTCTCCAACAATGGTGGTAGAAGGCCATAGAGAAACCATCAGGACCAGGGGCTTTATCTCCTTCTAACTCTTTGACAACTCGAAGAATCTCCTCCTTTTCAAACCTCCGTTCAAGCCATTCCCTCTCCAACCCCTCAATCTGATCAAACTCCAGGCCTTCCACAAAAGGCCTCCACTCCTCTATCTCCGTATACAATTTTTTATAAAACTGAACTACTTGATCTGCCACCTCTGATTCTTCCTCATAAATAACTCCATCCACCTCCAATATACTAAGATGATTATACCTTCTTCGAGAATTAGCTACCTTGTGGAAGAACTTAGTATTGTTGTCTCCTTGATGCAAAGCATCCTCGACTTCTGTCTCCATGAGATTTCTTCCAAAGAAAGAAGGTTCTCTAATTGAGATCTCACCACAACCCTCACACTCATCTCCACTTCAGAAAGGCCAAACTCTCCGTCCTTAGCATCTAATAATTTCAAGACCTCCAATAATTCCTTCTTTTGACGACCTACATTTCCAAATTCACTACGGTTCCACTGAATAATGTCTCCTTTCAGAGCCTTCAACTTCTTGGCCAGCACATAACTAGGAGTACCTGAGAAAGAGTATCGACTCCGCCAAGAATGAACCCTATCTGTAAAACCAGCCATCTTTAACCACATATTCTCAAACCTAAAAGGACTCTTCCCCTTCTTTATCCCCCTGCCTCAACTAGAATAGGAACATGATCTGAAACCAGGCGAGGTAAAACCCGCTGGATCACATCCGGGTAATGGTCTTCCCAATCATGAGAAACCAGAGCTCTGTCTATCCTAGACATCGAAGGCTGGTCTGACCCACTATTCCAAGTATAACTCCCTCCCTCCAACGGTAAGTCTATCAAATTAAGCTCCTTAATAAACTCAGAAAAAGTCTTCATAGCCAGAGTAAGATGCGATCCACCCAAACGTTCACTTGGGAAGCGAACTATATTAAAATCCCTATGTAACACCATGGAACATCTCAATATTGCTTAATTCCCATCAGCTCATCCCACAAGTGCCCCCTCAAATTATTATGATTTGGGCCATAAACCCCAGAACATGCCCAAACAAAGCCATCCCTCACATCCTGCCACCGAACCGACACGGAGAAGTAACCCACCA
Source organism: Castanopsis chinensis (assembly GCA_032878915.1). Taxonomy (NCBI): domain Eukaryota; kingdom Viridiplantae; phylum Streptophyta; class Magnoliopsida; order Fagales; family Fagaceae; genus Castanopsis; species Castanopsis chinensis. The sequence goes on along the minus strand of JAVQMG010000087.1, from coordinate 10,499,764 downwards.
TAACCTCTAACTTTCTAAGACCCTCCTATCCCACATCATCAAAACCCCACCAGCCGTTTGATCCGCATCCAAGGCCACCCAGTCCACATAAGGACAACTCCACAGACTAAAAACCATCTGTCTATCCATGCCCGCAAGCTTAGTTTCTTGAAGGCAGGTTACATCACAATTCCACTGTCTAAGTAAATTTTTTACTACCAAACATTTTCGCACATCATTCAAACCACGTACATTCCATGAAACCATCTTTATCTTCATCAAAACTATTAATCCCCTACTGCATCCTATGTATAGCAGTCCAACAAACCTACCTACCATCATAATTAACCAAAGAAATCAAATTCCTTAGCTCCCTCTTTCCTTTATCCTTGGAGACAGCTTTCCGATGAGTTGCATCTTTCTTGTGCAACAGATTGGCCGCCTCAATCTCCCTCTCGAGCCTTTGTAAAAGCATGATACACATCTTCTCATGTCGACCCACAGGAAGCCCCACCAATTTACTAAATCCAGAAATTCTATGTTTCACCCAATTAGAGATATCCAATGTATTTTCAAGCCCTATAACCTCAGTATCCCTGTTTAGCTCAGCCGGCACAACCAGCTCCTGAGGAATGATGGTCATCAAAGGGGAGGAACTCTCCACATCACCCAAACCAAGTTCTGCAGTAACGTCTTCTCCCACCATTGATACTTTTGCTTCAGGATAACTTCGGTCTACCGACACCGCTAACTTGTTAGCTTGTTGGGATGTGTCTATCCCCTGAGCAACACAACCAACCCGACCATCTTCATCTCCATCCTAGGCACCCAAATCCACAATCCCAACTCTTGATAAGCTCAGAAAAAAATTGGACAAAAAAAGGCCAATCGATGCCCTGTCAATCTCAAAATTTGCGTTACCCAGTGCCATCGGAGGCTCAACGGCACGACACCCATTTGAAGGACATACGACCACCATCAAATCCTTCTTAGGTCGACCCATCGCATCGTCATGAGGAGCAGAGTGCTCATGAGCACAAGCAGAGCTCGTCCCCGCCATCGAAGAGCGTATCATCAGCTTTCTCGATGTCATCGGCGACTCCACGGCATGAAACCCACTGGAAACTTTGCTATCGCCCTCCGTCGTAGGCTCCGCAGTTCGACCCAACATCTCGTTTTGAGATACAGAACCTTCGTCTTGTGTTATGGGTCTCGCCACCATCACCGAATCAAGAGCTTTGTGGCTTGGTAGTCTTGGGTTAGACAAAGAAGAGCATTCACCCACTTCAAAACTGACTGGGTTTGTTAACTCTGGGATGTTAGGAAAGCCCATGCATGTATCACCATTTGGGCCTAACTCCAACACTGGCTTCTCTGGACCCTTGGTGTCACAATTAGAGCCTAAGCCCATCATGGGCTTCTCACCCCGAGTGACCCACTTAAGGCTTTTAAATCCACCTGTATTGCTATCCCATGTAACATGCCTCTTTTGATAAACCCGTGACCCACTTGAAGGACCCATCACATTCTCCCTCGGACTCCTATTAACCCAAATAGACTTCCCCAGTCCACCTTTATTAGAGTACCATGCTACACGCCTAATTCCTTCCCCATTCACCTCTATAGACAAGCCTCCTCCTGCCCAGTCAGACTACCTCTGTTCACGCTCTTTTTCATAAGCATGTTTATTCCAATTTGAATGGGTTTTTAACGAAGATTTCCTCTTTTGTTTTATCGTATTTGTCTCTCCAAATTCAAACTCCTCATTAATGCGCTGGGAACCCATTTCTCTTCCTCCAAGAATCGCCGGACCTGAGATGCTCATCGGCCTCTTTTCAAAAACTGGCTTTTGCTTCTCCCTTCTTTTATCCTCTAATAGCAGTTTCCCTTTATCATATGCATTGATCAGGTTTGGCAAATGCCTGCCCCTAACCTGCACCTGAGGCCCACGCACCGTGTCGGCAAAGGTTTTAAATGGTTGAACCCCTGAGTTAATCTTATGATGCTGCGCTACAAATTTTGAAGAACCAGACCCACCATTCACATAGTTTTCAGGTTATAACAGCTTCCTTAGCTCTAACCCAAAAACCCTCCATCCATTCTTAGCTCTGCCTTCTGAAATAAAAATGGACCTCCTAGACCCACCGACTTTAAACTCGGTCAAAAGAAGGAACATGCCAAAAGAGTTACAGCTCTGTTGGAGGGTGAATGCTCTTCTTTGTCTAACCCGAGACTACTTGTTGAGCATTTCACTGAAATAGACAAAGAAGAGCATTACTTGTTGAGCATTTCGCTGAAAATCATTTTCATCTATATCTTTTGGATAGTTAGCCTAGACTAGATTCAATTAAGGTTTTCCGTCTATTGCAGTGTTCTCTTCTTGTAAGGTTTACATTATTTTCGTACCCAACAGGTGACCATTTTGATTGCTATATTATTCAATAATTTTTCTACAATTAGATTTAGAATTTGGTATTTCTAAGGTCAAGTCAACCCATCCAACATATAAAATAGGAGTGAAAAGTTCTATAAGTTGAGCCACTTATGATCGGTACTGATAGAAAGTGGTTTAAGCTACCATGGTGTTGATACAGTCTGACGACCTCCATAACGATTTAGAAAAGGAAAGATGTAATACAAGATTCCCTATTGTTTTATTTTTAACACAGCAGATTAGTATGCAACTTGCCTCTGAAGTGTTTGGATAATGCATGGCTCTGCTGGTTTCTTAATGTTTCTGGATTTTATCAAATGGGTAAGAAATGATTCTTGTGAATGAGTTCGAAGTCATAGGTTGTTGAGGATGCTAACCCAAAACATATCACATATGGTTTTAGTTGGTGTAATGTTTGAAACATTGGACAATTAATGACCAACCATGTCCTGCTATGAACTCAGTCTTTGGTGCTATTAATCACAGATGAAACCTTTTGTCAATCGTAGCTAGTCCCAGCAAGAGAGAAAAGGAGCCTCGGAGATTGAGGCGTCTATTCAGATCTTCTCAGGGTTATTTTGAGCGTACTTTTGAATCAGGCAATCAAACTAATAATTGACTACTATTTCTTCATCCTCTATTCTGTTTTCCCATAACTTTTATTTTTATTTATTTATTTATTTATTATCTTTCTTCCTTAACTCATTGCATAATTTTATTGTTATCATGTGTAGGCAAATGTAAATGAAATACGTCTATTGCTTCCAGCTAGCTGAGAAACAATTGGTTATAATTGCAAGCCGACAAACAGAGGAGGAATGTATAAATTTAATATTGAGGAAGCAATTTTTAAGAACAAGCAGGAAGATGGAATGGGGGCAATAATCAGAGATGCACAGGGACTAGTTATAACCGTGATGACTGATGAGTTAGAAAGAGAAGTTTGTGTACGAATCTGATGAAATCGAAGCCATTGCTACTGAGAGAGTGGTGAATTTTGCAAAGTGGGAATTCAAGAAGTGGTCCTTCAGAGAGGGATTCCCTCTTCACTGTGAATGTTATAAGGTCAGGGAAACAAGGGAAACGGAGGTGGATAAATCATTGAGTGGTCAAGACTTAAGAGAGAAACTACAGCAATTTAGAAGATGGGAAATTTAAGCATGCACAATATGTTAGATGAAAGATGATGCACAGTTTAGTATAGAGGAATAATGTTCCACTGTTTTTACTTGCATGAATGGATGTACTAAATTACCAAACGATTCTTCAGCAAAAACAGTTACATTTTGATCCAAAAAAAAAAAAGAAGCAATCCAACGATGCTACAACTCGTTTGATAGTGAAGGAACTAAATTTTTGATGTATTAGCTATAGCTAGTAGCCTATTAATACCTTTCAAAGAAATTGTGGGGAAGGTGGGGCATTGTGTTCGAAAAATATGGACAAAATTTAAGTTCAGTACTTTAGTTTTTTTTTATAATATTTATTCATGTGACTACTTAATTAAAACATATATTTTTATTTAATGAGAAAAAATGTACATAACAAAATTTTAAAAGGAAAATTTAAGAAACTACGTTTAAAGTATTGTTCCTATAGGTTTCTCTTGAAATGTATTGCATTTAAACTTCTTTATTAGGTGAGTGGAGTTCTACTTTTTGTTCGGCGAGTGGTGGGCCTCCTTCTCCTACTCCCGAAATATACAAGTAAACCGGATCTTCTTGCTGCAAGTGGTGGCCTCAAGTTTGTTCCAACTTCCAATAAGAAAGGGAAGGAAAATGTGAGCAAAGTTTGAAAAACGCGTTATGCATTATTATTGCAACACCATTGCATCTATTCTCTGCTCTTCCTCCTACTCTCTTCTGACCATTACTAATTTTAAATCCATATATTAAATAGAAAAAAAAATCAAGTCTACTCTATTCATGTCATTTTTAAAACTGGAAGTTTGAATTCCAAATTTAAAGAAAAAAAAAATTACACATATTAACCTTTTGGTGGTAAACCTTTAAAAATGGATCTATTATGTGGTTCATTTTATGACACTTTCTAATTTTCTCATAATTAAAATTAGAAATCTTTGCTATTGGCCATGATTTAAATTTTAGGGAGGGTAGAAATTATAAGGATCTGTTGGGTAGGAGGATTTTGTTTTTGTTTCCAAAACAGTATGGAAACAATTTTTAAAAAAAATTGAAATTGAAATTGAAACTAGTTTTTAGATAATAATTTTTATATTATACATGTTTGACTCCCACTTTTAAAAACAATTTTTAAAATAATACTGAAAAGTGAAAAAAATTGATGTTTGTTAGAACATTTCTATTTTTGAGATTTAAAAAAAAATTACAAAAACGAACGTAGATTACTTTTTTTTGGATAATAATAAGGAAACAGAACCAAGGTACTTTAAAAAAAAAATAATAATGATAAGCTTAATTTTTTTAACGATAAAGATAAACTCCTTAATTTAAAACTAGCCTCATCATACGTGCTTCACAAGTATGATTAGGTTTTTTTTTTGGATTTAGTGTCATTATTATCTATTCATCTCAATTTGAAATCTTTCTCTCTTATCCAATTAAACCACACTCATATTTATTATTTTACTGCTTTTCTGAGGTAGAATGGAAACACTCCAACATGGTTCCTAATTCTTAATGCCCCTTATCATTTGATTTTCAGCATTTGAATCAAGGCTGGCTCCTGAGGGGTACAAGGAAACCACTAGACATAATCCAAGAACAATACATAAGAATTACGGGAAGCATGTTTTGGAAAGCACTGTCAATCTTACTATTAAAAATAAAAACAGATGCCTACAAGTCTTAAAAGGACATTAACTGAAACTGTAACTGAAAATTTGGCATAAGCTTTATTAGAAATTCAGGGTGCTTTTCACAAATTTATTTTGTCTCTGTTGCTACTAATAGGAAAGCAAGATAATAAGGGTGAGAAAATATGGATAAGGTTGTTTCAGAGGAGTATCTAATGCATAAACTTGAGCCCAAGGAAGATGTGCTTTCTCCTGTGATCTCCAAGGCAATGAGTCCAAAGAGAGCTCCTGGTGATATGAGTGTGGTATGAGGGATGCTGTGACTTGCTCCAACATGAGGAATTTTCCAAATACACAGCTATGAGTTCAGTTAGAAACCGAACATTGCCCATCCCAATTTCCACCAATTTGCATTCAGCTAAAGACTTGCCATCACACACTCAGATCTCAGCCAATGCTCATAATTTTTTTTTTTTTTTTTGGTGTCAATTTTGATCCTGAATGTATATGGAGACATCTTAACGAGCTTCAATTAGTTTTTCACTCCAATGTACCAATACTAAAACCATCACCATAAAAAATGCATTATCTGATGCTAATTATTCTATTGAAGTTCCAGTGTACAGTCTTTGGTAACCATGGGATGCATTTGATAAATGGTATGAAATCACTTAGTCAAATTTACGTCAATATTTAGTCATCTGAACAAGGCCCTGACCATGTTATGGATTCCATGTGCCATGGTGTAATTTCAATTTATGGTATATTATAATTCATATCTCATGTATATTTCTCGTCTGCAATTTGTTGGAAAGAATCATTGCATAATCTTCCAAGCCAACCAAGAGGGGAACCCCACTGTTGAAAAAGAAAAGAATTTTTGAGCTGTTTTTAACTTCCATGTATCAATAAGTAGTTTATTTGTGTATATAAAGATTTCCTTCCTTTGTTTGAAGAAGATTTTGTTAAGACATATATGATTCAAGTTAGAAACATATGTCAACATTTTATGTAATTGGCTAATTTTTTGACAAAATGCACTTTACTTGTAATTGGATAGATCTAGGATGTGTTTAATGTTTCAAGAAATAAGGTTTCAAGTTCAAGTGTTAAATTCATGCAAGCCTGTCCAAGAATCAAATGAAGAAGTACTGTTCATTAAATCTCGACAGCTAGCTCGGCAGCTAGTATCTATCGAGGTTTAAAAGAGCTGTTTCAGCCCGAAACTCGACAGCTGCTCGACAGATAGAGTATCTATTGAGATTTATGAAGTTTAGTTTTTCAGAACTGATTTTCATCCAATCCGTGAATGTATGTTTGGGCTTTCTTTTCTCACAACCCTAAACACATATAATGATTATTTTAAGGGCCGTAAAAGGTTACGCATAGTTGCACAAGAGCACAATTTCACAGGTGTGAAGAAAAGTGTGATCGGAAACCTAGTTTGCCCTAGTTTTTCTTTCTTTCTCTTCAAGAAGGTGCTGTGTTTGTACACCATAGAGTTTTATGACCAATAAATTTCATGATCTTCATTGTGTGATGAACAAAAGAACTTTATAGTCAACATCCTTCTGAAGTTAGTGATCAAGTCGCGTACTGGAATTCGTGCAATTGGTTAGTCACGTATTGGGAGCCGTGCATTGAAAATGAGAGATTGTCACTATAGAACAAGTCCAATTGGGTATTGGGATAAGGGTTCAACTATAGGTTGGTATAAGATACTGGGATTTCTTTACTTGTAACCGCTTATTTTAATAATAGTGGATTCTCGAGAGTGATGACTTTAAAATCATCCTGTGGGGTTTTTGCCATGTAGGTTTTCCCCATTCGTAAACAAATCACCGTGTCAATTTATATTCCGCTGCATACTTAGTTATTTAGTGATTTGTTTGTACTACCACATACATTGCATGTTAATTTGATTAATTAATAAACTTGGCTAATTAATCAATTAATCTATCACAAGGAGTCAATACATTCTTGGCCTATCAGATTTTTATAGATACCAATTGAATGTTTTTGCAGCATGTAAGTTGAAAAAAATCCAAACCAATGCAACAAATGTGAATCTCTCCCTTTATTATATAGGTCAACATGATTTAATGAATTGATAGTACTAAATTACTAAGTCAGTTACTGTTATCAATCTCCTCATAGCCAATTTGAGTTGGTTTAGCTTGTGCGATGACCTAAGAGTGGTTAGATGATGATGGTTGTACTGTATTAGGGTAACAAGTTTATAAGGCAAGACAATTAATCATAAATTTGAAGGTTAATGAACTAATCATGCATTTCTTAAAATAAAATAAAAAATAAAAAATAATAATCATGCAGGGTAGTAGATCAGGCCTGGAATCAGTCTTCACATCTTTAGGAGGCTATTGTTAAGTTTGTGGTCAAGGCTAATGAGTGGAATAGGAATCAGTTTGAAAATATCTTTATCAAGAAAAACTGTATACAAGCTCGACTGAATGGTGTGCAATAGGCTATGGCCATTCGGCCTTCAAGCTCCCTTGTAGAGCTCGAAAATAAACTCATCAAGGAGCTAGAGATTATTTTGAATCAAGAGCATGAGTTGTGAGCTCTTAAGTCTCGAGTGAATTGGATAGTCCAAGGGGATCGAAACACTGCATTCTACCACGTTTCGACATTAGCCAAAAGAAACAGAAATCGCATTATTGCTATTAAAAATAGTGTGGGTGATTGGATTGACAAAGAGGAGGAGGTGATGGGGTTTATCCATAATGGTTTTTGTGATATCTACTCAACATCTCATTCTTACTCTCTTAGAGATTCGAGTCAAGACACAAAGAGGCAAGCCTGCCTTTCTAATAAGGAAAGGGATAGCTTAAGTCAGAGGGTAACAACTGAAGAGATTGAGGCTAGGCTTTGGTCACTCAAAGCTAATAAAGCCCTTGGCCCAGATAGGCTACATGCAGGTTTTTTTCAACACTTCTGGCCAATGGTTGGGGAATCTGTGATTCAGGAAGTCAAGAGTATTTTTTACACGAAAACTATGCCGGAGTACCTAAATAGAACTCACATAGTTCTCATCCCAAAAATCCAAGGACCTGAAACTTTGGGGAATTATAGGCCAATAAGCCTATGCAATACAATGTACAAAATAGTTACGAAGATTATTGTGGCGCGGTTAAGACCGTACCTAGAGAAGCTGGTGTCTCCTCTCCAAACGGCCTTTGTCCCTAGTAGGAAAGAGATTTACAATGCTGTAATAGTCCAAGAGCTAATTCATTTGATCAGCAAGAAAAGGGAGGTACAAGGTATATGGCAGTGAAAATAGACCTGGAAAAGGCCTATGATAAGCTTGAGTGGAGCTTCATCCGCGATGTGCTTGTGAATATAAATTTGCCACAAAACTTAATTGATCTCATTTTGAGCTATGTGAGCTCCGGCTCTTCATCTATTCTGTTTAATGGGGGGAGACTTGAGCCCTTTCTTCCTTCAAAGGGTATAAGGCAGGGAGACCCCTTGTCACCATATTTGTTTATTCTTTGTATGGAACACTTAGGGCAGCTTATAGAGGAAAAATCTGGTTAGAAGCTTTGGGTTCTGGTAAAATCTTCCCAAGGTGGCATAGCCTTCTCTAATCTTATGTTTGCGAACAACATTGTACACTTTGCTAAGGCAAACCATATGAATTGCATAACTATCAGAGAAGTGCTAGATGATTTTTGTAGCAAAACTGGTCAAACCATCAGTGTAGCTAAATTCAGGGTCTATTTTTCTCCAAATGTGGACAGAGATATAAGGGAGTCATTTTGTGACATACTGGGATTTGCCTCCGCTCCCAATATCGATAAGTACCTAGGAATTCCTATCAAGCACCCTGGCTTATCCTCACTGGACTACAACTTCATCTTGGATAGAGTGAAGAACAAACTCGCGGGATGGAAGGCTAATCTCCTTTCTCCAGCGGGCCGGGCTGTCCTCATTCAGGCTTCATCCTCTACTATCCCTGCTTACGTGATGCAGTGTAGTCTTCTCCCAAATAGAATTCTAGAGGGTATTGATCAGGTGAATAGAAATTTTCTGTGGGGCTCGACAGAATCGGCTAGGAAAGTTCAATGGGTAGGATGGGGGAAAGTGACCCAACCAAAAAGTGAAGGTGGGCTTGGACTGCAAAGTGCTAGAGGGAGGAACAAGGCGCTGCTAACAAAATTAAATTGGAGGTTTCAAACGGAAAAGGAGAGTTTATGGGCGTGAGTTCTTAAAGCTAAGTACTGTTCGAATCAAAGAATTAACTCTAGGAATTCAAGCAACTTGCCAAGGTCTCAAATCTAGAGAGCGATGAATAAGTGGGTAGATCTATTCCAACAAGGCATAAGATAGGTGATTGGGAAAGATAGCAACCTGAGCTTTTGGTATGATGCTTGGACTAAAAAGGGATCTCTAAGGCATTTTATGGTCATCTGCCTTTGGGGGTGTCAGAGTGGAAGGTGAAGGATATAGCAACCCCTATGGGGTGGAGGTGGGACCTTATTCCTTTTGAGCTTCCTCCCTCCATTAAGCTGGAAATACAAGCCATTCCTTATACTTTAGCATCTCCCAATAGAGACAGAATAATGTGGACAGACTCTCCTCGTGGAGAGTTTAGTTTAAGCAATGCTTATAGGATGGCTATTGGATTGAGTCAAAGCTTAGAATTCGGTGGACAATGGATTTGGAAGCTTCAAACTCTTCCAAAAATCCAATTTTTTCTTTGGAAGTGCGCCCATAATAGTATTGGAGTAAATGGTTGTTTATTTGCTAGGGGAATGGTGATGGATTCACATTGTCCTCGATGCCTGAAAGAAATGGAAACTATTATTCATGCTCTCCAAAATTGCGAATTGGTTAAACATGTGTGGAACGAGTTGGGTGTGGTGGGTTTTGACAGGGACTTCTTTGTTTCAAATTTGGAAAATTGGATGGCTACTAATGGTAAGTCTGATAAAGCTTCAAATGAAAATCAACCTCCTTGGAATATAATTTTCTCCTTTGCTGTGTGGACTATTTGGAAAAATAGGAACCAATCCGTCTTCAACAATCAGACACAGAATCCTCATATGGCTAAAGATATCATGAACAAATCTGTAGAATATTTCTTTTGCGCCTATCCAAAGAATGGAAAGCCTCACACAGCGATAAAACAAGTCCATTGGAATAAACCTGAACAGGGGTGGATGAAGTTAAATACCGATGGTTCATCCTTAGGAAACTCAGGTCTAGCTGGTGGAGGTGGTGTTATCTGGGACTGGACTGGTAGATGGATAGTGGGATTTTCTAGAAAGATTGGCATAGCAATGAGTTTAATGGTTGAGCTGTGGACTATTTGGGATGGATTGATGCTCTGCATTGATCGAAATTTGGTTATGGTGGAGATTGAGTTAGATGCGAAGTCTGTTGTGGATATGTTACAGAACTCCCAATACACTAATAATTCGCTGTCATCTATCATTAAGGACTGCAGGCATCTGATATCCATAATCCCTCAAATCAGGATAAAGCATTGTTATCGAGAAGCCAACAGATGTGCGAACTACTTAGCAAGGAAGGGAACAGATCAAGACTAGAGTTTTATTGTGTTGGATAATCCTCCTGAGGATATGATTGCTATTGTTGAAATTGACCTTACTGGGGTTGGTGTGGCCAGGTGTTGTTCTGAGCTGTGTTTAGTTCCTTAGTTTCTTTTCTTGTATTTCCCTTTGACCAAAAAAAAAAAAAAAAAGAGAGAGCAAAAGGAGACCGTTTTAAAGCTAGGCTTGATTTATTCGTACCCAACCAATAGCTGGGCCTAGCAGTAGACCCGTAATGAACTATTTGGATTTTGAAGCAATCTTACTGGACACCATTCATGATGAAATGATTTTGTAGAATTGGCTATGTTGGTTGCTCTTCTTTTATGTTATCTTTTATTTATTTTATTTATTCTCTTTACTTATGTCCTTTTGCTTTTATCTTTAATTATTATTATAATATCATTTGTTGAGGTGCAACTAAAAGTGAATAAAACATTCGCTTAAGCAACGTGTTTTATAATATGCTTTTTTCATTATTTTTTTATGTGAATGCTATTGTTACTAACGATAGTTAAACTTTGGTAAAAAGAATCTGTTAAAAATTTTGGAATATTCTGTTACTAATATTAATGGAAGGGGGTGAGCATCATTTTTTTTTTTCAAACCTTAAGCAAAGGAAGTTTTTTTTTTTTTTTTTTTTTTTTTTTTTTTTTTTTTTTTTTTTTGCCCTTTTAGGTTTGGGGGCAAGAGTCATTCCCCCAAACCTCAAGACAGTGGAGTGTAATTTGCCCTTAATTTTTTTTTTGGGGCTAAACATGCTCACTTGGTTTGGGTTTCTTAAAAAAGTATCAAATTTCATACATGTAGTGAAATGTTAAAAACTAATTTATCTTTTGAACATTACTCATGATTGTAGGATTAGCATATGAAGGAAACTGCCTTTGGTAATTGTTGAATTTAAAAAAAAATATATAGGGAACTACATATTTGGTCTCTATCCTTTACATCATATTTCAATTTCGTTCCTAACATTTCAATTTTGTCAATTTGGTCTCTAACCTTTTAATGTCATGTCAATTTAGTCCATGTCGTTATATCTTGGATGAAAATTGATAACATGGCAAACTGTCAAAATAAAATTGTGTATTATCAGATCAATGAAAGTTAATTTTTTATTTTGGCCATTATACACATCATCAATTTTCATCCAAAAAATAACGGTAAGGACTAAATTGACATGGTACTGAAAGGATATGGACTAAATTAACACTGTTGATAGGTTATGGATCAAATTGAAATATAGTGTATAAGATAGGGAATAAATACATAGTTTACCCATAAAATATCTAAGAAAAAGAGGATATGAGAATGAATGAACTAAAATAAATGTAAGTTATTTTGTGACATACCATCAAATTTGATACAACACTATCTTTTTTTACCCTAATGTGAAAAAAAGAAAAAAGAACAGAAAATTGATATAACACTTTATTTTTTTAACTCTTAATGTGATGTGAAATATGACAAATTATTGTTATGTATAATCGTATAACCTTATCTTCTTAGTAGATGTACTTACTTTTTTTTATAATATATATTCAATTCAACTACTCTTTAAATCAAATTCAACCGCACACATACAACTATGCTTTAATCAAGAGGATGAGGTAATGGTATTATTTTTATATCATACCATTATCCAAGTTCAAAAGATAGCAGATATGTATAAACACATATTTCATGAATACATGTCTTCTGTTAAGTTTTAGACCCCTTGACACTATATGATTAACCTAATATTAAGCCAAGTTGATTAACAAGTTTGTTAATTAACACTAGGTTAAACCAATATGTGTAAAATAAATATAATGCGAAAAAATAAAGAACACAAAGATCTGATGATCCAGGAAAACCAAACTGGTAAAAAACCTAGGAAGGATTTAACCTAGTTATCTTCAAGGGATAACAGATCCACTATGAAAGAATCTGTGAGAATCTGTCAATGTTTGGGTATTTAATGAGTTACCATTTGCCTTTATCATTCAGGTCGAACTTCTATATTTGCTCGATTGCCATTGGGCTGATAATAGAAATCATTGTCATATATGGGATTCATCACATGGGTAATCATGTTGGGATAGATAAGCTTCTTGTTTTACTCATCAGTGGCATCCCCATTTCTATGCCAACAATTCTTTCTGTTACAAGCTAACCTAGGACAAGTCACAAGAATATGATAGAGGTGGTATTTCCAATCCTTTTATTATTATTATTATTATTATTATTATTATTATTATTATTATTATTATTATTATTATTATTATTATTATTTCCTTGACTGACCTAGCCTTAAATTATGTAAGTAGGTCGCTTATGGGAAATTGCTTAGGTCACCAATGTTGATAGCTTTCATGTTGCACTCTTAAGGCTATGCTCCACATCAGCAGCTCCCTTGTTTAAAGATTTCATAGAAATGTACAATATCCTATGAGAAAGGTGTTTATGAGCTAAACAGTTCTAAGTGGGCCCTTAATGTATAAACAATATCTCATCTAAAATCCTTCTCAATTGTTGGCTATGTTACTAGATAAAACATTTTGTAGTTTGTGTCATAATGGCTACTCCTGCTTAGTTGGGTACTTCTTCTTCAGTGCCATCTCTGTTGCCACCACATACAAGCTCACCACCAGCGTATCTAGATTTATATGGCAAGATTTTCTCAAAAAAAAAAAAAAAATTTATATGGCAAGCTTTGAGAAATGGTTAAGGTTCAAGTACTTAATAGAGAAATTGGCTTTGTTGAGGTCAGTTTACTAGATAAAACATTTTATAGTTTGTGTGCTAATGGTTACTCCTACTTAGTTGGGTACTTCTTCTTCTAGCTCGGGGAAATGGCTAAGGTTCAAGTACTTAAAAGAACTCTTTGAATACTTTTTAGTGTACAAGGATTTTAAGTGTACTATTCAACAAATGTTTTGTATAGCATGTAGTGATTCCTATTTCAAATTTAAGAATGTAAACGTCAGTAGGCAGAGTAGTTGAGTTACAATTAAATTACCAAATTTCCTATCCACTTATTTTAAAGTGATTTCCCGTCAATTTTTGTGTCAAACATGTATCTCTATGTATTGCAACATATTCTATTGCATAGCATATGTAAACCTTCAAATTTTTGTTTCAAACAGTTCCCTCAAATTTTTTGGATTTATTTTACCTAGGAATTTTAGTCTACTTGTTACTATTGCATTGTCTTCATTATAATGTTTTGACTTGTCAATTTTCTAATAATAATGGCTCTTATCGAATATTAAGAAATAGAATTTGTATATGCTTTGGTCATAGTCTGATTTCATTTTAAAAATGAAAAGCTAGAACCATATGCTTTCTCAGTCTCTCTATATATCCACCACCTAGCTATCACATCTGTTGCATATGTTTATCTGAGGACTCAATATGCCTGCTAATTGCAGCCTGGAAACAGCTATAAAGTTCATATTTATGCTTATGTGCACAAATGCATGTATTCTAGAACCATGCAAGAATCCCATAAGCTGATTCTTGAGCATCATTCATCTCTCTTACATTTCTCTCTGTTATAGGAGATAAAAGGAGCAACAAAACCAACGTATATTCGAAGGCATAAATACACTATGAAAATGGCTCTACTTGACTGCATGCATAGAAATGGTGACAACACTAAAAGTCCTACCAGCCCCTCTGATGCGGGAGATGCAAGAAAATTATTATTTAATATTATTTATGTTTGCAAGTCAATTGTAATTTTATGTTTTAGGTCCTAATTGTTTATTAGGCTATTAGTATTTTAATTTGGAAGTAAGGTTATTTTCGTAATAAGGCAATTAGGATTTCCTAGCTAATTAGAACTAGGGTTTAGCAATCTTTTATAAGCAACCTATTGTACTCCTTGAGGAGATAGTTGATATTTTTTATGAATGAAAAAATGGCCGTTTAGTTTTTCTTTGGTCTGGTGCTGACTCTAAATCTACCATAGGTGCTGACTCCTAGTGGTTTCCCCGCTTGGTATTGACTCCAAGTAAGGCCTAGGTGTTGACTCCTAGGCAATATCCATTTATTTTTCCATTATTTCAATTTTGTTTTGGTTGTCCTGCGTCAATTTTGGTATCAGAGCAAGCCCCAATCTGTTGAAGAATCATCGCAGGAAAGAATCAGAAAAATCTCACACCCTAAAAAAAAAAAGAAAAAAAAAAATCCCATCACTGCCGTTTTTTTCACCACTAGAGAGTTGTCTTTGTCATCTTCCTACTTAGTACCAAAAAGCAATCCTATAGTTGTGCTACCCATCAGAAGACTAGATATTCATGCCAATCAAAGACTCCAATCCAAAATCCCACAATCAAGTCTCCAAATCCCTTGCAACCACAAAGATAGAGAGAAGAGAAATAAGATTCCATTGCTGCAATCGTGCCACGCTACTATTCTACCACCAATAAACCACCACGTTCAGATCGGGTTGAATCCTTTCACGACAGTTGCTACGCATGCCACCACCACCTCCATGAGCCGCCGTTGAGATAGATGAACCACTGCCGCCGAGACCCATCGACAACTGAGACTTACCGCCGCTGAGATTGACGAACACTGCTGCTGAGATTGCTGAACCACTGCCGCTGCCAAGACCCGAGACAAGCCGCCGCTGCCTATGCCTCCTTCGCGCCGCCGCAAGGCGTCGACTCCCCGCACCGGCAGATGACTCTCATCACAGAGGCAGCCTTTTAGATTCCTTGAGTTTTGTTAGTTGGTTCTGAGTTTATATTTTGTCTTTAAGTTTACCGTGGTTTACTCTTGTATTTTGCTTCTTCTTTTTTTTCATTAAAAGAAAAAGAAAGAAAGTAGTGCTTGCTGTGTCAGCCCATTGCATTGGGCCTTTAAATTGTTCATCTACAGGTCACTTTGTCCAATTAGACCCACTTCGTTACAGAGCCAGTCCGTGACTATCAAGTGCAGTTGTTGGCCACTAACAAGGAAGGTGAGCTATGGTATTATCAGAAGCACCTTATTTTGATGGTTGTAAAACTAATCCATGGGATTTTTCCTATTGGATGAATGGGATGGAGCAATTCTTTGAAGAAACAAATTGGGCAGATAACAAAAAGGTTAGGTATGCAAAGTTGAAGTTAAGAGGTGGAGCACAAAGGTTTTGGGAAAAACTTGAATATTTTTGCTATCTAAACTATGAACCTGCCATTAGTGTGTGGGAATATATGAAAGAAAAGCTTTGTGATGAGTACTTGTCACCATACCTTCGAGCTAAGTATCTACCTCAATCTCAGTGCGGTACTCTTCAAGTTGAAGCAAATACGATGAATTCTCATTCCATTTCATGTCCTCAGTGCACTTTTGAGCAATCTAATAAGGAATTAGAGTTATCTGAAAAGATCAGGAAAAATGTTCAAGACATGATTGCTCATTGCTCAGATGAAGCAAATGGAGACTCAAATCGATTCAATTGGGAAACCAAGGATAATTGATCACAATGAACTTATTGCTGCCCCCATAGAAGATAACATTAATCATGATATATTGGTCATGGAGAATCCTCAAGCAACACCAAAGCCTAATGTTGACACAAACGCACATGCCTCGACAAGTGTTGTTTTAACATGCGTGCAAGGAAATGAATCAATTGAAGAGCAGCAAGGTGAAGAGATGGTTTCTACAGAGAGTATTATGTTAAAGGGTGCACATGATGTGATATTGGAAGCTAATGAATCTGCTTTTGATCAGCCTTTCATGATGCATGAAGACAAACAGTTTGCTAAAGTAGAGGAAGTGGATAACATAGTGCTTCCAAGGATTCAAGATAAGATTATGTTTGATTCCACACATTGATTTTGTTATTCCAGAAGAGCTTGACATGGTAGAATTCAAGGTTTTTCTTTTCTCTATGCTCCCTACGGTGATTCCAGACTGGAAGCAAGTGTTACTTGTTAGCATCCTAATCCTTCAATGCTTTAGAACTCAAGGATGAGTTTTCTCCAACTAGAGGAGAATGATGTGGGAGATGCAAGAAAATTATTATTTAATATTATTTATGTTTGCAAGTCAATTGTATTTTTATGTTTTAGGTCCTAATAGTTTATTAGGCTATTAATATTTTAATTTGGAAGTAAGGTTATTTTCGTAATAAGGCAATTAGGGTTTCCTAGCCAATTAGAACTAGGGTTTAGCAATCCTTTATAAGCAATCTATTGTACTCCTTGAGGAGATAGTTGATATTTTTTATGAATGAAAAAATGGCCGTTTAGTTTTTCTTTGGTCTGATGCTAACTCCAGGTCTACCCTAGATGTTGACTCCTAGTGGTTTCCCCGCTTGGTGCTGACTCCAAGCAAGGCCTAGGTGTTGACTCCTAGGTCATATCCATTTATTTTTCCATTATTTCAATTTTGTTTTGGTTGTCCTGCGTTGCCCTCTTTAAAGCTCCTCCAAGGTAATTCCAACCATGCCATCATGGTTTAAGCATCCTACATAAACTTGTGTCTTGGTCCTGGTGGTAGAGAGGTTTCTGGTACATGCTCAGACCATCACTTTTAAACCATATATAGCATTTTCAACTTGGTATATTTGTTAAAGGCTTTGTTTAATCTTGAATGAAAATTCCATGACTTGAACACACTTTTTATAAGGTTTAAAGTGGTTGCCTACCCCCTCATCTCCTACATTTCGAAAAGATCTTGACCCAGAAGGAAGAAGTTTATCATTACAGGAAATCAGTTCCCACCAAATTGAAGAAGGCCAAGAATTTGACATGCTTTCAGCTTGAAGAAACATAATCAAGATTTTAGCACTACACCTTCTTGGGTTGTCAGGTTGGATGATGATGAAGATGAAGAAGATGCTGAATTCTTTGGAGCCCCAGGTCATATTTTTTACACCCTTATTTTGGTCAACGCATTTTTTCCCCTTTTTCTTTCTTTATTCATTTACTGCTTTTGTGAGGTAAAATGGAAACACTCCAACATGGTTCCTAATTCTTAATGCCCCTTATCATTTGATTTTCAGCATTTGAATCAAAGCTGGCTCCTGAGGGGTACAAGGAAACCACTAGACATAATTGAAGAGAAATACATAAGAATTTTGGGAAGCATGTTTTGGAAAGCACTGTCAATCTTACTATTAAAAAGAAAAACAGATGCCTACAAATCTTAAAAGGACATTAACTGAAAATTTGGCATCAACTTTTGCCGTGGTATCAGAAATTCAGAATGCTTTTCCACAAACCTATTCTGTCTCTGTTGCTACTAAAAGAGGAAAGCAAGATAGTAAGAGTGAGCAAATATGGGTAAATTTGTTTTAGTGAAGGAGTATCTAATGCATAAGCTTGAGCCCTGGGAAGATGTGCTTTCTCCAGTGATATCCAAGGCAATGAATCGAAAGAGAACTCCTGGTGATAAGGATGTGGTATGAGAGATGCTTCAACTTTGCTCCAACATGAGGAATTGTCCAAATACATAGCTATGGGTTCAGTTAGAAATACAACATCACCCATGCCAATTTCCACCCATGTCCATTCAACTAAAGACTCACCATCACACACTCGGATCTCAGCCAATGCTCATAAAAAAAAATTATGCCAATTTCGATCTTGAATGTATATAGAGACGTGTTAATGAGCTTCAATCAGTGTTTGCTTCCATGTATCGATACTAATCATTCTATTGAAGTTCCTTTGTACAGTCTGTGGTAACCATGGGTCAAATTTATGTCAATATTTAGTTATCTAAACAAAGCCCTAGCCATGTTATGGATTCCGTGTGCTATGGTGTAATTTCTCTTTTTGGTATTATAATTCATATCTCATGGATATTTCTCTTTTGTTTTTGCAGCCTGTAAGTTGAAAAAAGTCCAAACTGATGCATGGAATGTGAATATCTCCCTTATAATATAGGTCAAAGACTTCATTTAATGCATTGATAGTACTAAAATACTAAGTCAATTAACTGCCATTGTGGATTTGTTATTTTGGAAGTGTTACTGTTATTAATCTCATGATAGCCAATCTTAGTTGGTTTAGCTTGTAACTCATGTGATGGCCTAAGAGTGGTAAGATGATGATGGTTGTATTATGTAAACAGTTTATGAGGCAAGGCAAGTGATCAAACCCTACCAATAACTGGGCCTAGCACTAATGAATTATTTGGACCTTAAACCAATCTTACTGGGTACCATTCATTTCATGATGAAATGATTGTGTAGAATTGGCTTTGTTTGCCTTCAATATATTTTTTGCTTAAGTCATCTTTATTTAATTTTATTTAATTCTTTTTTCCTATGTACTTTTGTGTTTAATTATTATTATTATTATTATTATTATTATTATTATTATTATTATTATTATTATTATTATTATTATTATTATTATTAATAATTTTCTGGCTAAACATGCTCACCTGGTTTTGGTTTCTCAAAAAAGTATTGAATTTCATTCATGTAGTGAAATGTTAAAAACTAATTTCTCTTTTGTATAGTACTCATAATTGTAGCATTAGCATGTGAATAAAACTGCCTTTGGTATTTGTTGAATTTTAAATAAAATATCTAAGTTTATGAGGATATGAGAATTAATGAACTAAAATAAATATTAAATATTAGTTATTTTGTGTCATACCATCAAATTTGATACAACACATTTGTTTTTACCCTAATGTGAAAAAAAAAAAAAAAAAGACAAGAAAATTAATATATAAACACATATTTCATGAATACATGCCTTCTTTCCTTTCTTTTTATTTTTTTGTTTTTTCGGCAAAGGGGGGTGGGAAGATTCTTTACCTTTATGCTATATTCTTGTAATTCCTCTACACATTTCCTTCATTTTTCAAACAATTTAAATTGTGTAAAAGAGATTATTTTGAAATAAAAAAATCTTACCAAGTGCATCAAACTCTTACTTTTGCGTGCTTTTGGCGAGGCCATGGTAAACAACTTTGTCTCCAATTTATTGTTAAGCACACTAAGGGTCGGTTTGTTTATTGGTGAAATTATAAAGGGGGAGAAAAAAGGGGAGAGGAGGGTCTTAGGTTGGGGGGAGAAATATGGGTGGAGGAGTTTTAGAGAAAATAAGAGAGAAAATGGGAAAGGATAGAGTTTGGTTGGGGAGGGGGGAAAATGGGGGTGGAGGAGTTTTCTCCCCAAGCCCACCAACTAAGAGGAAAAAGTTTTCTCCCCAATTTGAAGAAAAAACTAGAGAGAAAAGTGGGGAAGAAGTGGGTTTGATGTGAAATTACCCATCTACCCTCCCCTTTCTTTTTTTGGAAATGTTACCACTAATATGGCCTCTTTCTTCTTCTTCTTTTTTGCCTTTTTTCAGGTATATTCACACATTGGTTGGCTCTTTTTTTTTTTTTTCATATGAAACTCAACATTCTTTTTATTATTAGCTATTTTTTTTGGCTAGATGTTTTATTAGTTGTGTTATTTTGTAGTAATTAAAAAAATTATTTTTTATGTACTAGGGGCATAAAAGTAAATTTATACAAACTACATTTTCTTTTCTCTCACTTTTCTACACAACCAAGCAAAAGAGTTTTCAATCTCTATATTTTTTCACTCCCTCAACCAAACAAATAGAAAATGATAAAAGAGGAGTGGAAAACAGAAAAGAAAATGAGTGAGAAGGGTATTTGGTTGGGAGGAGAAGGAGAAAGAGAAAAATGATGGGTAGCTGAACTAATAGCCCAGATAAAGAATACTACTTTTCTAAAACAAGTATGAACAAGTTTGCCAAGCCACTTTGACTACCAGCACCAAAACGCTCCCAACAATACATGACACTCTCAAACTAAGAATTATAGGCCTTTCTTCAACTAGCAATTTTCTCTAATAACAATGGGGTAACAAGTAGTAAAGGTACTGGATGATCAGTAACACGAAAATTGATGGTTGAAGAATACTCAATCACTCAGAGAAGTTCACCTGCCACACACACACACACATATATATAGATTGGATAAATCGATAGTTGAGAATGAGGGGATTTACTATGTTATTTAAAAATAATTTAAACATTCATTTACTATGTTATTTAAGATACCATATTTTCCCTCACCCCAAAGAGATGATGGGGTAAGGACAGGTTTTGCTCACTTATCCTGTCCTACACTACCTCACCCTGAATATATGTATACATATTTTTTCTAATATTTATTTATTCAATTTGTACATATAATACTTTTTTTTATACACATCTAAGCTATAATATGTAATATATATTTTTTAAACATAACCTAGTTATAATATATATATATATATATATATATATATTTATACATATATCATTCAATTACTATCTTTCAAACACTTGTCTCTACTTGTCTCTTAATACTCTCATAGTAATTCTTTCTCCTTATCTTTTGTCTTTATCTCATTAATGTTAGATCTATTTTATTAAGATTAGTAAAGTATCTCCTCCAACTTGCTCCAAACTAGACCCATGTCATGAGTTTTTTCCGCCCCAAAGTTGAGGTTGAGACAGAACACCCATGATCTAATTCCCAACCCTCCCATTACTCCCATGGCCATCCATAAGTAAAATCTCAAATAGCTCTGTCACTCTAAAATAAAATAAAACAAACAAACAAGGTACTTGATGACTCAATACTCTACAATCTACAGTAGCCTGCAGGCTGTAGCCCAGTTTTCAACAAAGAGCAGCACTCTTTATTCTTTTTGTATTTTTGTTTTTGTGTGGCTGTAAAAAGAGACTCTTTTAAGTAGTATCTCCCTCGGGCCACCCTTTCCCGGCTCCTTAGAAATAAGGGGCAATAAAACCATCATTATCTATAGAACGTAATTCACAATTTTCAACTTTTAAGTTCCATCATGTCTAGAATAAGGGCTTATTCTATGCCTACACGCCTTAACCAGTACTGAAAGAAGCAGGAACGCATAGCAGATTGTTTCAAGTACTGGAATGGAGCACAGCTACAGCAAAGAACGAACAAGGGAGCCAGTGTGTTACTTGGCAAAACTAGCTTTTATTGTAGACTTCATTTTGGTGTTTTAGTTGCTATAATGACATTATAGCAATTATATCTCCCTTGTTGTGAATGCTCTTAGTATTGATAATGGCATTGGGTAACCCCACCAGTTCTATGAGCTATTTTGTAACTGCTTAATTACTCATATATATATATATATATATATATATATATCAATCAATTTCTACCAGTCTTTACCTCGAAAAGAATAAGAAACCAGTAATCCACATGAGAATTAAATCAATAATCAAAAGAGAAAAAGTAATGATATTTCACTAGAAAGAATTATACCATGTAGGCCGAATATAGGGAATCCATATGAGGAATACCCATGGCCCAAAGTTTCTTTCATGGATGATTCTTAGCTCAAGCCTGAACTAATAGCCCGGATAAAGAATACTACTTTTCTAAAACAAATGTGAACAAGTTTGCCGAGCCACTTTGACTACTATCACCAAAACACTCCCAACATGACACACGCTCTCAAACTAAGAATTATAGGCCTTTCTTCAATTATCAGTTCTCTAATAACAATGGGGTAACAAGCAATAAAGGTAGTGGATGATCAGTAACACGAAAATTGATGGTTGAAGAATACTCAATCACTCAAAGAAGTTCACCTGTCATATATATATAGGATAATTTCATAGTTGAGAATGAGGAGATATGAAACTTAGATGTCTCTGTTAGAAACGGAGGTGTTAGTTGAGATATAAGGCTCTTGGCCTATCACATAAATTTAATACACCATGGCCTCATCCCTCTCATACACTGGACTGTGACCCACAATTGCATAAATATTTCTGCATATAAAGATTAAGAAAAGAAAAGTAAATATGTTCGAAAAGAAATGAAGCACTCTAGTATCATCTTAAGGTAAGTCGATTCATTAATATCAACAATATCACAAGTGAAAGACAACAATTTCATCTCCTGCTCAAACATCTCAACAATAGAGTTGGCATGCAAGCTAAAGAGTGCCAAACCTCATATCCATCAGAATAATACATTCATAAACACATATATAACTACTAAACTTCACCTTGCAAGAAATGTACATCACTGCTATATGTAAAAACCACAAGTTCAAGTGCCTATTTATCTATTATTCTAATAGACCACTACTGATAAACAGACCACAGCTACTAATATGACCACTTCTGCCAATGTTGCCTCTATTCCTGCACACAAGAAGTAAAACACTAGATGAGCGTCGCAGCTTTGCAGGCACAAGAAAATGCAACATATAAGTATTTTCATAACATATCTAAGTCACAGGTTGGTTTGTTATGAACATTAAGTAACAATAATCTAAGGGAAAATATTTTGTTTTCTTTTTCACTATCCTTTCCTTACCTCTCCCTAGGTGCAACCAAATAAGTGTAAATTCTAATCTAATGGGGTGCATGCACCAAATGTTAATCTTGAAGGTTATGAAAATTAGGCAGGGATGTTATGAATCAAATTCATATGGGTTAATTTGAGACAGATGCCCCAGGTGAATGGCATTCTGAGGTAGAGTTGCTAGTGTCA
Organism: Castanopsis chinensis; assembly: GCA_032878915.1. Lineage (NCBI taxonomy): Eukaryota > Viridiplantae > Streptophyta > Magnoliopsida > Fagales > Fagaceae > Castanopsis > Castanopsis chinensis. The sequence goes on along the minus strand of JAVQMG010000087.1, from coordinate 10,476,504 downwards.
TCTTAACTACATCCCTGATGCACATCTTTTTGAAGCTATTAAACTATTACATGACAATATAGATTTATGGGTTTGTCATGTATTTGTCACTAGGAAATTGTCAATGCACACACTTGTATAAATATGCATCCAAATATTCCTTCATTTGTTCCATTAAAATGATGGTAACAAGGCACCGCTTATTTTTCTTCTGACAAGCACAAAAGACAATGTTTATAGGACAGCATTGTGAATACCTTCGCATCTAATGCTTAATTTTCTTCTGGTCTCTCACCTCCTCACCACAAAATTAATGGCAGTCCCACAAGGCCACAGCTTAATTCTTGTGCAAGCATAAGAACGTTAAAATGACTTATCAATCTAGTTGGCATGAGAACATTAAAATGGCTTATCAATCTAGTTGGCGTGCTATTGTTGGATGGTATTAACTTACGTCATTGCACACTTGTAACCATGGACACCAAGTAAATCAACCAGAAGAAGGCATCAAAAGAGATGAGGGAACTGTTTAAATGATGCATGTAAAAACATGTATACCCTTTCATACTAATAAAAAAGAAAAAAAATTGCATAAGACATCAATAGATGTATCTATATGCCTCTTAGTAGAGAGCTACAGGACTAACTTACCTCATTGTCGTCATCATCATCATCACCAACATCTTCTTTGTTCTTCTTGATACGGGTAGTACCACCCTCCTTGGTGATGGGCAGCTTCATTGATCCAAAGGGTGTATCCACATTAATATTTCCTTTCATGCTGTAACCAGTGCCTTTTCCTCTAATCATGTCCCAAAGTGCAGAGCCAAAGTCCTTAGGCCTGAAGGTGATGGGAATATCAATATAAGTGATTCCATTTTTCACAAGATTTGAGATTTTTGGAGGTCTACAGATCCAATGCTCTCATCACACAGCCAAACCTCATAGTCTAGGTCATTAAGCCCCAAGTCAAAATCATTCTTATTTTCTAGTTTCAAGTGGAGTATTGCAACAGTTTCTTCAAAGGAGAATCTGTCAAACTTTATTTTCTCAATATCAATATCAGGCTTGTAAGGTATACAGATCTCTCCAGTTTTCTCAAGTGGTAGAGTTATTCTTCCAAAAACAGGCACATCCACAATGAGATCAACCTTGATCCTATATGGAATGATGCTTCTGGGCTTAATATCAGCATATGTGTTTTTTATGTCATCATAAATCAGAGTAACTGGTATTTTGACAGTCTCCTCACCATGTGCCTGGATTGGTCCAGCATCTGGGATCAACCCTGAAATAAGTTTCCTTCCATCAATCTCAACCAAGTAGTTTATGTCAATAAGGGGGATAGGAACCGGATTTGGGTTCTTAATGAGAATTTCAATGACAAACTCCGCTTTTTCAAGATTGATAGAAGGGATGTGAAGCCCTGTCACATCTGCAGTTGGCTTCCCAAATCCATTAACTCCTTCAATCTTCTCGCCAATGTCATGAATAAAATCCTCTACCTTTTCAAGAAAACCACCTTTCCCTTCCTCTCTATCATCCTCCTTGTGCTCCTTGTCCTCAACATCCCTTTCAACAACTTCAGGCTTATCGTAGGACACCATGCCTTCATAGAAATACCAGTCCAAGGTTTAAAGAATTAGTTATTAAGATTAACCGGGATACAAGAAGTAACAAGTAAAGTCGAGAAAACGGGCAAAAACTAACAAATTAAATAGGCCACTGCACTTGTACTAGCAACCATAGAATCAAATTCTGTAATCCACTTGCTAATCACACACAATGCATATCGAAAGTTGTTAGATGATTACAGTATGTGTAAGAACACAGATGATTTTATCTATGGTTAATGCATGATATATGGGCTCAACGTTCATTGTCACTCAAAGGAAGGACCATTTGATCTGATACCATGATAAATTAGCAATAGTCCCAAAAGTTTAAGTGGATAGAAAATCGTGACATTTAACCATAATTCTAATAGAAGCATTACTCAGTTTATAATTTTTTTTAAAACCATATTAACTGCTAAAAATATAATCAATCTAGACCATCCAAGTTGTTACACAAATAATTATCTTTTTATTATATATATACACACACACATAGAACCTAAAAATTCAAGCTTTACTTACTATTTTTCATCCAAAATCCAAATAGCAAAATCAACCAATAATTTAAGCTCAAATCAAACCAGAATGTACAAATCAATCCCAAAATCCTCTCCGATACATCATTCTTTTCCTACAATTTTTAGACAACCAAACAGATTCTCAAATGAATCAAAGAAATTTAATAGAACTCCAGCACAAGTTAACAGTTAGGGATTCGGGCTAGAAAATTTACCAATTGAAAACACCAACAATAAAATTATAAATAAATAAATAAATAAACTAAAAATTTTCAACAAAAAAAAAGATCTCAACAAAACCGATACAATACAAACTCATTTATTTTCGTACGATTTCTCAACAACCAAACAAATTCTAAACGAGTCCAAAGAAATTCCACCACAAAGCTAATGAATTGAGCTAGAATTTCAAAGCAATTGAAATAAATATAATTGTTAAAATAAATAAAAACTCAAACAAAGCCAATTCATTTCAAACAATTTCTCCAAATACAGAATCCAAGTAAATCTATAGAAATGCAATGAAATGAAAAGCCATAGAAGATTGTACCTAGTAGAATTGGATATAAGTGTAATGTCCATAATTTCTCAGGAAACAAAGTGAGAGAGATAGCTATCAACGACTCGCTTGTCGTCGGAGATGAGATGAGCTCTGATCTTTGAGCTTTCTGATAAGATTTGATGCCCCCCTCTAACCACCTTATTATTGATATGATATTCTTTATGTATTTATTATAAGGTGAAATAAATATCGATAGAAAGAAAGATCAATTTTGGAAACATGTTGAGAAATTAGATTGTTGTTTAAATGTTTTCAAAATAGGTTGTTGTTTAAAATATAAGTTTTGTGAACATAAGTTTGAGGGAGGTGTTTCAAGGATTAAATCATATCCGGCTGAAGTTATTGATCATGATATTGTTATTTGTAAAAAAGCTACTAAAATTGTTCAAGAAGAAGCTTATTTTTCCCTCAAAAAAAAAGAAGAAAAGAAAATAAGAAGCTTATCTAGCCTTTAAAATTGAAGGGGGTGTACAAAAAGTTAATTTGATTTTGATTTAATTATATTTATAGTATATGTATGTGCTATAGAGTAGAGAGAGAAAAAGACATAACATAATTATATAATATTTTTTTAAAAATTAGAAAAAGCTTATTCTTTTTCATAAAAAAGCTTATTTTTATAATTCTATAGATCCAATTTTACTATCAATTTTCATATTCTAATATTATATTCTTTATCTATTTATTGTAAGGCAAAAGAAATATGTTTCGAAAGAAAGATCGATTTTGGACGTATGTTGAATAACTAAATGGTCGTTTAAAAGTCACAATATTGATATTTGTAAAAAAGTACCTAAAAAAGTCCAAGAAGAAGCTTCTCTAAATATTAGACAGCCTAACAAAAAACTTAAAGGTGCATCAACTTCAAGTAAGGCTGAGGAGAGGAACAATGGCTCAACTTCAATATCGAGGATGACACGTTAAGTGGACTCTTTAAAAAGGTGAGTGATGTTTGTAATCAATGTTGTAAATATTTTATTGTTAGATTATATTTTGCCACAATTTTGGTTGAGATAACTAATTCAATTAGTGATTTTAAATGTTTGAATCAAGTAAAACATTACCAACGAATGTTGGCCTGAGTGGAATGGGCTCTAGTCACTTAACCAAGTGGTCTCGGTTTTGAGCTCTCGTGGATGCAATAAACTTTTATTGGGAGAGGTCCTCGCCTTGGCGCCCAACAATACCCTGAAGGATTAGTCCTGTAATAAAAACCTAGGGACACCTTAGAAAACCCAAAAAAAAAAAAAAAAAAAAAAAAAAAAAAAAAAAAAAATCAAGTAAAACATTAAATAAATTTCATTAATGAATTTTTTGTTATAGGAGATTTGGGGGGGGGGGGGGATGTCAAAAAGTCACACACTTGCACACACACACTTTGACACAACTTAGACATGTGGCAAGCGGTGATTAGACTACTTTTCTCTAAGTTCGAATGGTGGACTTATATGATCATTTTCAATTTGGTAGTCACTAAAAATATCACTCTACTCGCTGAAAATATCTCTTTATCTTTGTTAAGGACTCAAACCGACCACTAGAAATTGTTAAGAACTAAATGTAATCACTTTTAGTTTTAAGGACTAAAATTGCTAATGGGCTAAAACTTATAAACCAGCAGCATATTTTGCACTAAAATCGAATTATATGAATGGATATGATTATAAAAATTCTATGGAGTTTTTAAGATCTTAATCCTCTTCTTTTTCTTTTTTTCCTTCTAATTTTTGGTGCAAGGGGAAAGCTCATTAGACAACAAAAACACAGTTCCTGAAACATAATTAGCTCAGTTGCTGGAAGTCAATAATTATATATTACCATCTTAGTTGAATGCACGTATGAGGTTGGAGTTTCTCAGTTCAATACTGGTTAGCCAAAAAGTCATGGCACATGACATAGAAGAAAAAGAAAGGAGAGAGAAATTTACCATAGAAACCAGTCAATTGGGACCAGAATTTATAAATAAGACGCATTTTAATTTTTTAACTTTACAAATTTGATTTTGAAACATAGATAACAAGAAGATGGTTCGTAGTGAACATATATTACACAAGATCATACTAGGTAGAAATAAATGGACCTCAAAATCTACACATTACAGCAATAACGAAGGGTACCAACAAATAACTCCACACATTATAATTGTGGCCTGAGTATAATATCATCATTGCCAACTCTTATTAACACTCCCCTCTCGGAGAGGATCAATCCAACAATAAAATAGGCTACCTAGTAGTCGTCATGTAGAGCTCAAGAAGTTGCGGTGTTGGCAGTGGTGATAGGGTTAAATGCAACCTGCTCTGCACAAGAGAGCACTTCATTGGGCCCTGCCTGCTCTCGGCCAACACCAAGATGGTCAAGGTAATATAGGTAATGGGAAATGATGGTGTTCATAGGATCAATATCACCTTGGCCGCAAGTACGTTCCCCATAAAGGATGTTCATTGTGGCACCAAAACTAGGAACACGCTTAGATAGAGTGTCATTCTTGGTAGGCTTCCAGTTGCCAACAAAGGCATAATGGGCTGAAGGCTGTGACTTTTTGATTGGGGTCATCCACCTCCAAATCGCAGCCTGGAAAGCGAGGGTAGCATTCTGCGCAATGTATTCTGGATGGTTCAACAGGTCTGCTTTAATACCATCCCTAGCTGCACCATAATTGTAGTTCCTACAGATAACAACACAGATAACAACACCACCAAAAATAAGAATCTAAGAATCAAGTTCGCAAGAAGTTTAATAATACAAACAGGGGCATATAAACAAGTTAAGAATTACTAGTGACATGACGCATCATCTTTGATCTATAAAATGATTCTAAGTGCATGGGTCAGTTATCTAGTGAAGATGCTTATTATAATGACCATCTTAGAACTTATATACAAGTAGTATATCATCATTGTCATCAAATTATATTTCATATTTGGAATTTCTTCTTTTTTTGATAGGTAATAAAAGTTTTATTGATATCAAAAGTGCAAAGTGTTTATGATTCTAAACTCACAGCAATGAAAAGACAGCAAACAAATCAAATGGAAAAACTAACAGAAATAATGAAATCAGACCAGTAGATTGGTTGAAGAAAGATAGATTTGGTAACAAAACAAAGGTAACACCATGAAATTGAGAAAAAGAAAAGAAACAGTTGGTTCTGAAATATATACAGAACAGTAGATAGGCAAGGCACCACGGCCATAGTATTCAGCTCCAGAAGCGCACGGGTAGGTGTATTTATAGAAGTCGTCACAGTATGACTGGCTGGGACTCATTCCTCTGTTGAAGCAAAACCCTCCAGTTGCCACTCCATAACCACCTGGTTAGAACCCAATTATAATCACGATTTACCATCAACAATTCTGTGAACAAACAAAAAGTTTTCAGTAACTAAATAGTAAATACCATTTCCTCCAATCACTGCATTTCCTCCAATCACTGCAAACACACACACACACAACCAGGTAATCACCATTTCATCCAATCCACCCAAAAGACACACTCAATCTTATCAAACACACTGGTAAAAGAATCCCCCCAAAACCCACTCTCTAAAATTTCTATATCTTAAGTAAAACACACACACTATCTCAAAATATCAAATTAAACACCCAGATAATCAAATACCCTCACAGCAACAAGCCTTATCCTCCAAAATCTCAAGGTCAGCTATGAATTCTCACAAACTAGCCGGGTTAACAACATATATTCTTTTCCACCGTTCTCTTATATCTAAAACCATACTCATTGTTACCTCCATAATTGACATGTCCTTTTTAACTACTTTAACTAATTTTATATTAGGTCTTCCTCTACCCTTTTTTCTCTCAACTTGAATCAACTCACACAGTTAATCTTTCTCGCTTGTACATGAATCAAACTCCTTTATACATGACCAACCATTAATCAAATTCCCTCAAAACCCACTCTGAATTCCAATCTATTAACTAAATACAATTACCACCAACTAGATTAAAAACACAAACACAAACACAATGATAGACAATCAAATCAAACACCCAGCTAAAAGAAACACACAATCTCATTCAACTAACATAACAAACACACACCCAAGTATAAAAATCCACTCAAAACTCACCCTAAATTTTCTGTTTATCAAGTAAACACAATCTCTATCCAACTAACAAACTTAAGAAACACACATACACAATAAAATTAACCACCCATACAAACAAGTACCCTTAAAACCCACACCAAAATTCCAATCTAGTCAACTAAACATAATTTTCTATAACTAATCAAAAGACACACACACACCCACAAAGAGAAACAACCAAATCAAACACCCATCACAAAACACAACAAATCTCAAAACCCCATCACACATTTTCCATAAAAAAATACCACATACAAGAAGTCTGGCTCCCAACATGGCCAAGAAAAGCAGCGACCTCCTTCATCTTCTCAGTCTTGTTACCAGTGGTCCCAAGCCCAAGTGGCTCGTACTGCGCAACAGCAAGAATGAACGTCTGGTAGTCCCAGAACCCAACGGCATGAGCCACAGGCGAGTTCCTCTTAGAAAACCATTCCTCAAATTGATACACTTGGAAGTAATCAGTGATTGTCTCATTACAGCAAAACTGTGACCACTGATTACACTCCCAACCTCTGGTACACACCTTCTTGCCACGCACCGTCTTCACCTTAGTCACTGTGTCCGGGTCAGACTCCACTGCCACTGCCACTGCCACTGCCACTGCCAGCACCACCAGTGCTAAAATTACCAAAATGCCCTTTGCTTTCATTTTCATTTCTTTGGTGGTGTTTTGGACAAAAAAGTAAGTTTGAGCTTCTGGGTTTGCCTGGGATGTGTTTTTTGTGAAGGAAGAAATAAGAGGAAGAAGAGGAGAGTTGGACGGTGGATTGGACGAGAAGGTGTTCGGGGTTTAAGTGGGAACAGGCTGGATTTGTGGGGATGGAATATAGGCTCTTACACTGCTGAGATCTCTCACCGACACTCAACAGATGAACCCAATTCTACAGAGTCTGTGGAGTTTTTTACTCTTTTCTTTTCTAAGCCTTTGGGCTGGCTGGGTAAATTAGGCCCAGCAATCCCAGCCAGCCTAATGTGCCACGATTTTTTTTTTATTAAAAAATAATAATAATTAAACTATTGCTCTTTATCATTAAATTCAATTTTTTTTTATAGATGGTATTTAAAACCTCAAGTTTTGTATTCAATAGAAAAACTTCTCTGTTAAAAAAAAACAGAGAAAGTTTCTCTGTTAAACGATTTTTGTTTTCCTTTTCTAAACCCTAATTTCTGAAAGAAACTTTCTCTGCAATCAGAGAAAGTTTCTTTCAGAAATTGACAAGGTCCATAGCAAGCTCAAAGACAATTCATACATTTTTCCCCGTGAAAATAAGTATTTTTACAAGTTCTGGTATGAAATCTTGAAAAATGATGCGCATGATGGTAACTGGTCCAAATATCCCAAAATAGAACACCCACACTTTGGAGAAAAACTCACTTCTGCCTGTCTAGTTGCTAAGCTCAATTCTAAAAATGATGTTCGAGCACAAGGAATCCTTCACCCTGCAGACATGCATTGGGTAACTAATGCTGATGGTACCCTTCATAAACACATGGGAAACGGGTTATGGTCAGGATGTGCCATGGTTAATGGTTGGAGGTTTTGGTAAGGGGAAATTGGGGAGAAGGGTGAGGCTGGGGGTATGGGTAAGTCTTTATACAATGATTGGCGGGGTTGATAAGGCATATATACTTGCATTGGAAGGGCTTGGATCACTTCTTTTCTTGGATTTTCCATAGAGTGAAGTTGTGCCAGCAGCTGTTTTCTTTCTTTTTCTTTCTGTCCAATAAGTGGAAATGAGACAGAGAAATCTTTTACTGTGGAGGCGATGGTTGCCAATTCTTGCTCAACTGACTGTATTTTCTTTCTCAAATCTTCGATAAGAGAGTTTGAGGATGAGAAGGTATTAGCAACTACTTCTACCATTTTTTGTTGATTATCAAGAATCTTCGAAAGGACCTGGTTTTGTGCCATAGCATTTTCTGCTTGCCAATTTAAAGCTGCTTCAGCTGAGGAAACCTGCTTCTTGGTTCCATCTGAGTTAGTTCCAACAGGATTTTTGATTTTCCACACATGTTTGGTGTTGGCTTGAGGGTGGTCAAAATTCTCAAGAGGAGGAAAATTTTGTGAGTAGGAGGGTGAAGCATGGTCAAACATATAGCAAGGTAGGGGTTTCTGGACATGAGTTTGACTGATGGGTTTGGGCTGACATTTTGGTATTTGGGGGAGGACTTTCTGGTAGTATGGAATCAAGGGAGGGGTCAAAGGAGATTTATAGTTTTGAGTTGGATTTTGTTTACATGGAGAGGGGGAGGGTGGATTTTGTTTTTTGGTTCGGGGGTAAAGGACATAATAATCAAACTTTCTAGAAGGTTCTCCAAGGAGGTCAACTTCTGGATCTCCTGCTTCATATCTTTCTTTAAGAATCTGCTGGGAGGACTTTTTCTTCTTTTTTTGCAACATTTTTTTCAAAAATTTCTTCTTCTTGACAATCATCACAATCACAAACATCCCACCATATATGACCAGAGGATGATTTTCCTTCATAGCAAGGCTGTCCGTCTTCTCTGAATGCTTTGATTTGAAGACCATCTAGACCTTCATATGACACCGGATGGATCATAGCAATCTGAGTAGGAAAGACTGTGACTTCCTTCTTTTCTTGTGTATTGGTGAGGAATCTGACTTCAACATCACCATTTTCTTTTTTAACAAAGAAAGGATTGTTGGACTGTACTGGCTTGACTGCTTGGTGGAGCATCTTATATTTTGTGATCCATGATTCTGGAAAGAGAGAGGTCATTTGGTTTCTGTCTAACTGCCTTGGAACAAATGTACACATAGGTGTCACACCTGGATCAACTTGGATTAGCAAGGCTTCGTTGGATTGGGCCATCTCCGGAACTGCTACGTCAAAAGCATGGTTTTGAAGTCTGTAGGCTAACTGGTAGTGGAGTGTGGCTGCAAAAGTATCTTGCGCCTGGGAGGCTCCTGTAATCTGTACTTGCACTTTAAGAGCATCACAAAGGTGGGGGTCTTTGAGAGACATGTTAAAATTGGGAAAGAGGGTAACAAAAACTGTTCCCGCATTTAAGGTAGTCTGGATTGTACCAATGACTGCATTATGATACTCCAAGAACCTAGAATCAAGAAGTGAAATTCTAGAGGCTACAGGGAGACCCAATTGTTGGTGCTTCCTCACGACCTCCAGATATGAACATGTTGTCTACAAACCCTAACCCTCCAAACCCAATATCATCATTTCTCAAATCCCTTACACTTCAAGACCCACAAACTCCTTTTGTGCTTCCAGTCATTGCTGACACAGATCTAGACTTGTCTGATCTTGGACTAGATGAAGTATTTATGACAGATCCAAAGGTAGAAGAAGATGATGATGTCCTTCACCATGACCCACCTCCACCTCCACCAATATTTCCTCCACCTCCCATAATTCCTGACTTCCAAGCAAGATTAACCTACTCATCCACCACAGATTCAAAACACCTATTCACCATTGACAATATCCCTCCTTCAAAATGGCATGATGAAATTTTTAACATGTATTCATGGTGCACAGCTGAACTCCAAGCCCCAAATAATACTGTTGCACAAATTATTGCCAAATTTGTTGCAAGACTCACAGGAAGATTAAGACAATGGTGGCTCAACCTTGGAGAATACAGACAAAGACAAGCAGCCCAGTCTCCCACTTTTGAAGATTTTTTCACAATCATTCATAGTGAATTTCTTGGCTCTGTCGCTCATTATACAGAAGTTGCACGAGAAGAATTTTTGCTGATGAAATGTTGCTCTTTTGAAAGAAAAGATTTGGAGAAACATTTTGACAAAATGTCCAGCCGGTACTACTCCTTCAATGGTATGGATGATGTTAATTCAAAGCACACCTTTCTGAATTCTTTTCCAGAACCGTTAGGAGATGAAACTCTTCGAATGATGAACCTCCAAAAAATAACTCTGCAGCAAGCCTCTTTAGGTGAGATTTACCAGTATGTGCTCATTGCTCTTGAAAAGCTCTGCAATCAGAGAAAGTTTCTTTCAGAAATTGACAAGGTCCATAGCAAGCTCAAAGACAATTGCAAAAGAAAAGATTTACAGATAAAATGCTATGACAAAAGTTGTACTTGTTCCACAAAGAAAAGGGATCATTTCAAGAAGTATCCCTGGAAGAAAAGGCACCATGCAAGTCAGAAGAAGAGATCCTTCAGGAAAAAGAAATGGAAGTTCCTCCGAAGAAAGCAGTTCAAAGGAAAAACTTCAAAGGTCTGTTTTGTATGTAGAAAACCAGGCCATTTTGCAAAGAATTGCCCAAAGAAAGAAAAGGCAGTAAAGTTACTTGAACAAGCCCAGATTCATGCAGATGACACTCCCTTCTCAGATGTAGAATCACTCTTTTCACTAGATGATGACTACTCTCCCCAGGCCTTAGCAGTCATGGCTTATTCAAGCTCAGAAGACGATTCAAGCTCAGAAGACTCAGACCCAGAAATCCAAACCATCTACACATCTCAGCCTCTCATAGCCCCCTTAACCAGCCCTACACCCATAGCCCAAGTGCATATCCTCCTTGACACCTATTCCAGACCTATTCCAGCAATAGCCTTGTTTGATACAGGTGTAGCAGCCACAATTCTCCATTCCAAAATATTACCTGAACAATTTTGGCTACCCCACAATCAGATGTTCAAAGCAGCCAATGGCGAAACATTTGTGATCACTTTGAAAAGCAAGCCTATCCTCGTTAGAATTTTTCCAACCCTTACCATTAAACACCAAGTCCTTGGCTCCCCTCTCACAGGCAGAGACCTCCTTATAGGATTTGATCTCCTCCACCAAATACCTAGCCTCAGATGGTCATCAAAAGGACTTTTGCACAAACAACATCTTCTCACCTGGACTCAAGTACCTCACTTGTTCACAATAGACCCATTTGACTCCCTCAGACTCCAGATTATACAAGAATGTTGTGCAACCACCCACTCTGAATTCCTCCTTAAAAATCCAAACCCTTTGTGGAAAAATCCATCCTTCTTCATAACCTTACCTTTCAAAAAGAATGAAGATGTCAATCCCACAAAAGCCAGTCACAGAGGAATGAACCCAGAACACTTGAACTTAGCCAAGCAAGAATTATCCACTCTTCTTTCAGAAGGCCTTATTGAACCCACAACCTCTCCATGGGCATGTGAAGCTTTCTATGTTAATAAGCATGCTGAGCAAGTTCGTGGAAAACTCAGATTGGTAATCAACTACCAAGATCTTAACCATTTCCTTGCTGATGATAAGTTCCCTTTGCCAAACAAAAGTACTCTCTTCCAGCATCTTTCACATGCTAAGATCTTTTCCAAGTTTGATCTCAAAGCAGGATTTTGGCAATTAGGAATCCACCCAGAAGAAAGGTACAAGACAGCTTTTTGCATCCCAGACCACCATTATCAATGGACGGTTATGCCTTTTGGTCTTAAAAATGCTCCATCCCAATTCCAGAAAGCAATGGTAACGCTTTTCCAGCCACTGTTGACAAATGCCTTGATCTATGTTGATGATATCCTTCTATTCTCAAAAGATACAGAATCCCATGAAAAATTGCTTACTGAATTTTACAATTTAGTAAAAGCTCAAGGGATAATGCTTTCAAAAAAGAAGATGATCATAGGAGTCTCCTCTATAGACTTCTTAGGAGTAAACATTTCAGATGGAAAATACACTTTGCAGCCCCACATTGCAATTTCTCTTGCAGAATCTCCAGACAAGCTCATGAATACTAAACAGATACAGCAGTTCCTTGGAATTGTGAATTACATGTCAGATTTCATTCCAAAAATCTCCAGATACAGGAATTGTTTAGCTCAATTGTTGAAGAAATCTCCCCCAGATTGGAATCTCGTTCATACAGACGCAGTTCAGCAGTTGAAAAAGTTAGCAGAAAAACTTCCTCCTTTACAGATTCCAGGACCAGGCAAAAGAATTTTGCAGACAGATGCAAGTGATGAATATTGGGCAGCAGCCCTCTTTGAAGAAGACAATGGCAAAAGAAACATTTGTGGATATAAAAGTGGTGCATTTAAGCCCTAAGAACTCCATTATCATTCCACTTTCAAGGAAATTTTGGCAGTCAAGCATGGCATTGAAAAGTTCCAGTTCCACCTCCTTGGGCATAATTTTCTAGTAGAAATGGATATGTCCTCATTCCCAAAAATGCTCCAGTTCAAAAGAAAAATGCTTCCACACCCTCAGCTACTCCGATGGTCAAATTGGTTTTCACAATGGTCTTTCCAAGTCAAACACATCAAAAGTAAAGATAATCTTATCACTGATTACCTTTCCAGAAAACCCCCAGTTCTTACCACTACAGTGATTCCTCCACCATTATGTGTATATCCAGTTACAGACCCATCTTCATCCTCAAGCTCTGTCTCAACCCCTGATGATATTCTCAAAATGATAGAAACCCTTCCTCCAGAAATCAAAGACCAAATAAAGAACCTGACCCTTCAAGCCAGATCCAAAAGAATCATTAGAATCCTCCATAATTACCTCAAAGAACAACAGAGTCATTTCCTTGCCATTTTCCCAAACATAGATGAACCATGGAAAACCCCTTTCGCCTTTTGGATAACCAGTTGGACAGTTGCTCATTATCTCTACATGTGGTACTTACTCAATGAGTACTACTTGTGTCTCCATTTCGAACCAAAATTTTACTCATACATTTTTCCCCGTGAAAATAAGTATTTTTACAAGTTCTGGTATGAAATCTTGAAAAATGATGCGCATGATGGTAATTGGTCCAAATATCCCAAAATAGAACACCCACACTTTGGAGAAAAACTCACTTCTGCCTGTCTAGTTGCTAAGCTCAATTCTAAAAATGATATTCGAGTACAAGGAATCCTTCACCCTGCAGACATGTATTGGGTAACTAATGCTGATGGTACCCTTCATAAACACATGGACATATCTTGGCAATCTTGTCACTATTCCCTCACAATGGCTGAATCTCTTAATCAAGGAATTCTCCCTGAAATAGTGCCTACAGACCCAGATATATGCAGACAACAATGGCCACATGAAGATCATTGGGAAATGCCAAATCCTTTAATGGGACATGACGACCCTTAGGATAGAGAAAGGGACAAAGATAAAGACAGAAGAAGTTTTCATGCAATTTGCTGTAACCATTTTCTTCCTCTTTTGAACTGGAGCATTTTTGGGAATGAGGACATATCCATTTCATTTCACAAAAGACATACTACAACAATGGTGATATTCTTAAAAATTTTGGCAAATAGCTCAAAATTTTATAATAAAAAATATTTTTATATTCCTTAAATGAAGTGGCTGATTGCTTTTGGTGTTTATGGATGTTACTTTTTTTAAAAAAAATAAAGTGGTAAAAAATAGAAGTTTTTATCTAGAATGTCCAGTAAGGTAATGTATTTAAAATAGAAAAGTAAGTTTTTAAGTTGCTAAAATCTAAAATTTTTTATGGGAGTTGGGCACATAGTTATATGAATGAAAGTTTAATGTTAGCGAGAGCACGTGTAAAAGTGATGATGGATGATTGCAACTTATTATTTTTGTGAAGTTGTGAAAAACAAAAATGTGCTTCTTGCATGACTCTTAAACAATCCAATAATATTTTTATTGGTTTATGAGGAAAAAAATTTTATGCCACATTGGATTCTCAAGGCAAATATCATTTTCTATATTTTGGTCTTTTGGGTAGGTTTAAACTTTTCCCACCTTATTTAATAGATGGAAGGCCACACTATTCCACCAACAAACAAAACTACAAAAACCAATTCTATACAATATAGTATAGAAAACATTTAAATAAAAAATATCTATAGTCTATGGAGTCTTGACTCTCTTCTTCACCTTTGGGCTTCTCAAATTAGGCCTACCAATAATTAAAAAAAAAAAAAATTATAGAGAGGCCTTGCAATACCTACTAGGCGCATTCTTATAAAAATAGAAATACTTTTAATTATTTGGTAAATCTAACATCTTTTTATTTATACTTTGCTTTTCATCGTTAAAATCGTGTTTTCAAAACACCATTTTACAATATTTTATTATGAGTTAATGAAACCTACAAAGGTAATTTGTCCGAATTGAAATCATATTTGCAAACACACAATTATAACAAAATATCAAAATCATATTTCCGAAACACAATTTTAATTTTTCAATTCATGTTTCGGAAACATGATTACATCAAAAATACATGTAACATAGTGCCAAGAGCAGCGGTTGTTGCATATAATACATAATGTGGTTGCTAATGTTCCAAAATACCATATATTGATATATAGCATAAATTTGCATATGTTCAAATCCTTGATTGTGCAAAAATTAGGAGAAATTTCCTTTAAATTGGCTCAATCAAGGATCTCCCCAAGCCAAGATCAAAGTTTACATATTCATCAACACAGTTAAGGATCTCTCTAGGTCTCATCATGTATTCGAAATATAGAAAACACAAATAATATACAAATTACACAATTTATTCCATCAATTAATTTCATTCTTTCTTTTTCTTGCTATCTCAACATGGTATTAGAGTCACATTCTTGTATCCTTCAATACAATCAATAGGTTTTGTCCATCACTATGCAACCTTGCACATCACTGTTGAATAGCATCATCCAAAAAGGAGCTTGCTCAACATCACAGATCTTCTCTTGTGTCTTGAAATTGATTCCAACAATCAGTTAAATCTTCAAAAACCAGCCAAAAGAATTGAACTGAAGTTGATTCCAAGCTCACATGTGCTTGCTCAACAATCAATATCACATATTTTTGGCCACTGCTCATTATTATTTTTAAAAAAAAAAAAAAAAAGAAGAAGAAGAAGAAGAAGAAGACAACTTAATATCAACAATTACTTATTTCTCTTGATCCATTTAAATAATCAAACCAAACCAGACCAGACCAAGTAAGTATTTTTTTTTTCCCAAAAATCCATTATCACATTCAGTTGCTTCAAAAACCCACCACCACTTTCAGAAATCATAGCCTAAGGTTGGAAATCATTGCCTAAAGGCTACATTCCACTACACAACACCTGGAAATTTACCTCACAAGTCACAAGGTTACTTAGTCTTATCCGTCACAACTTATCTTTTTGGCTTTGATGAGGGCAAAGGAATTATGAGGAGAAGAAAGCAAAAAATTGAAGTTAAGAATATGTTATTAATAGATACAATGAAATGAAAATGGGCAATTAGATATGGTCCAAAAAATTGTCAGAAATCAGATTACAATGAGAAATGGGTATAGTACTCTTATTTTCTTAGATGCATTTTTTTTTTTTTGAGTAAACAGTAATATTTATTAAAATACACACGAAAATAGTATTAATAGTGTTTCAAATTAGATGCATGTTTATAATCCAGTGACAAACCTATGCTTGGACCTGGGGGGGGCAATGCCCCCCCCCCCCCCCAAAAAAAATTTTTCAATTTTTTTTAGTATATATTATATGTATTAGTTTTAGCAATTTATTTCAATAAATTTGCACTTTGCTCCTCTCAACAAAACTATTGATCATTTTAAAGGTTATAAGAAATTTTATTGATAAAAAATCTGAAATAAATTTAACAAGTTCAACAAGAAAATTTACCAATAACAAGTTTCAACCCAAACAACACCCCAAAACAAACTCATGCAAGACACAAACCAAAATAAAATAAAATAAAAAGAATCTTAAGCCTATTCTAATTAGTTTAAGTGAACACCCACACACATCTGACAACACGCAAGACACCCAAAAAAAAAAAAAAAAAGAGAAAGGGTCTAAGCAGCTAAAGGGCAAGACACTCAAAAAAAAAAAAAAATTAACTCTCTAAATGAATGCTTATTTAGAGTTTCAAAAAAAAAATTTGTTTATACTTTTGCCCCCCCTTAATTCCAACTTCTAGCTTCGTTCCTATTATAATCCTTCAGAAAAAGTAAAAAGTAAAACAACAAGAATTATATATGCATACAAAACTCATTAATACTCAGCGGGAACAAAGTATGCGTACAATTTGGACGAAAAATCATATTACAATAAAACCAACCAGAATTGAATAAAATGGTTAATGGGTATATATACTTTTCCCAATCAAAACCAAATCCTATTCAAGAGTTGTATAAATCTTGGTCACAAAGGATTTGTGAGCTAGAATGCACAAATACGAATATGATATATAGGATGATAACCTGAAAAATTAGGATAAGGGGAATACATATATTAATAACTTATTAATTATATATATATATATATATATTTTTTTTTTAAAAAAAAATTTTTTTTTTAAAGAGTTTCAACCTATGACGTCTGCTCCTGATAATAGCTCTTTATCATCAGACCAAAACACCAATCAGTTTTTGGTGTAAACGGGGATTGAACTTCAGATCTCTTATACAACCATCAGAGACTTTACTAATTGAGCTAACTGGAACCCACAATTTTAAATATATTAATGTTAGGCATTTATTTTTTTATATGTTGTTAATGATATATCATTTTAAAAGAAATAATGAATAATAAAGTGAATATTTTTTAAAGCTAGTTTCAACTTATATGGTAAGAGATTTTACCAGTTGAGTTAATTAGAACCCACAATAATAAAGTGAATCTATAGCCATTATATGATGTTTAAAATACAAACTAAGATCGAAAAGTGTAAATAAAAGATAATAAGATAATTAAATAGTGTTCAACATTGAAAATAATATGTAAGAAAAAAAATCCTTATAAGTTTTGGACTATCTCTCACTGTTAAGAGGTTGGATTACAATCTTATCCAAGCTGTATCACAGGCATATCTTCGACGTGTCAACTCTTTTTTCTTCAAGAAAAAAAATTACGAATATCACACACATCTCACACATATGCAACAGAATCTAGTTCGAAATGTATCAAATACGGATGCTTAGAAGAAAAAAAAAAATGAGCATCTGTGTATTCTAGTTAATTTGTGAGTTAAAAATAGAGTATCAATGTATCCTAGTTAATTTGTGAGTCATTGACATTGTAATTGTTTCTCTTCAATGAATTTTCATTGAGACTTCTTTTGTCCTGTAATGGTTTTTCCGGTAAAAATGGGCAAATGTGCTCTTTTCGCTCAAAAATAACAGGGTTCTGCCCCCTTTCTCAAACTAATTAGGAAAATGTCCCTCTTTTGTAACTTGATAATACGAAAATCAAGTTATCTTCAGCTTTGTGCCACACTGGCCAGCCAGCGTGGCACAGCCTTTTTTAAAATCCCTGAATAACTCGATTATAGTAAAATCAATTTATGTAACCGACTATACAAATATCGAGTTATGCTCTTGTTAAACCTCTTTCAGACTGTGTTGGTGTCAGGCGTACAGACTCATGTCTTTTAACATAACTAGATTTCTTGTATGTCGAGGTATAAAGTCCACTTGACATAGGAAAAAGCAAGTTATGCTTGTATAATAACTGTGCACCTCCTCCTATTCAAAGTGTCTTGCTTTCTGTCTGAACTCAATTCTACTCTACTCCACAGCTCAACTGAAATTTGTATCACCTCTAGTAAAAAACTCCCACCAGAATTTTTTGGCAAAGGTATTTTCATTTGATATTGAACTAAATTTTTATTTTTTTGTTTGAACGAGTATGAAGTAAGTACATTGGTGTGATTTTGGTTATTTGTTGTAGTAAACGTTGGTCAGAAGAGAATGAAATCTTTACTATAGCAACATTTTGTATTACACATTATCATCAGTGGTTAGACATTAACAACAACATTTTGTATTGCACACAACGTGTGGACATTAACAACAACGTTTAATGTTTATGGTCAAATGTTAGCGTTAGTATGTCATTTTTAGTATGTAATAGTATAGAAATTTATGAATGTCTTTGTCGTGTACCATCTTATGCAGCATTACATTATTTACCAACAGTTGATGCACACTGTTAACTTGATCATTTGATGTTATTGTATTCAGTGTCACTGCTATGGGCCGTTGAAGGGTATTGGAAGATAAGTTCAGCTATACAATCAATCCGAATCTACGAAATAGTGCTTATGTTCACAATACCATGAGACAAGAGTGGACATGGTTATTTCGTGGACAACAAATGTTTTATGATGAGTCGGTTGGTTTTAAGTTGTTTGTGCCTCGGTGACTCCCATTGCAGATGCCCAGAGACACGATCGACGAACTTCATAAAGCATTGAACCACATAAGAGAAGAAAATAATCAAATGAAGATACCTCTTAATCGATATCAGACCCAAGTCGAGATTCAAGAGTCAACGGAGGGAGGGTGGTACAAGCACGCACAATTCATGCAATCACTTCTTGCTGATCCCATGTATTAGTCAGACGTGAAGATGTCAGATGAAGAGTAATCGTGTCGTGGTGTAATTAGACTTTGTTGGAGAACTATTTTGCTTAACTATGTTTTATATGTATGTGTGTTACTGTTGTTGCATTTGTACTATGTAAACCTTATAGCGATCAAGAGGAGCATGCATGTTATTCGTAATCTACTTTATGCTTAATAACGCATAAAAGTTAAATATTCCCACACGTAATATTTTTCAATAAGCACCTATGACATAACACAGAAAACTTAAAATAACTTACACGATGCCACCAATATGCTTGCATTGCATATTAAACACTAACGCTACTAACATTATTAGCTTAACCCTAGACATAACACACACACCACAGATGCATTCACTCAGACAGGTAATCCTTGTAGTTGAGGACATTGTTACGTTTCGTCGGAGTGAGTTGCATGTTGGCTGCGGTGACTGCACCTATGACATAACACAGAAAACTTAAATATTCTTACACGATGCCACCAATATGCATTCATTGCCTATCGAACACTAACGCTACTAACATTATTAACTTAACTCGTAGACATAAGACACACACCACATAAACATTCATTCTGACAGGTAGTCCTCATAGTTGAGGACATTGTTACGTTCCGCCGAAGTGAGTTGCCTGTTCGTTACGGCGGCTAGCTCCTCCGCCAATTGTAGCATGTGATACCTGGACCTATGAAGTATCATAAGATTGCTCTCTTCTTTTATTTTAGTCACTGCATGCTCATATTGGTGCATGTTTCGCCGTGGCAGTGTGAGCAAGCTACGGTTGACAAAAGGCGCTCCGAGTCGCACGAGATCATCGTGTAAAGCGTTGGACTTGTTCACGCGAAAGTCCCACTCCCGCCGCAGTCCGGCATAGTATTATCCCTCATTGTGCTCTTAAATCCTATTGTATGATGCTATGTATGACATTATGTATGACTTAATGTTGTGTTTAATAAAGTTGTTTATTTTTATCTAAAATAATGGTAACATGAATATTTGGACATCATCTTATAGTCCATGAGATGCATAATATGTGATTTATGTGAAAAGTCACAGAAGATATAAATCATAAGTTCTTTGTAAACTCAGAATTTATAGTTCATAGTCGGTGATGAAATGGGGCATTTCATCTGTGAAGATTATAACATATCAACAAAGATGATTTGTCTTGATCATGGAAGTGATGACTTCTAGTTGATATGTTGATATGTTTTAAGAGTTAAGACATATTGAACTAGACTGCTATAAGATTTATTATTCTCCTAACGACTGTCAAATGAATAATAAATCTCACGACTTTTATTTGCATGAATTCTTAATCTTGAGAGAATAATAGACTTGATCATGACGTGTAGGTTGCTTTGATATATCAAGAGTAGATCTAAAATAACGGTCAAAATCTCAGTATGTTGAGCAGCCACATTTAGTATTGATGGAACATATATTCTCAAGATGAAATTCATAGTCTCTTGATGGAAATATAAAATATTCCCTTGAGATAAGTTTAATGGGTTCAGTTATTCAGAGAGTTAGGCCTAACCACTTTTGTAAGAAATTAATAAAGTATATATTTATGAAATTGGATTTCATAAATATATAATGAATAACCTAAAGGATTAAACCAGGTACTCAAGAATAAGATGTAATAATTTACAAAGTGGCAGTCTACGTTCATGACTTTGTATTACTACGAATATTTTATGAAGGGGTTGTGTGTATAATAAAGTTTTGGGATATAATTTATTAATAAGGCCTAGAGTGCAATTATATTTATATAGTGGTATTAAATATAATTAATGGTAACTTTGGATTTGTTAAGAGTTGACGGAAAAGCCCAAGGCCCATTGGAGCTAGTGTCTTATTGGTCCATTTTGGTCCCACTCCAAGCCACACACTAAAGCCTAATTGGAAAGGCCCAATAGACCAGCCCAATTAAATAATCAGTTAGTTATAAAGGGAGAAACATATAGAATTTTTTTTTTTATGAAAAGAATCGTAGAGAAAAAGAAAAAGAGAGAGTGTAAGACACACTTTCATTCTCCATTTGCAAACTGATTGAGAGACCATACATTTTGGGCGTAAAGTAGAATTGGAGTGAAGATTAAAAGTATTCCCAAGTGCTTCTAATCTTTATTTTGAATTTCTCCATACCGAGGTACGCTATCTTGTTCTTAAATTCTAAAATTTACATAGTGCATGTTGTCAATCATGAATGAAATAGATCCTTGTTTGTTGCTTTCGCTATGTGTTTTGTATGAGATACAAGACCAGATTTTTATTCAACAATTGGTATCAGAGCCAGGTTTTCATATCATGATCGTATAGCGTGTGATTGAATTTTAGAATTTAAGAAAACCGTTATCTTTGTGTTTTAATTTTCTGCATCATATGAATATAATGAGGAGAATTGCATCACTTGTATATACATATCCGTGTCTTCACAAGGATATATTGTTATTTGTGCAAAGCCGTGCCTTGTAGTAAAGTGCTTGGATATGAATACAATTAAGTGTTGATGCATTGATTGTTATATTCATAGTTGATGTACGGATTGCCATGCTTTATGGTAGTTATTAACTATTGAAGTAACCATTTTTGTAACTACCATATGAGGAATCATGTTGATTGCATCACTTGGAAATTACACGGCTTGGTGAATGTTAATGCATGGCTTGCATGGTTTTTATTTGATGCATGGCTAGGATTCAATTGCCTTGCACGAATTGATTCTTTTTGTACTGCCAAACATTCATTGCACGAATTGAATATTAATGCATGGCTTGAATATCTTTCCACGACTTGGCTTTTTAATTGCATGGCTTAAATTTTATTTCATGCCATGGTATATACGGATTGCATGATATGAATTAGATGACATTGGCAATCATGCTTTTGTCTTATTATATGAAGAATCCAAGCAATCTGAAGGTTATATATATATATATATATATATATATACACGGATTATATATATAATATAATATAATATAGTTTTATAACGTAATATATATATATATATATATATATATTATATTATATATTACGTTAATGAAATTTATATAAGTTAATGCTAGTTTTATGAAATTTGTTCCTAATGAGATTAGGATTATGTTTTCAAAGTGTTTAGCATTATTATGGTCTTGACCTTAAAAACCTTTATTTTTAAAATATCTAGTGGGAGAGAGATACAAGGGTTGCATCTTACGGCCTCTATTGTTGGTTCATAGTAGTGTGAAATATATACTTTGTCTTTACCTTGAGCTTAGCATTCCATGCGGATAGTATTTATTTCATGGTCCTACAAGATTGAATTTCCTGGTTTATAGTGGTTTGATAAACACCTTATCTTAGCTTCGAGCTTTGCATTCCATGCGGAGGGTGTTTTATCATGGTACTACAAAATAAGCTTGTTAAAGGGATGAAATGTGGCTACACATAATTCTAGACAATGGTATACACTAGACTAAGTATTTTAGTATCCTCTATGCTGAGTTCTTGCTATTATTACTTAGAGGCTAAATGAAAAAACGGCATATTATTAGTGTTTGATAAGAGTTATCATGATAGCACTAATAATGAGAGTAGTTCTCAATCAATCATAGTATTTAATGTTCACTCTATGCTGAGGGATATTGAATATGGGATTGGGTTGTCAATGCATATATTATTTTATGGTTTTATTAAGGTTCCATACTATATGCTTATATGCTAAATTGATAATGTCCAGTTTACTTATTGTATTCATATTTATTATTTTCAGATTTAAATCATGGCATCATTTAGCCCACTTGCTGCTATTCTTAACCAAAACAAACTGACTGGATCCAACTATGTTGACTGGAAAAGAAATTTGGACATTGTTCTTACTGCTGAAGAGCACAAATATGTGCTTACTCAACCATGTCCTAGCTTTCCTTCATTAGATGCTCCTCTTGAGGAAAAACAGCGATACGATCGTTGGCAAAAATCTAATAAAATGGCCAAGTGCTACATCCTAGCATCTATCTCAAATGTTCTACAGCATCAAATGCAGGATGTAGAACTAGCTTCAGACATCATGCTTAGTCTGAAGGAGATGTTTGATGAGCAAGGCCATTCTGTAAGGCAAGAAACCATGAGGCAAATTTATAATACCAAAATGGCTAAAGGAAGTTCAGTGAAGGAGCATTGTCTTAAGATGATTGCTAATCTGAACACATTAGAAGTTTTAGGTGCCGACATTGATAGAGAATTCCAAGTGAATATGATACTTCAGTCACTACCGGAATCATTCAAGGAATTCAGACTCAATTATAATATGAACAAAAAGACTTATTCTTTGTCTGAATTAATGAATGAGTTGGTGGCGGCGGAAGGCATCCTTGGTACTTCTAGTGTTGAAGCCAATGTTGGTGAAACTTCTACTTCTCAACCTAAGTCGAAAGGCAAGGGTAAGAAGGAGAAGAAGAAGGACTTCACTAAGAAAGATAGTAAACAAATTGCCTTAGGGGTTGCCGACAAAGGAAAGAAAATCAAAGGAAAGTGTTTCCATTGTGGTGAGAAAGGACATTGGAAGAGGAATTGTCCAATAATCAAGACTGCCAAGAATAAGGAAAATAAAAGTTTTTTTCTTCTTGAAATATGTTTGATACAAAATCCCACAGATTCCTAGTGTGTGGATTCAGGTTGTACTAATCATATCTGCAATTCTTTGCAGGGGTTCCAGGAGACCAAAAAGTTGAATAAGGGAGAACTATTTCTTACTTTGGCTGATGGAAGCAGGATTCTGGTTGTAGCTGTTGGAGTGTTTAATTTATACTTTAAGTCTAGAGTTTTAATATTAGAAGACTATTTGTATGTACCTAATGTTCGTAGGAATTTAATTTCTGTAACTTATTTAGGTAAGTATAGATATTGTATTATCCTGAAAGACAATATTGTAATAAAGAAGGATAAAATGTTTATCTGTTCTAGTAATATTGTGAATGGTCTTTATATTTTAAATCCTGATAAGCATAAATTATATAATTCTGAATTAGATAATAATTCACATGTGAAATCATTAAAGAGAAAGTTTCCTTCTACTAATGAAGCATATCTTTGGCATTTGCGTTTGGGTCATATTAATTCAAGTAGGATTCAAAGACTAATCAAAGATGGACTTTTACAGCCCATGGACTTTGATGGTTTTCCAGTTTGCGAATCTTGTTTGGAAGGTAAAATGATCAAACGGCCTTTTAATGCAAAAAGTAGAAGAGCTCAAGATTTGCTGGAACTAGTGCATTTAGATGTATGTGGTCCTATGTCAATCCAAGCAAGAGGTGGCTATGAGTATTTCATTACTTTCACTGATGATTACTCTAGATTTGGTTATGAGTACCTAATAAAACAGAAGTCCGAAGCCTTTGAAAAGTTCAAAGAGTTTAGGGCTGAAATTAAGAATCAATTGGGTAAACGCATAAAGGCCATTCGATCTGATCGAGGTGACAAATACCTTCTTGGTGACTTCAAGGATTACTTGATTGAAAATGAGATTATATCCTAGTTGACTGCACTTAGAACTCCACAACAAAATGGTGTAGTAGAAAGAAGGAATAGGACTCTTTTAGATATGGTTAGGTCCATGTTGAGTTATTCGACTCTACCAATTTCCTTTTGGGGATATGCCTTAAATGTTGCAATGTATCTTCTAAATTTAGTACCTTCGAAGTCTGTTCCTAAAACACCTATAGAGTTGTGGAATGAGCGTAAGCCTAGCATGAGACATCTCCACATTTGGGGTTGTCCAGCACATGTGTTGAAAGGAAAGTCTGACAAGTTATAGTCTAAAACAGAAGTGGTTTTCTTTATAGGGTATCCAAAAGGAACTGTTGGAGGTTTATTCTATAGTCATAACGATAATAAAGTGTTTGTTAGCACAAATGCCAAATTCTTGGAAAATGACTATATGAATGATTACACTCTTAAAAGTAGAGTTGTCTTGGCTGAAATGAATGAACCTGTAATTGAACAACCAATGTATGAACTAGGGATCATGTGGTTGTATTAGATACACCACAAGATACTACTCATGAAATGTCTAGTACACAAGTCCTCGTCGTAGTGGGAGAATTGTTCGGCCTCCTATAAGATTTATAGGTTTGGGAGAAACCTATGAAGCTATCTCAGAAGATGCTAAATCGGATCCTTACACTTATGATGAAGCCATGAATGATATAGATGCACATCATTGGATCCAAGCTATGAAATCTGAATTGGATTCTATGTATTCCAATCATGTATGGAATCTTGTGAAGGCGCCTGACGGTATTAAACCTGTTAGTTGCAAATGGGTTTACAAGAGAAAGAGAGGGATAGATGGAAAGATTGAAACCTTTAAAGTAAGACTAGTGGCGAAATGGTATACACAAAAAGAAGGCATTGATTATGATGAAACTTTTTCGCCAGTAGCCTTGCTTAAGTCTATCAGAATTCTCTTATCCATTGCTGCTCGTTATGATTATGAGATTTGGTAAATGGATGTCAAGACTGCATTTCTTAATGGCAATCTTGAAGAAGAAATATACATGATGCAACCGGAAAGTTTCATAGCAAAGAACCAAGAGCGTATGGTATGCAAGTTGAATAGGTCTATTTATGGATTTAAGCAAGCATCTAGGTCATGGAACATCAGGTTTGATCAAGCAATCAAATCATTTGGTTTTGAACAAAATCTTAATGAACCATGTGTGTACAAAAAACACCGAGACAAAGCAGTAATGTTCCTAGTGCTTTATGTTGATGATATTCTACTCATTGGAAATAATGTGGGGGTAATGTCATCGGTTAAAATTTAGTTTTCTAGCCAATTT
The DNA here is from genome assembly GCA_032878915.1 of Castanopsis chinensis. Lineage (NCBI taxonomy): Eukaryota > Viridiplantae > Streptophyta > Magnoliopsida > Fagales > Fagaceae > Castanopsis > Castanopsis chinensis. The sequence continues at coordinate 10,450,574 of JAVQMG010000087.1, read as the reverse complement.
GATATGAAGGACTTGGGTGAGGCTAACTTTATTTTAGGGATCAAGCTTTTGCGAGATTGCAAGAATAAGATGTTAGGCTTATCACAAGCTGGATATATAGATAAGGCTCTAGAACGGTTTAGCATGCAAAACTCCAAAAAATGATTGCTTCCTTTTAGACATGGAGTTCCTCTATCTGATGACCAAAGGCCTAAGACTCAAAAGGAAGAAAATATGATGAGACAAGTTCTTGATGAGACAAGTTCTTTATGCTTCTACAGTGGGAAGTCTCATGTATGCCATGCTTTGTACTAGATCAGATATTTGTTATTCAGTTGGCATGGTCAGCCGATATCAATCAAATTCAGGACCAAAACATTGGCAAGCGGTAAAGCATATTCTCAAGTATCTACGGAGAACGAGAAATTATATGCTTGTTTATCATAGTGAGGATTTGATTCCCATTGGCTATACAGATTCAGATTTTCAATCGGATCTAGATTTCAGAAAATTCACTTTAGGATATGTTTTTACCTTGGGAGGTGGAGCCATAAGTTGGAGAAGTGTTAAGCAATCTTGTATTGCGGACTCCACTATGGAAGCCGAGTATGTTGCTACTTGTGAAGCAGCAAAGGAGGCTGTTTAGCTTAAGAAATTCCTTTCTGATCTTAGTGTTGTAAGAATGGAGCATGTTCTCATCACATTGTTTTGTGACAATATTGGAGCGGTTGCACAATCCAAAGATCCAAGAAATCACAAGAAAGGAAAGTACATTAAGAGGAAGTACCATATCATACGAGACATCTTGGGCGTAAAGTGGAATTGGAGTGAAGATTAAAAGTGTTCCCAAGTGCTTCTAATCTTTGTTTTGAATTTCTCCATACCAAGGTACGCTATCTTGTTCTTAGATTCTGAAATTTACATAGTGCATGTTGTCAATCATGAATGAAATAGATCCTTGTTCATTGCTTCCGCTATGTGCTTTGTATGAGATACAAAACCAGATTTGTATCCAAAAATTTATGCTTATATTTAATTACGAACTTTGATGACTAGTATGGTTTATATCTGATGGATGTGGTTTTAAGACTTTTCTCTAACTAGTTTGGTATGTCTTGTTGAAGACTATTCAGCATTCATGTGCTTCATCTAACATGACTTGACAAGACAGTGCCGAGCTGTGTTAAATGTATCATAAACTTTTTAGGGATGCTCAGCATCCTTGACAACGATGCATTGCAAAAGAATGCATATTTGTGTATTAACGTGCGTGTAAGTGATATGATTGGACAGGGTTCAACAGTGCAAAGCTGTTGAGCATAACATGCAGCACTGCGAACATACTATTGCAGCAAAGGTGGACAGCTCACCCCCAAAATTCATGCATAACCAAAAATCAGGAATGCTCTACCTCCTTGAAAATGGTGCATTGCAAAGGGTTGCTCATCTGCGTATTCACGTGAGTGGTGATGGTTACTTGTGGTCAAGGTTCAACAGTGCCGGGCTGTTGAGCGTCACATGCAGAACTTCAAACATCAGTGTAGTAATGGTGGACAACTCACCCCTAAAATTTTGCTTACACTTTTGAGGGATCATCTGCATCCTTGAAAACAGTGCATTACAAAAGGTTGAATATCTGCGTATTCATGTGAGCATGGATGATGTGACTGAACAAGGTTCAACAGTGTCGAGCTGTTGAGTAGCACATGCAAAATTGCAAACATGACTTAGTTGAACAGTGCCGAGCTGTGTTAGCCTTCTCCAACCTTACTTGCCAAATGCTACCATTACGAGCAGTGAGTGTAGCAACACTGAAGAGTTTTATCCCTATATTCCCTCACAAAGTTTTCAGGGAGTCTTTGCAGGAGCAAAATATAGTTACATTTTCTCAACATCAATGTAAAATTACATGAAGAAAACTATGCTTCCAAGGTTTACATCAATGGCTTCCGATCATCACAATTGCAACATTAGAGAGCTTTGGAGCAATGCTACAACAAACTAATAACTTGAATGAAACATTTTAGAGGCTGCTCAGGCTTTTAGGCATTTACCTTATTTCTAAGTAAACCAAATATCGTTGTGACAGTGTAATGTGTGAGCCATATAGTTTTTCAGTGAGTGAGTGGTTAGTCTGATTTGGATGAGTCTGTATGTAATGTATCTATATAAAGTAGTACAGTAGCAGAACTAAGATACACCAATACGTGCATATGATATAGCGACTCAAACAACTCATATAAATGATTTATTCGTATTATAGAATCATATGTGTGGTTAGTCTGTGTGGTTTGGCAAAAGAGGCGGCCTCGTAATAGGGCATATTCGTGGGAACCTTGAATAGGCCCATAGCTGCACCAACAAGAGTGCTCCTCCAATCTGCATCGTATCCTTCTTCAATGCACTACAAAGATGCCTGTAGAGCCAGGCCAATGCTACACTACCCTAGCTGTACCGTCACACATTGCTAATTAGGTTGAGGAACTGCAGAGGCAGGATCGAGACCCGGTTCGATGACTTGTCCATAAACAACAGGGCCCCCATCCAAACAAGTAGGTAGTAGCGAGCATGTTGCTACACTACTTCATCATCGGCGTCCGCAGCTGGGGGAACCTCAAACAGTGCATCAAGTCATGTGTATCTTATCCTTGCCCTAGCAAGGATACCCGTGTTTATGTTCGGTCTCGAGGGCGGAGGTTCATGGCCCAACAAATCTTGGCACACCTCGTTCCATATTAGGTCTATCTTCCCAGTAATAGGCAACCCATCCACCGGAATCCCCAGGATCACCTATATATCTTGCAAGGTGATACCCATTTCTCCATGGGGTAAGTGGAACGTGTGCGTCTCCGGACGCCACCGCTTGACCAAGGCCGTGATCAAGGCATGGTCAACCTCCATATCAATAACCTAGTCAAACCTGCTGCATCTATGTATTGCATGATACATGGGTCTAGCCCATCCTACGGCAATACACATTTACGACGTCGAACCTTTATGATGCTAGGCACCACGTGCACACGGACTAGCATTGTGTTAGGTAATGCACATTAGGTAATTATAAAATAGACATGTATTAATAATACATTTAAACATACCTCATCGGCGGCAATCCTCCAAAGCAGAGTTGACCGATGATCCGGCTGCCGGGTCAACTGGATCTGATCGTTAAGTCCAGGCTGCACTCTATCTAGTCCTTGCATGTCTGACATGGCAACAAATAGATTGTTAGCAATTATCTGACAAGTAAGACATATTATGATCCCAACAAGATTGTCAAAATCAATTCTTACCCCCACTTAACATGCAACCCAAAAGCAATCAAATTAAAGCTTCAATAAATAAGAACTTGCCATAATTTTACATAAAAACACCTTTTTTTTTCTAATATCTATAATTGGAGTAAAAAAACAAACAAATGACTAATTAATGTGCTAGAAACTTGATTGATACTTAGGTGTTCAACATCTGAGCAATATTTAAATGTGATAGTTCTTTTTGGTTTATGATGTCTTTGAGAGTGATTTTAACAGGGAAAATATCAATTACAATTATTAGGAGCTGTATATTAGGTTTCCAATTAAACTTAACCATGCAACACGCAATATGTGTTCTTCCCCCAGGGACATTTAAATTTAGCTCTATGGCTTATGACCAATGCACATGGTAAATATAAATTGCAACAACTCAATGTTTAGGTATTTTGTTCTTAGACTTGTTCAATCAAATTTGGTCTTTTCAACAAAGTAACACTCTCTATATGGTCATCCTTGATAGCTCCCCGTTTTATGTCCTATGCAATTGTCCGTTTACAATGGATAACTAAGATCCCTACAGCTACAGGTCGTTTGGTCTCAACTAAGATCCTTATACTAATTATTCTACATTTTTACTCCCTAGATATGTAAGCATACCATGACTCAGTCAACCCACTCTTTCATTTGTTAGGTCTATTTTCAACATTTTAGGAGTTAATTCTACTCAATTTCCTGCTTTGTGAGTCATTTTCAAATGCTAGGAGAATGACTCTATCAGACTCCAAACTATACCCAGGTCCAGTATTAGCTATAAGCAATAGTCAGGATTCTACATTACACCACAAGCCGTAAATTTCAACAAATATAAACCAAGTACAACAAAAACCAATGAAGTAAACAGAATGTATACCCTAAGTTTCTAGTACAAACTACAAATTACAAATACTATGAGAATAGAAAGCTTTGGAGGTCTAGACACATTCAATAACATCCAATAATACAATAACCCTATTAATTGAAATTTAAGACTCTGCATGGACAACCTTGGCATTCAAAATATCCTTCTATTCCTCTCTCTCTCTCTCTCTCTCCATGAAAATTGTTTGGTTTTAGCAAAAAAGAGAGTATACTTGAAAGATTAAACTCCGTTTGTGGGAGAGCACACTGACGAATTAATACAAAAGCAATTCAATTAACATTAACAGAAACTAACAAAAAGGTACCAAACAAAAGTAAAGTCATTCAGACATCTTATCACCAAATTGTCTTACTACTTTAAAAGAGATTTTATCATTTGGTTCAAGATTCAAATGAATGATAGAAGATTCGAGAACCAGCATTTAACAAAAAGATAAAAAGTATATGATTCACAGTCAACATAAAATAAATGAAAAAATAAAGATAGATTGAAGTAATAGTCAACGCATTATAACTCACACATTCTTAGAGAGAATGAAAGACAAAGATAGATTAATCCCCCTCTGATAATCATAAAACAAATGAAAAACATTGAAGATTAATATAAACAATAGAAGATTAATAATCATAAAACAAAAGTTACAAACTTTGATGTGCATTTAGTCTCGATTTTCAATGTCAGTGCCATAGATTAATTTAATCTAAGAAACAAGCTTAAAATGGAAATAATGAAATTCATGTCATGGCTTCAACTCTAATAAAAGCAGCAATATATTCTCTATTTCCAATGTTAGTGCATACACTCATACTGTTTGCAGCAAATAGAAATTCTGCAATAAATGAAAACAGGAAACGATATCAACATGAAGTTCAGCACCTATCGCAGAAATGGAAAATCTTTATATAAACTATACGTTCATATATTAATAAATAAATTTAATTAACAAAACCGGTTACTTCATGTTCATTTGTCTCAGAATAAATAATGGTAATTTATTAATAGAACAGTTTACTTCATGGAGCATGTAAAAGACCCACCAAGCTCATTTGCCAAAACCCCCCTTCAAAACCCTAAGCACATTTAAACTCATTAATGAGAAAATAATCATTGCAGCATGTAAAAGACAACAAAATTCTCATTAATGAGAAAATCACATAGACATAACCATATAGCAACAAATACTTTAGATCATCATCATTGCAGCATATAAGGGACAACAAAATTCTCATCTTGATTACTAAATTTACTACTTTTAAGTAAGTTTCAATAAAATAATCAAAATCCCACATAAAACACAACTTAATATTGACCAAAATCAAAAAAGATAAGAGGAGAGCAACATACCAATAGTCAACGGTGGTGGGAAGCAACGACGACTGATGGAGACTGGATAAGGAGAGTGAGACTGATGGAGAGTGGGAAGAGTGGGGAAGCCTGATCGCAAAGCAATCGAGGGAGTAGAGGGAGAGTGATGGCAAAGAGCGAGGAAAAGAGTGTACAGGGAGAGAGTGAGTGAATAGGCGTAATGAGACGTTAGGGTCTTAGGGATTCAAATATGAAGCAAACTCGATTTAACACTTACCGAGTTCTTCAAAAAACTCGATTTTTCACTTACCGAGTTACGAATAACTACACGAGCATTTTTTTATTGGGAAAAAGCCACGTCTGCTATTCCAACGTGGCACAAAAGCCAGAGTATCTCGATTACAGGGATATCGAGTTCTTCATGAAAACTCGATTTTCATATTGTCGAGTTACAAAAGAGGAACACTTTCCTAATTAGTTTGGAAAGAGGAGCAGAACCCTATTATTTTTGAGCGAAAAGGGCATTTGCCCATTTTTGCCTGGTTTTTCCATTAGAAATGTTTTCCTTTAATTTTCTACTTTGTGACCATTTTTTGTGTCACCAATATTTTTTTTTTTTTTTTTTTTTTTTTGCTTTGGTAATATCAGAGTTCCATTGGGGATGGCCCCCAAATTTTTTTAAAAAAATTTTTTGTATACTAATAAAAAAAATCTTTTTATATAAAATATAAAAATATCAAACATGCATAATTTTAAAAGAAAATCTTGTTCATTTTACGTGGAAATTAATTTATATATATATATATATATGTATATATAAATTAATTAATTTTTTTAAAAATTTTATAAGAATGTTGAAGATTATTTATATTTAAATAGAGTCACATTTTTTTTTACAACAAATGATAGAGTCGCAACTCATTAGTGATTAGTGTTTTATATATATATATATATATATATATATATATATATATCCTATTGGGTTATGTTTTGACTTTATTGTGTGATTAATTGTTAAATTTTTTATTTTTGTTGTTAATCATTGTAGGAACATATAAAATTTGTTTGAGTTTGGTTTCTTTATATATGATTTTTGATTAGGTCATGTATAGCACGGAATGATACTATTAATTTTTTGTTATAGGTGTAAAGATATATATTCTTTTTCCAATTATTGATATGATTAGTATGTATGAAAAGTATTTTTAGTGGTAGATTCATATTTGTATCCATTTTTAAAAAGAAAATAATAAGTTTTTAAGATATAATAAATGAGCCTTTTTAACTTTTTAAAGTTTTTCACTAGTGAGCAAATTGGTGCACACATTGGTGCCCATCTTCGTCTTTGTTACCCTAGGCATGTAGGGGTTACCACGTTGCCCTCTGATACATTAACAGCCCTAAAGTTTGGGCTAATACCAGCTAGCAGGTCGAAGACATTTCAAAACTAACTAACTTGGTCTCCAAACCCAACTTGTTCCATAAACTGTTATTCATTTTTTTCTCTCTCTCACAGTGATTAGTGACTAAGTTGGTCAATTTTGAAATGTCTTGAGCCGTCTTGAACTGGCATTAGCCCAAGCTTACTTTTGGGCATTAACTAATACCCTTTTTTATTAACCCAAAAAAAAAAAAAAATTCTAACTATATACATTGTTAAAAATCTTTGGGAGATTTGGGGAAATGACACTCCACCCCAAACCTCCAAACCTAAAGGCAAAAAAGAAAAAAAAAAAAAAAAAAAAAAAAAAAAAAAAAAAAAAAAAAAAAAAGAAACTTCACTCTCTTGACGTTTGAAGAAATTAACACTATCCCATTTTGTTTATATAAGTAATGAAATATTCTAAACTTCTATGCGAACCTCTTTACAAAAGTTTAAACAAGGTTAAAAAAAAAAGTAACTGATAAGTTTAGAATAAAAATGCAAAATTTATTACTCCGTAAATACCAAAACACTTGCAATGGTAACTCTCCTCACAACCTATTGAAAATAATAATAATAATAATAATAATAATAATAATAATAATAATAATAATAATAATAATAATAATAAGCAAAATGCCTACTTAATATTTTTTAAATACTCTTTAATTAAAATTATAAAGGACAAAGTTTAACTACAAAATTGATTGTAACTTAAGGCTATAACCTTACTCAATATCTTTTTATTAGTTGTGAAATTTGACAAATTTATCATTGGATTACATTTTTTTTTTTTTTATCTTTTTCTTATCTTCTATGCTTGCAAAATTTCTAGAAAATTATAGACCAATAGGTATGTCATCAATATATTGTTTAAATTGTAAGTTTTTGTAGTTTAAAATTATGCATAAAATATAAGCTTATAGATCATATAATAAATAATATCCGATTGACACAAAATTTGACATGTGTATTAAGAGTATAAAGAACATGCAATTGAATGATTAGATTTTCAAAATATGAAGTAATTTTTGTTTTATTGAGTAAGGCTGTAACCTTATGATACAAACAATTTTGTAGCTAAACTTTGTTCAAATTTAAAACAATGAATTTTAATTTTGAAATGGAAAATATATTTTGAAGACAAAGGGCAAGTTAGCACACAACAATTTTAATGGTATTAATATAAAAAAATTTGGTCAATCTGATGTCAAAGAGGAAAAGTGTTTTTTCCCTTTTAAATTTGTGGGTAGAGTGTCATTTTGCCAACTTCAAGTGAGGGGAGTGGATTGTAATTACTCACAAATTTTTTACATTTTAGGTCTTGCATTGTGCAGAGTCAATCGAAATAAAATTGTGTTGTTCTTCTTTCATGTCATAAAAATTTCCCCTGATTTTTGTTGCCTCTTTTTCTCTTTCAAAATCACTTTGCCTACATGTGGTTTAGAAAGTGTCATTTTACCCACCTGAAGTATGTTTCGTTTGCTTTCTGTAACCCACCTTCATTTAAATCAAGGGTAAATATATATTTTTGCTCAAATTTTATATCTCTCTCTTTCCAAAACAAAAATAGCACAAAAATACAAGGAAAACAAAATCAAAAAGTGGTATTTGTCTCTCTCTCCATTCACAAAAATCTTGAACATGAAGAACATACCCAAAAAAATAAAAACCCAGATCAACCTACACAAGATCACTGACTTAATGACTCAGATTGTCCAATTTCTAAGCAAGAATAATGCACCTTTCACAATTAACATTTACCCTTTCCTAAGTCTTTATGGTAATGATAAGTAAACCCATATTGATATCATCATCAGGCAGCAAGCTCAAATCGCCAGAGAACAACTAAACTCATAATCTTCTGAGAAAAAAAAAAAACCTCATAATCGGCCTCATCAGTCCCAGAAACAACCAATGCTATCCCATTTTGACTATTATGTAAATTAATAATACTACAACACCATTCTGTAAAAATGACCTTAGGTAGTCATGACACCCACAAACTCACAACTAGATAAAAGTCTCCCATCAGTAGCCAATCTTCTTCCAAGTGAAGTTCTTAATTTCTGGTTCTCTCATCATTGATAGTCCCATATTTATATTATATTATATTATATATATATATATATATATATATATTATCCTTTCTAATCATGAACCATTAAGGCTTAGTGAAACTTGGGCATGGACTACACCACTGAGTTGAATTATATACAGTGCACTAGTTCACTGGCAAAAAGTCAACTCAACATTCTGAGGTTTCCGGGACTGATGAGGCCGATCATGAGGTTCTTTGTTTCTCAGAAGATTATGAGTTTAGTTGTTCTTATGGCGATTTGAGCTTGCTGCCAGATGATGATATCAATATGGGTTTACTTGTCATTACCATAAAGACTTAGGAAAGGGTAAATGTTATCTGTGAAAGGTGCATTATTCTTGCTTAGAATTTGGGCAATCTGAGTCATTAAGTCAGTGATCTTGTGTAGGTTGATTTGGGTTTTTTTTGGGTATGTTCTTCATGTTCAAGATTTGTGTGAACGGAGAGAGAGACAAATACCACTTTTTGATATTCTTTCTCTTGCATTTTTGTGCTATTTTTTGTTTTGGAATGAGAGAGTCATAAAATTTGAGCAAAAATACCTATTTACCCTTAATTTTAACAGAGGTGGGTTACAGAAAACAAACAGGACATACCTCAGGTAGGTAAAGTGACACTTTTTAAACCACGGGTAGGCAAAGTGATTTCGGCCCAAACCATAAATGGGTTTAGTGTAATTACCCTTAAAAAATGATAGCCTTCTTTTATCTATACTACTATTTAAGCAGCTGCACCTGTTTGGACCAGTTTTTTTTTTTTTTTTTTTTTTTTGTTCCAAAATATCCCTACAGTTCTAGGTTTAAGTAAAGACAAAACTAAAAGATAATTTGGTAAAAATACATGTCTAACTTACACTAAAATATTGCCTACAAAATAGGAATACTCTTCCACTAACCCATTTCTTTAAAGTAACTATACGTTTACTGTTTTTTTTTTAAAATAGAAAAATAAGTTAAATACCCAACGTTTATCCAAAAACAAAATCTAAATATATATATATATATATATATATAAAACTAAAGTACAATCCAGATTGTTTTTGTTCTAAAATATCCTTACATTCCTATGTTTAAATAGAGACAAAATTAAAGGACAATCTAGTAAAAATAAAACCCTAACTTTCACTAAAACATTGTCTAAAAAATAGGATCACTTTCCTATTGATTTTCAAATTTATTTATCCACTTATAAATTATATTCTTAAAATAAAAATTATAAATATAATAAAAAACATAGATTTTTTTTCTACTACCACTAAAAAAAAAAACCTCATCTCACGTGCAAAGCTCGTGGGATGAGGCTAATACTATTATTTAAACGGTTGTCCCTATTTGGATTAGATTTTTTTTGTTCCAAAATACCCCTACACCCTAGGTTTAAGTAGAGACAAAACTAAAGGATAGATTGGTAAAAATACATGTCTAACTTGCACTAAAATATTGCCTACAAAATAAGAACACTCTTCCACTATCCCATTTCTTTAAAGTAACTATACATTTATGGTTTTTTTTTTTAAATAAAAAAATAAGTTAAACACCCAACGTTTATCCAAAAACAAAATCTAAATATATATAATAAAAAAAAAAAAAAAAACTAAAGGACAATCCAGATTGTTTTTGTTCTAAAATACCCTTACATTCTTATGTTTAAGTAGAAATAAGACCAAAGGACAATTTGGTAAAAATAAAACCCTAACTTTTACTAAAACATTGTCTAAAAAATAAAATCACTTTCCTATTGATTTTCAAATTTATTTATTCACTTATAAACTATATTCTTAAAATAAAAATTATAAATATAATAAAAAACATAGGTTATTTTTTCCACTACCACTTAAAAAAAAAAAAAAAAAAAAAGCCCCATTTCTTATTTATTTTAAGAATAGAAAACCGTGGAGCCTAGGTTTTTGGTTTTTTTATTTTTTTTTGGGGGTGTCACCACCAGAAAAGAACAGAACTTTCTCAAGAATCTGAACAAGAAACGTGAATTGTTACAGCCCAAGAAAGAGTTAATACTGCCCTGATCTCATCAAGAGAGATGATATAAGTAACGTTCCCCTTGACATCCACTGCTGGTAAGCTTGACATCTTGTAACGTTATTTCTTGGTTTCCTCTGTGTGTGCACACTTTTTTTTTCCTCTATCTCTATTGGGTTTCAATTTGAGAAATATGCACTGTGCTAATGTGTTTTGAATGTAAATTGCTTTTCATATTTGTATAATTGTGGGGTTTAAGTAAGAATGCATTAGTGGGTGTCAACAAATTCGTGGAATTTTTGTGTCACTGGCAGGAATCTTTTTCTTGAAGAGAGTCTTTTAAGCACAACATAATAGTCTTTAATTTGTGTACTGGTGGGGCCTTAATCAGCTGAATAAATGAGTAGGTGTGAAAAAAGTGGGGAAATTTTTCTGTGTCCCTTAGCATGGGTTATGCCCAATGTAGCCAAAGGCGAAAGGTGACCTTAAAGCGCCAAGAAGGCACCAGCCCGAGTGAAACAAGACGCCAAATTTTAAATATAATTATTTTAGATTTAGAGTTCAAATCTAATGTATTTTTCTAAAACTCTCTTCCTAATGGGTAGGAGCTGGTCTATAAAACTAGCTTTTGGGTTCGAATCCGAAGAGAGCCTATGTTTGTGACAAACAATTAATACTCATATATTACCATTCAAAAATTAGTCTATCCAAACATCAACTAAGTTTAAATATTATACCAAAATACTGTTCATAACTTCATATTAGAAAGAAGAAAACTCCTAAACAAAACATTAAACTTTGTGACTATCCATGAAAAAACAAATGCATTTGAAGATTGAAAATTGTAATAGCTTGAATGTGGTTGTAAGTACTTGGGTTGGCTTTGATTTTTAATAATATTTTACGTTACCTATCAAAAAAAAAAAAAAAAAGCTTGAATGTGGTTGTAATTTTTAATCTAAAGGTCATCATTAGACTTTTCATTCAAGTTGCCATTACTTTCAAAGCCACTTGAACCTGATTTATAACCATCAACATTCTCTTCCTCGGTCACCTCAGGATCAACATCTTCCTCTTATATATTTGGTTGTGATGTTAAGGCCTTTGAGTTTGCCCTTGATTGTGCTTAGAATCTAGTATTCTTCCTTGCTTCTCCAATAGTGGCGGCTCTTGCCGCTGCAGCCCATATCAAACCATCATCATCATCAACCAACTCGTCTTTAGCATCCATAGATGGCTCAATACCAATTTTCCCCCACAGCCATTCGTTACTTTCATCTATATCATCCAAGGAGATGGGATCAATAACATTACACTTATCATATCGTGCCTTCATTTTTTTTTATCGTACTTCACAAAGAACAAATCATTTTGTCTTTTTTTGTGCAAGACTATTCCTTATTTTTGTGCGAATCTACAAGTACTTATGAAAACTAAGTATTAGTGATTAATTACACCTTTGGAATTTTCTATGGAATGATGCTGCTCATCAAATGATAAAATCTACTTATTATACTTAAAAACTCACCTGCCCAAACACATAACAATTATGCTCACAACCACATGCACTACAAGTCAAGCTCAAGATTTTTATAGCTAACTGTTGCAAATTTGGAGTTGAGCTCCCATTCAAACTCCACCATTTGGCTATGTTAAAAAAAAATTAGTATGAGTAATGATATATCATAACAATTAGATTTTAATTTGTAAAAAGTGCTAGTCATATTAATTTAGATATATTTTTAGTCTTTGCTTAAAGTTATTATTTAGAGAATGCCTTCGATGGAAAGGTTTGGTCGGCAAAAAGTAAGTATTTAATATTTGAAAGAGGTAGAATAAATTTATTTTTATTCATTTATAGAATCTTTGTTTAGATTAATTAATTTTTTTCAAATACTATATTCTTTTCTTTTCTTTTTTTAAGGGAAAATAAATTTGGTTAGAAAGAAAGATCAATTTTGGAGCTATGTTGAAGACCTTGATGGCCGTTTCAAATGTAACTTTTGTCAACATAATTTTACTGGGGGTGCTTCTGGGATTAAATATCACTTGGCTGGAGTTAAAGGTAATGATGTAGATATTTGTACAAGTGTGCCTAAAGATGTTCAAAAAGAAGCTTATCTAGCAGTTGGAGGGACTAACAAAAAACTAAAGAGTGCATCAAGGGCCGTTTGATATGGTTATTTGAGCAACACTTTTCAGTTTTTAAATAACATTACATATAATTCCACACACTTTTTCACCCACACGTATTTCCAAAAAATACAAACAATGTTACTAGAACAACGTTGTCAAACGGCCCCTCAAGTTCTAGCACTAGCAATGCTAAAGAGAGTAAAACCACATTGTGTTCAACATCGAAAAATATGTGCCACGCTACCAATTCAGAGATGTGTGGTAAAAAAGATAAGAATGCAGTGGACAAATTCCTTGCACAACTTGTTATAGTAAATAACATATCATTTGATGTTTTTCAAACGACATCTTTTATTCGCTTTGTGCAAGGTGTTGTTGAATATGGTCCTGACTATAAGTTACCCTCTTATTTGACTTTCCAAAGGAAGCTAATTCTAGACTTGAAGGTAGAAGTGGAAGAGTATATTAGAAATGTTAAGAAATCATGGTTGGTATCTAGTTGTACTCTTATGTCAAACATATGGAGTGATGTAGAGGATAGAGCATTAATCAATATTATTGCATATTCTCCTAGCGGAGTAATATTTTTGAAGTCACTTGAAGTTTCCTGAGATAAAATAACAGCACTATATATATCTCTTCAGTAATTGAAGAAATTGGGTCAGATAATGTTGTTCAGTTGATCACTGATAACACTACTAATTTTGAGTTTGCTGGAGATATGCTTATTAGCAAGTACCCTTGGTTGTACAAAACTCAATGTGCTGCTTACGGCATTAGATTGCTTTTGAAGGAAAATATGCAAGGAAGTTGATTGGTTTCAGAAGATAATTATTGATGCAAAATCAATTGTTTCATATATGTATAAGGATAGTATCATTTCTCTCACTTATGAGAGAGTACACAAACCATAAGGAATTGAAACATCCTTGTAAAAGGAGGTTTTCTTCTAATTTCTTGATGCTTCTATCTATTTTGAATGTTTAAGATGAATTGCAGTTAATTGTTGTATCTTCTAAGTGGAAAAATTTGAATCATAATGAAAAGGACATTGCTAAAGTTGCTAGTATCATTCAAAGTGCAGAATTTTGGAGTAAAGTGAAAGAGGTGTTACTAGTGTTGGAGCCTTTGGTTCGAGTTCTTCGATTAGTTGATAATGATTTGTCAACTGTAGGATACTTATATGAAGCAATGGAAATGGCAAAAGAAACAATTAAGCAACAGTATGAAAGCAATCAAGACAAATATATGCAAATATGGAAGTTATTTAGTTGTAGGTATTCTGAAAATATAATGCACCCAATTCATGCTGCTGTGACATTTCTGAATCCTGCTTACTTGTGTAGTGAGAAATTTATAGAGAGTCGTGAGATGAAAGATGGTATAAGTTTCATTTTGGAGAATTTGGTGGCTATTGAAGAAAGGGAAGATTTCATGAAAAAGGTGCAACTTTATCGCAATAAAGAACTGAGCTTGTTTACAATTACGACAAAGACAATGTTGAAAACATCTCATGCTAGTAAGTTCAATAGCTTTGATATAATTTTAATATTTAACAATATTATTACTTGATAAATTTTATGAGCATATAAATTGTAATTTTATTTGTAGGAATATGGTGGGATTTCTGTGGAGATCGTCTTTCTGTGGGATTTGGCTTTTAGAAAGAAGAATTTGCTGACTAAACTTATGGGTTTAGATGCTAGAGAGGAGTTGGTGGGTCTATCGAATGAGGATCAAATTTGTCGCATTCAACTCAAAGGGGATATAGAACATTTGGCTTCTCTTGAGGAAATTTCCTTGAGACAAAAGTCTCGTGCTTTATTTGTGAAGGAGGGAGATAATAATACTCATTTCTTTCATAGATTAGCAAATTCTCATTGAAATGCTAATCTAATTAAGAGGATAGAGGTGGATGGTGTTCTTTATGAGGATAAGGCTGATGTGCGCTCTCAGTTAGTTCTCTTCTACCAGGCGTTGTATGAGAAAACTGAGGTGTGGCGTCCTACTATGAATGGGTTAATTTTACATGCATTGAAGAGGAAGAGAGGTTGTCCTTAGAGAAGGAGTCCTCAAAGGAGGAAGTCATCCAGGTTTTAAGGGAGATAGAGGGTGATAAAGCCCCTGGTCTTGATGGTTTCACCATGGCTTTTTTTCACAAATATTGGAGTATTGTGGAAAAGGATGTCATGGATTTCTTTGATTACTTTCATCGGCACTCTATGTTTGAACGGTCTATAAATGCTTCGTTTCTCACATTAATTCCCAAGAAGTGTAATGCTGTTAACATTAAGGACTTTTGACCCATTAATTTGGTGGGTAGTGTGTACAAGCTGCTATCCAAGGTGTTGGCTAATAGGTTGAGGGAATTTTTGGATAATCTTATCTCTGAGTCGCAAAATTCGTTTGTTGGCGAAAGGCAGATTCTAGATTCAGTGCTTATTGCAAAGGAATGTCTAGATAGCAGGTTGAAGAGAAGATTACTGGGTGTGGTTTGCAAACTTGATATTGAAAAAGCATATGACCATGTGAACTGGGAGGCCTTATTTTATTTGTTGGGCAAGATGGGTTTTGGGTTGAAATGGAGGGGGTGGATTAAGGCTTGTGTTACTTCTGTCCGTTTTTCAATCTTGGTAAATGATTCCCCTGAAGGTTTTTTTGGAAATTCTCATGGATTGAGACAAGGGGATCCATTATCCCCACTTTTGTTTCTTTTGATAATGGAGGTTTTGAGTAGACTATTGAAGAAGATGGAGGAGTGTAATCTTATTTGGGGTTTTCATGTGAGCTCTGTGAACTCTATTGGTGTGCGTATCTCCCATCTGTTATTTGCTAATAACACTATCTTATTTTGTGATTCCTCTAGGGAACAGCTACTGTTCATGAGGTTGGCGTTGTCTTGTTTTCAGGCTTTGATGGGTTAAAGGTCAATGTTAGGAAAAGTGAGATTGTCCTTGTTAGGGAGGTGAATAATCTAGATGCTCTGGCTAATATTCTTCAATGTAGAGTGGGCAGTTTGCTTATGAAATATTTGGGGATGTCGTTGGGGACTTCTTTTAAGACAACTTCGATTTGGAATCCTATTTGGGAGAAAATGGAGAAGAAGCTATCTGGGTGGAAGCATCTCTATTTATCTAAGGGTGGTAGGCTCATGTTACTAAAGAGTACTCTCTCAAGCTTCCCAATGTACTTTTTATCTCTTTTTACTATTCTTAAATCTGTGGCTACTAGATTAGAAAGTATTCAGAGGAACTTTCTTTGGGAGGTCTTCTAAGGGGAGTTTCAAATATCCTTTGGTGGCTTGGGAAACGGTGTGTTTACCTGTCGAGATGGGTGGTTTGGGGATAAGAAGTCTGGTGTCATTTAATCAAGCTTTACTAGGGAAATGGTTGTGGAGATATAGTCATGAAGTTACCCATCTTTGGTGGCGAGTTATCTCCACAAAATATAGTGAAGGTCAAGGGGGGTGGTGTAGTAAAGTGTGCAAGAGGACTCATGGGTATGGCCTATGGAGAAGCATTAATGGAGGGTGGGAGAGCTTCTCTAAGCATATGTCTTTTGTAGTAGGTGAAGACACTCGTTTCTGCTTTTGGCATGATAGGTGGATTGGTGATAATACTCTAAAAGATCTCTATCCTGAGCTCTATGTGTGTTCAGTGGTCAAAGATGCTTGTATCTCTGAGGTTTTGTGGATTCCAGAAGGGGGTACTGTTAGAGAATGGGATTTAAGGTTTTATAGAATTTTTGAAGATTGGGAGCTAGCTGCACCTTATTCTCTATTCCAGCTTATCCAAACTCGTATTACTCGGGGTGATAGGAGTGATACTCTTTGTTGGCGGCTAAAAGGTGATGGTAAGTTTGACACCCGATCTTATTACCATGCGATTCGAGGTACTTCGAATTCTTTGTTTCCTTGGAAGGGTGGTTGGAAACCAAAGATTCCTAGGCGAGTGGCATTCTTTTTGTAGACAGCTGCACATGGTTGAATCCTCACTTTGGATAATCTAATGCTTAGGGGTTGGCCGTTGGATAATTGGTGTTGTATGTGTTGTTATGATGGGAGTCGGTAGACCACCTTCTTCTTCATTATCCTATTACTCATTCGATATAGACTTTTATGCTTCAGGCTTTTGGTATTCATTGGGTTATGCTAGGATCAGTGGCAAGTTTGTTATCTTGTTGGCATCAGTGGCTTGGGAATCATAATTCAGACATTTGGAATTTGGTTCCAAGGTGCTTAATGTGGATTGTGTGGTTGTAACAAAATCGTCGTTCCTTTGAGGATAATGAGAAGACGTTTGATGAGTTAAAGGTTTTATGCCAACGTAGTCTTTTGGAGTTGCCTCGTTGTTGGGGTTTTACTGATTGTTCTTCTTTCTCTGAGATTATGTCTTCCCTTAGCTTAGTTTCCTGATTACTCTTTTTGTTGTGCTGTTTGTTCTATTTTTTCTTATTGTTCATCATCATGAACAACTTGTACTTTTCCTTATTTACTCATTAATAATAGTTTTTTGATTACCTATAAAAAAAAAGGGGTTATTGGAATGCATCTGAGCTAGCACAAACAAAGAAGACAAACATGTTGATATCTGAGATGTTGGATAATATGGTGAACGTAAGATTGAACTCAATGATTATGGAGAAATTCAACATAGGTGAATCTCGAAACTTGGAGCCAATTGATCTTTACAAACCATATGAGCTTCCTGAATATGTTGATCATGAACAATTTTTGGTGGATGATGCATTCAGCAGAGTAGTAGAAAAGGGTATTGATGACTGATTACTTAGGATCAATTATTTGAGACATTTTAATTGATCAAAACATTATAATGGTCCTAAATTTGTTTATCATGGTTATTGTAGCAATTTTTTCTTTACTGGTTTAGATTATTTAAAATTGAATTGTTAAGGTTCTGCCATGTGACTGTTATACAAATCTCATTGTATTTATCAAAAAAAAATATGAAAAAAAATTCCATATATATTAAATTTAACCATGTTATGCCCATATACTATTTATGAATTGTTGCTCCAAATTCTTGAAACATACTTTTCTTAAAAGAGGCTGAATCATACCTGTCCTATATTGAGTGTACTTTACTAACTGTTAATTATTTTAGGAAAAGATGTCATACAAGTAATTATCTAGCTCCAGTTCTATATGGTTTTTTATTTCTACTAGAAGCATATACTCAATTCTTTGCAAAGCTTTCCATGCTAGCTTCTTTTGTGCAAGGTAAGGAAGAATTTATGGCTGAAATTATCCTGTGTTGTCATGGAGGGTGCTAGCTAGCCAACTACTAAACATATTGGTTCTGATTGGGGTTTCACGAAGCGAACTAAGTTTCTTGTCTTAGTAACCAAGAATCAAGTCATATTGCATGATGCAAGTGATGAATTTGTGGTCATATTGCATGATGCAAGTGATGAATTTGTGGGGATCTAGTTAGTGGAGGCGAGTTTGGCTATGAGATCTTGTGGCTAAAGGTAAAGTTTAAAGCCTAACGAGGGAAAAGGTTTGCAACTTCTTCATTCTCCAATCCTGTTGTATTCTACTGCAATATGACAAACAAACTTAAGCCATTTGTCAATCGTTGGATAGAATTCAAGATAATATTATTGGCTTTGGACTTAGAGTGGAGTTTGTGAATTTAATTGTTGAGATTAGTCTAGATAGGGAGATAATCTCCTCTATGATTTGGAAGTTGTATAAAATAAAGATGATGTTTTAAAACTATAAACTTGCTAATTAGTGTAAGCAGCATGGTTTTATAAATCAGTACGATCAAAGAACCTTTTTTTTGCTCCTGGTTCTTGATTTTGACCAGTTTTGGGAGTTTTTACTAAATTGAATTGGTGCTTTTGGTTCACGGTTGTACCAGTGGGTTAGTTTCGGTCCAGTTTTTAAACTATACTAAGCAGTCAACAATTTTTGGAAAGGCTTAAAATAAATCTAGTGTATAAATATAATCATTGACAAGTAAAGATGCATTTTTATGTACTGTACTGACATGGCTACAATCACTAAATATTTTGGTTCTAAAAGGACTTTAATTCCCATGCTGTCATTTCCCCTTATCTGAGTGCTGTTTCTCTCCTTGTAATTATCATGGTTCTAATGTTTGGTATTAAAAAAAAAATTGTTATATTTGTGGTATTTAAACATATTTGGATTTTTGTGGATTGTTTTTACACCATATAGTGCATCAGTGCATATGACAGATCTGTGATTAAGTGCTATATCTAATAGTTTTCTAGAATGTTGTTGGCAATGGAAGTACCTCTGTTCGTGTCCTGGTTAACATAGGGTGGCATTTTAGATATGCTTTTGAGATCGACTCAATTTATATTAAGCACTTTTTATCTTTTGGCATCACGGATTGACGTGTGACTCTAGTCATTCCATGTTGCTGCAACAAATTTTCATTTTGATGAATGATCTTCCGTCTAGGTGTGGTACGGTGGCTGTTGGAATTTGTGGGGCAGCATAAGTCTCTGTAGTAGCCACAATATTGATTGTGCATCTAGTAGTTTTGAATCTGCAACTCTGTAGACATCCCATAAAACTGGTTAATAAACTTTAACTCTAAATCTTCAAGAAAATACAGGACATAAGCCTTTATTAAAACCTTGGGTGAATACAACAAAATGGCTGAAAAAGGTTTTTATTTATTTATTTATTATTAAATCAGGCCATTATTAAGTCCAAAACCCAAGCCCATGAGTCAATGACAGATTCTTACCATGGTTTACTTTTGAGAGAAGGACATGGTTTACTAAGTTAGGAGTTGGTCTTTAGCTTGATTGCTCAGAAAAGAGGGAGTGTTTCTGTTTGGGCAAGCTAAAGTGTAACTTGGGCCTTTTGATTTGAGTTGGCTCAATATGATCCTTCAAACAAAGGTGTATAAGGCCCTAGTTTTTTTTTTTTTATACGAAGGCCCTTGTTAATTCATGTAAACACTTAATTTGAGAAACAGTATCAAATAGATAGATACACACTTGAGCAGGCTTGAGAAAGACAGATTCAGCCAAAAAAAAAAAAAAAAAGGCTTAAGAAAGACAGTATGCAAGATTAGCATCCACCTTATATGTGTTCATTTCATGGACTTTGCTTGGCTGACTGAGTAGTACCATTGTCTTAGAGCATTTACAGCAAAACATCCAAAAAATATAGCTTTTAAAAGCTCAAAAAGCCACTTTATCTATTTTAACAACTTACTTTACAATACATCCAATATTAAAGGTTCTAATTTAGCAT
The DNA here is from genome assembly GCA_032878915.1 of Castanopsis chinensis. Taxonomy (NCBI): domain Eukaryota; kingdom Viridiplantae; phylum Streptophyta; class Magnoliopsida; order Fagales; family Fagaceae; genus Castanopsis; species Castanopsis chinensis. Next base: position 10,430,217 of record JAVQMG010000087.1, on the reverse strand, counting down.
ACAACACATTAAAATAATATAAATAACACAATAAAATAATATATCTTACATAATAAACACTACAAAAAACTAAAAAGAGAAAAAAGACAGTAATGTACCATGCCACTATATATATATTTAACTCTTAGCTACTGTGACCTGCTATCTTTCACAGCTCACTGTAGCTAAGAGTTAAAAATTTATAGGTATGGCAACTTTGATGTTGAGGATATTTTTAGTATGTGGGTGCTAAACTAGCTTTTTAGTTATTATGACTACTTTATTGTGAATGCTCTCTCATACTGTTTAGGTTGGGTTGCCATTAAAATGTTCAGTCAGGTGCTAATTGGTTTTTCTCTTACTGTGTTGGGTTGCCATCAAAATGTATTTCTGTTTTGCTGTTTTCTAATGTAACAAAAAAAAAAATCATTGACAAGATGGGCTAGTTATGCTGGGCCTTTTCCCCCATTATTTAAGGTGATCTCTTTCCTGCTTCCATGCATTATTGGGGGCTGTTAACCACTTCTTTTTTTTTTTTTTTTTGGGTGTGGAGAAATGTGAATATTTCATTGAAGGAGCAAAAGGAAGGGATATCTACATTACTTTCCCTAGCCTCCATGACAGCAAGAGGGAGGGATATACATTTACAAAAATATGATATATTTGAGTATAAAACATACTTGCTTAGTTCATGAACTGTAGAGTTAGAATCCCTTTTGATCCAACAAAAATAACAACACAAAAGAATTAGCCAAGACTGATGCATCATTCAACAGTGGCTGAATCTCCTAACATGCTTCCTTCAATTTCTTATTTTAGACATCACATGAATCTTAGAATCAATCTTAACAATTATACTTTGGAACTTTTCATCTCTGGCTAAACGTAAAGCCCAAACTATGGCAAAAGCTTCAACAAAACTAGGACTATATGGTTGTAAGTTGTAATATATATATATATATATATATATATTTTTTTTTTTTTGATAGTGTTGTAACATTGATTTTATTCTTAGGAATAATCCAATTCTAATTTTCTTAATGGTTTTTTTTATTTCTAGCCGGGTATTTGTTGTGATCGTTGGTACTGAACTATTACTTGATTCAAGTTTGGTGGATACGCACTTCAAAGTTCAAACATTTGCAACATTGTTTGACATTTAACATTGACACAATTAACCATTGTAGACTGAATGATCATATTGAACAAATCCAAACCAATAGTTAGAATTGTTTAAATTCAAGTAATCAATGCAAAATTAATAAAGAATCTAAATTTTGAAGGACCAAATTGTTTTTTTTTTCTTAATCTAAATATGCGCTAACAGGAAATAAAATTCTAAAATAATTAAAAGTAATTACAAGTAAAGATACAAAGAATAAAATCAAGGACTCTTTTTTTTTTTTTTTTTTGAGGGGGAATAAAATCAAGGACTTAATTTTGTTATGTTTGCAAAAATAAAAAACTATTATCTTGGAATAAAAAAGAAAATTATCAAAAAGAAATGCTTTAATGTTTTTATTTTTTCTTAAACCGGAACAAATTAAATAAAAATCAGTTCTGAAGTTGAGAGTATCACTTACTCTAAGTTTGAGATTGATTTAGGCTTAAACATTTGTGATGTTGTCTAACATTTAATAGCAACAGTAGTAACAAGTAATGATCATTGATAAAAGGACAAAATTGAACAACTCTTAAACAATAGTGCATATATACAATTGTGTATAAGAGTGTGTAATATACAACACCGGTAGAAAGGATAAAATATGATTAATAAAACTACGTAAGAATTGAGGTAGAATATGTGTGCATTTAACAACCAATTAAAAGCTAGCATTTTACTTAAATTATCTATTATTTATAAGTGTCACACTACTTTTTGTTCAAGTTTATATAAAATAATTTAAATTTAAATTTTTTAAAAATAAGCTATCTCATAACTTTTTATATCATATTATGAATATATAGATTACAAAAAAAAAGGCAATTTCAAATGGACACTTAAAAGAAAGAAAAAACAAATTATGTAGACAAGCGTAGGTGTGTTGCCTAAAAAGAAGTTTTTTTTTTTTTTTAATGATTTTGAGAAAGGAATTTTTTTAATAATAAAAAAAGTTAAAGTATAAAGTTAAAGTTGATTAGAGAGGCCTAAAAAGAAGTTAAAAGTATATATTAGAAAAACTGGAAAAAAAAAAAAAAAAGAAGGTAAAGTAAAAGGTGTTGATTGAATAATGACAAAAATGGTCATATAGGGTATATTTGAGATTCGTTTATTTTGTTGAAATTAAAAATTTTTTGCTGAAAGTATTGTAGATAAAAGTAAAAGTTAGCTAAAATAGTACAATGTAATCTATGAATAGTATCAAAAGTGTAGTGAAACCTATGAATAGTAGTAAAAATAAGCTAAATAGTAAAATAAGTTGACAAAATTTGTTTACACGATTGAATTTGGGTTTGACATGGTGAAGATGACCAAAATTTAGACATTAGGTAAGATTTGATTTTTTTTCTTCTTACGTGATTGAATTTGTGTTTCACTTAAAATTGATTAGGGTTAAGATTGGATTGAATTAAGACTACCTCAATCAAAAGGAGTCACTACTTTTAAACACGTATGACAAGAGTTTAGTTTAGATCAAAATTATCCATTTTTTTTTCTATTAAACATTAAAGAGAAATTAATTAAAATTTTAAAAATATTTCAAAAATCAATATTTTTAGAAGAATTCATTAATTTTTCCCATTTAAAAATGTTTAAAGGTCAAATATTGTTCCAAAGAGTGGCATTCTGAGGGGTCTGCGAAACGAGCAATTTCTTTGAAGATGAGAATAAATAAAGCAAAAAGTGACTCATGCACAGTGGAGTATTAAAGAGATTTTGAAATCGGTGGAAGACTATTTGTAATAATGAATGTGACATTTTTTCTATCTAAAAATGTGAACATGATGGAAAAAAAAAAAGTTAAAAATTTTCAAGCGTGAATGTGAACATGAGAAATTAAAGAAGACAGTGACAACTTTGGTTCTACAAGGTTCCATTTACATTAATAAAGAAAAAAAAAGGCTTAATAATAGATGTGAAGTTCCCCTCTTCTAAAAATAGTTGTTTCTTCTTTGCTTTCCAAATACTCAACAGCATATCTGTGACATACTAGAGCACCAAAGTAAAAATGGCTGAGACTATCCTTAATGTTGTTGCTGAGGAAATACTAGGCAAGCCGATTTAACTTGCTACCGACCTAATCAGCCTTGCCTAGAGTTTCAAGGAACACATAATAGAGGCCATGTGTTATGGTTAGCATTTTTCACTTTTGAGAAGGAAGGGCCCTTTTTGTATTGAAGATTCACTGATGAAGAATAGAGAACAATAGTTTAGACCAAGTGATTGGATGTAATTTCTTTTCAATTTTTAATATTTGTGATTAGTTTTGGAATTTGAATGTACAGATGCATAAACATAAAAAAAAAGACCACTTATTTATGCCTTTCTCTCTAATATGGATTTTTTATTGACAATTTAATGTGATTTTTTCTTAAAATAAATTGATTGCCTTTATTTTTCTATAGTATTAATAAAAATAATGGTACAGTTACAAACTATTTTATAACACTTTTACAATCTATTGATAAGTGTGTGTAATATACAACACCTCATTGTCTGGCTAGCTTTTACTTAAAGGTGGAAAGGATAAAATATGATTAATAAAACTACGTAAGAATTGATATAGAATTTTAATAATACTACGTAAGATTTGATGTAGAATTTGTATGCATTCGGCAATTGATTAAGCATTCAAAAAAAAAAAAAACCTAGCATTTTACTTAAATTACCTATTTATTTATAAGTCTCACACTACTTTTTGCTCAAGTTATATTTCAAAGAATTTAAATTTCACTTTTTTAAAAATATGTTCACTCTTAACTTTTTTTTTATTTCATATTATGTATATATATATATATATATATTACAAAAAAAAAAAAAAAAAAAAAAAGCAATTTCAAAATGGACACTTAAAAGAAAAAGGAAAAAAAAACTATGTAGACAAGCGTAGTAGGTGAATGGCCTAAAAAGATTTTTTCTTTTTCAATGATTTTGAGAAAGGCCTTGTTTTTTTTTTTTTAATTAAAAAAAAAAAGTTAAAAAGTATAAAGTTGAAGTTGATTAGAAAGGAAAGGCCTAAAAAGAAGTTAAAGTATAAATTAGAAAAACTGAAAAAGGTAGAGTAAAAATTGTTGGTCACCATATACTTTTGGTGCAGTGGTCACTTTACAAGTATAAGTGCTTGTAGAGTGTCGGGAGCAAGAGTTAAGATTCAAGTCTTCAAGAGGGAACTTCACACACATATACACTTAGATTATGTTAGAATAAAAATTCTATCTTGTATAAAAAAAAATAAAAAATAAATAAATAAAAGTGTTGATTGAATAGTGACAAAAATGGTCAAACGTTACAATAATGGTAAAGGATGAAACTTATTCAAGTGGACGGTGACTATGGCCAGTTGTTGTTGTCCTCTTTTTCTTTTCTTTTTTTCTTTATTTATTTATTTTTTTTATTTTTTTATTTTTTGACAAACAAACACAGGGGAAGGGAAGATGATGGCCAAATTTTAGATAGACTTCAGGTAAGATTTTTTATTTTGGTTTTGCTTTTTTATTTTATTTGTTTACACCATTGAGTTTGGGTTTGACATGCTGAAGAGGACCACAATTTAAACATCAGTTGATTTTTTTTTCTTCTTCTTACGTGATTGAATTTGTGTTTTACCTAAATTGATTAAGGTCAAGATGGATTGAATTAAAACTACCTCAATCAAAAGGAGTCACTACTTTTAAACACACATGGCAGGAGTTTAGTTTAGATCAAAATAAACACATAAGTTTTCTTTTATCTATTAAAAATTAAAGAGAAATTAATCAAAATTTTAAAAATATTTCAAAAATCAATATTTTTAGAGAATTCATTAATTTTTCCTTTTTAAAAATGTTTAAAGGTGAAATATTATTCCAAAGAGGGGCATTCAGAGGAGTCTTCCAAACAAGCAATTTCTTTGAAGATGTGAATAAATAAAGCAGGAAGTGACTCATGCAAAGTGAAGTATTAAAGAGACTTTGAAATCGGTGGAAGACAATTTGTAATAATGAAATGACATTTTTTCTATCTAAAAATGTGAACATGAGAAAAAAAAAAAGTTAAAATTTTCTAGCGTGAATGAGAACATGAGAAATTAAGGAAGATAGTGATCGCTTCGGTCCTACAAGGTTCCATTTACATTAATAATAATTGTAAGGATGCAATTTGAGTCCCTAGCCCAAAGGATAAATGAACTTAAGTTCAAAAAGTCTAATACAATAAATTTGTAGATAGTGAACTGAAAAACTGGGTTTTGATGAATCAGTCAACAAATAAAGTGGATTTAGATGACAAGAAAATGTAGATAGACTAATTTATTCTAAAGAAAATTGTCCTTGGCACAGTCCGAGGACATCAGTTCTAATATATTGATTCTCAAGTTTGATTACAAGTTCAGTTCTTAATTGCTACAGTGTTTTTCTCTCTATTTCTCCATCCCCCTCTCTCAGGGTATCCATTTTATTTTATACCATCTTCCCCTTTCATCTCTGCGCTCTACGTGTAGGTCAGATTGTTGGTATTGATACTTATCTCATCAGCACCTTTTTGAAATCTTTGAGTAGTAGTTGTAAGACTGAAAACAACTGTTCAAGTATCACTTACTCATTAATGCGGCCAAAATGTTAGCTACAGAGCATTCAATGTGGTGATAGCAGCTTTTTCCTTAAATATTTTAGGACTTCCCTCTATCCTATGTTTCTGTGATGCTTATCCATATCAACAGAATTTCCTAGATCGTTCCCTTGGATAGCAAACCACTCCTTTGAACCTCGGCTTTGGTTAGCCGAGGAGGCATTCATCCTTGAACCACCCTCATGGGCCCTTACGACGAAAACTAACTTTTTCACTTACTATCACGGACTCCCCTAATAATATTCACCCCTTCTCGGACGATTTCACGATCTCAGATTGGGCCCCAGGCCCAATATATACATAGATATGAGCTCCTGGGTCTAACACCCCTACAATAATAATAATAAAAACAGACTTAATAACAAACGTGAAGTTCCCCTCTTCTAATAAAAGTTGTTTCTTCTCTGCTTCCCAAATACTTACAGCATATCTGTGACTTACTAGAGCACCAAAGTAAAAATGGCTGAGACTATCCTTAAAGTGTTGTTGCTGAGGAAATACTAGGCAAGCTGTTTTCACTTGCTACTGACCTAATCAACCTTGCCTGGGGTTTCAAGGAACATATAGAAAAGGTCATGTGTTATGGTTAGCATTTTTCACTTTTGAGAGGGAAGGGCCCTTTTTGGATTGAAAATTCACTAACGAAGAATGAAGAAAAATAGTTTAGATCAAATGATTGGATGTAATTTTTCTTTTTAATTTTTAATATTTGTGATTAGTTTTGGAATTTGAATGTACAGATGCATAAACATAAAAATAAAAAAATAAAAAAAAAAATGACCACTTATTTATGCCTCTATCTAATATGGATTTTTTATTGACAATTTAATGTGATTGTCTTAAAATAAATGAATTGCCTTTATTTTTCTATAATATTAATAAATTTAATAGTACATTCATAAACTATTTTATAATATTTTTACAAACTATTGATAATTGTGTAAAACATACAACACCTCATTGTTTGGCTAGCTTTTACTTAAAGGTCAAAAGGATAAAATATGATTAATAAAACTACGTAAGTCGAATTTTAATAAACTACATAAGATTTGATATAGAATTTGTGTGCATTTAACAACTTATTAAAAGCTAGCATTTAACTTAAACTATCTATTTATTTATATGTCTCACACTACTTTTTGTTTAAGTTTTATTTCAAATAATTTAAATTTTAGTTTTTTAAAAATAAGTTAACTCGTAACTTTTTTTTTTTCATATTATGTATATATAAATTACAAAAAAAAAAAGTAATTTCAAAATGGACACTTAAAAGAAAAAGAAAAAAAAAATTATGTAGACAAGCGTAGGTGAATTGCCTAAAAAGAATTTTCTTTTAATGAAAAAAAAAGTTAAAGTTGATTAGAAAGGCCTAAAAAAAGAAGTTAAAGTATAAATTAGAAAAACTAAATAAAAAAAAAGGTGAAGTAAAAAGTGTTGATTGAATAATGACAAAAATGGTCAAACGTTACAATAATTATAAAGGATGAAACTCATTCAAGTGGATGGTGACGATGGCTATTTTTTTTTTTTTTTTTAAGAAACAAATACACCCAAGAGAGAGAGAAGACGATAGCCAAAATTTTGATAGACTTCGGATAAGATTTCTTATTTTGGTTTTGCTTTTTTGTTTTATTTGTTTACACCATTGAGTTTAGGTTTGACATGGTGAAGAGGACCAAAATTTAGACATTAGGTAAGATTTGATTTTTTTTTTCTTCTTATGTGATTGCATTTGTGTTTCACCTAAATTGATTAGGGTCAAGATTGAATTGAATTAAAACTATAATCAAAAGGAGTCACTACTTTTAAACACATATGACATGAGTTTAGTTTAGATCAGAATTAATACGTAAATTTTTTTTTATTAAAAATTAAAGAGAAATTAATCAAAATTTTAAAAATATTTCAAAATTCAATATATTTAGAGAATTCATTAATTTTTCTCGGGATAATTACAGTAAACCCACCTGTGATATGACCGTTTTCACTTTGCCTACCCGTGGTTCAATCATTTATACTTTGCCTACCTAAGGTTAGTTCCGTTAGCCTTCTGTAATCCACTTCTCCATTTGCCGTTAGAAAACATATTTTTAGGCAAAAACAAATATAACAAGAATAAAAAAAATTAAAGTTTCCAATTTTTACAAAAAAAGGTATGAACATTACTGGTGTTTTGTTTTCTTTACAATAGGAAATGATCTAATCTAACACAAGTTGAAGAGCATTAAATCTAATTTAATTAAAATTTTATAATTAAAAAACATTTCTTAATGTTCTTCAACTTGTTCTTCATTTTACAACTGGTTCTTTGAATTCTTCATCTTCTTCTCCAAAATCTAACACAATCAACACCAAACTCTCAGCAAATCAAACTCATAAATTTAGTAAACAAACCAACCTAGATCAAATTCAGATCAAGAAACCAATCACAACAAACTCAGAAAAACACAATCAAACTCAGACCAACACAATCAAACCCAAAATCAAACCCAGATCCTACCACCACTAACCAACACAATCAAACCACCACCACCCCGCCGACCAAACCAAAGATCCACCCCACCAATCAGTCACCAAACCCACCAAACCAGTCACCAAACCCACCTATTAGTTAACAAACCCACGCTAACAAAGTAACCAAACCCACTACCACCATCGTTGATCAAAAAAAAGAGAGGAAGAGGGATTTCGCAATCATCAACGGACTGGGCGGAGGCCGAGATCGAGCTCCATTTTGGCCGAGACGGAGGCCGAGATCCGAACGGAGGTTGAGATCGAGCTCCATTCTCTCTAAACCATCGCCGGCCTTCTTCCCGGATCTGCTCCAAACCGCCGAGACGGATACGAGAACGAAGAAAATCAGATGAACCCACAATCAAAACCACAAAAAAATGAAACCCATGAAGCAAGAATGAAGGAAAATGAAACCCATCACTGTGCTTTGGTTAAGGAAACTTTTTTGGGAACGAAAGGCTATGTGGCTCGAGTCCTTTGCCTACTTGTTTGTTCACCAATACATCTCCAGCGACTGCATCGGCTCAGACGGTGCCATCGAACCTGAGTTTGTTACCAGAAGCGCCTGTACTAAGTCAAGCAAAAGGAAAATTGTCTTCAAAGAAATGGTTAAGTACTAGTGTGATTGTGGCTATTGTGATAGCAAATGTGTTGTCAGCCATTGGAGAAAGAGTTGGATCTGGAAGCTATTGGATTTTTTTTATTTATATTTGATTTGTATTCCTCCAATTTATTCCCCTAGAAGTTCTTTAGTAATCAAAATCCCTAATTTTTTTTATTCTTGTTATATTTGTTTTTGCCTAAAAATGTGTTATTTTAACGGCAAATGAAGAGGTGGGTTACGGAAGGCTAACGGAACTAACCTCAAGTGGGCAAAGTGTAAATGATTGAACTACGGGTAGATAAAGTGAAAACGGGCTATACCATAGGTGAATTTACTGTAATTATTCCATTTTTTCCATTTAAAAATGTTTAAAGGTGAAATATTGTTCCAAAGAGGGGCATTTAGAGGAGTTCGCCAAACGAGGAATTTCTTTGAAGATGAGAAGAAATAAAGCAAAAAGTGATTCATGCACAATGTACTATCAAAGAGACTTTGAAATCGGTGGAAGACAATTTGTAACAATGAAGGTTACATTTTTTCTGTCTAAAAATGTGAACATAAGAAAAAAAAAAAAAAAAAAAAAAAAAGGGTAAAAAATTTCAAGCGTGACTGTGAACATGAGAAATTAAAGAAGATAGTGATGGCTTCGGTCCTACAAGGTTCCATTTACTTTACTAAAGAACAAAAAAAAAAAAAAACAAACTTAATAGATGTGAAGTTCCTCTCTTCTAATGATAGTTGTTTCTTCTCTGCTTTCCAAATACTCACAGCATATCTGTGACTTACTAGAGCACCAAAGTAAAAATGGCTGAGACTATCCTTAAAATGTTGTTGCTGAGGAAATACTAGGCAAGCTGATTTCACTTGCTACTGACCCAGGGCCTGTTTGGTGCTGTTATTTAAACAATAATTTTCAGTGTTTAAATATCACAACACATAGTTCTACAACATTTTTTAATTTACACGTATTTTCATAACACTTAAACTACGCTATTAAAAATTTCTTACCAAGTAAGCCCTTAATCAACCTTGCCTGGGGTTCCAAGGATCATATAGAAGAGGTCGTGTGTTATGGTTAGCATTTTTCACGTTTGAGAAGTGTAGTTTGACGCTAGTTGGAGACTCTTGGTGGATGAAAGTGCGTATGCATGATTAGCATCCATCCCAAACGTGTTCATTAATTCATTTGATGGACTTTGCTTGGCTGACTGAATAGTACCTATGTCTTAGCTCTTATCTACATTACTTTCCCAAGCCTCCATGACAGCAAGAGGAAGGGATACACATTTACAAAAATGTGATATATTTGAGTACAAAACATACCTGCTTAATTCATGAACTACGTACAAAGTTGACATTCCTTTTGTCTTTAGATCCAACAAAAACAACAACACAAAAGAATTTGTCAAGATTGATGCATCATTCAACAATGGTTGAATCTCCCAACGTGCCTCATCCAAATTCTTATTTAAGGCATCAACATGGATTTTAGAATCACCCTCAACAATTATACATTGGAACTTATCATCTCTGACCAATCGTAAATCCCAAACTATGGTAGAAGCTTTAGCAAAACCAGGACTACATGACATTATGCTTCTAGGTGGGCTGTAAACCACTTTAACTATACTTGTATAGTTCATTATATTTTAAATATGGTTGTAACATTGTTTTTTTTTTTAATTTAATTTAATTTTTATATAAGGTTGTAACATCGTTTATAACCTTAGCAATAATCCGATCTAATTTTCTTAATGATTTGTTATTTCTAGCTGGATATATGTTGTGATCATTTGTACTAAACTATTACTTGGTTCAAGTTTGGTGGATACACACTTCAAACATTTGCAACATTGTTTGACATTTAACACTGACGCAATTAACCATCGTAAATTGATGGATCATATTGAACAAATCCAAACCATAAGGTAGAATTGTTTAAATTTAAGCAATTAAAGGAATAAATCTAAGGAACAAAATTATTGATTTTAAAAAAAAAAAAAAACCCAAATATGCGCTAACAAGAAATAAAATTCTAAAAATAAATTAAAATGATTACAACTTACAAGTTGGGAAACAAAGAATAAAATCAAGGACTTATAATTTTATTATATTTGCAAAAAAAAAAAAAATGTTTTCTTAGAATAAAAAGAAAAATAACAAAATGAGATGCTTTAATGTTTTTATTTTTTATTTCTTAAACTGGTACAAAATAATAATAATAATAAATCAGTTCTGACGTAAAGTACCACTTGCTCTAGGTTTGAGATTGATTTAGGCTTTAATTAGCGATGTTGTTTAACATTAATTAATAGTGACAGTACAAACGACCACTAATAAAAGGAAATTTTTTTATGGAGATAAAAAAAAATAACAAAATGAGATGCTTTAATAAAACTGGAACAAAATTTAAAAAATAATAAATTAGTTCTGACTTTAAGTACCACTTGCTCTAGGTTTGAGATTGATTTAGGCTTTAACCATGTATCTATGCTATTTAACATTTATAGTCCGTTTGGATAACGCTTATTTTGTTGAAAACTAAAAACTAAAAATACTGTGGCAAATAAGTGAAAAACGTGTATGGATTATTTTTGAGTCCAAGTACTATAGCTCAGCTGAAAACCCGTTTTTACTTTCTTTTCTTTTTTTCTTTTTTTTTTTTTTCTCTTTCTCATCTATTTACTTCTCACCCACCCTAGCTAACGCTTGTGTCTAGAGAGTTTCACACCCACTAGAGAAAGGAAGAGAGGAAGTGACGCCGGTGAAGAGCCGAGGAAGACAACCCAGTCCGACGCCGGCGAAGATCGGGTTCCCTCAGTGGTGGTGGATGGGTTAATCGGCGGTGGGTTTGATTTGCATTTTCTAGGTAGATCTGTTTGATCGGTTGTTGGGTTTGATTGGTTTCATTTACTGGGGTTGATTGGTTCCATTTGCTGGGTAGATCCGTTTGATCAGTTACGTTTGCTAGGTTTCATCGTTTGATTAGTTGATCATTTGTTGGGTTTTATCGTTTGATCGATTGGTCGTTTGATGGGTTTGATTTTTTTTTTTTTCACATGGGTTTGATTTTTATGGTTTTGGTTTCACTGTTTTGATCTTCTGTTTTGAAAGGTTTGCTAGGTTTTTCTGGGAAGAACATGAAGAACACGCATGCGTGCGTTTGAACATCTTGGTGGCGTTGTTGATTGGTGTGGTGTTGGTGGTGGTGCACGCCACAGTGAGAAAGACTAATGATTTGTCATTGGATGAAGAAGCTTCTGGGTTGATTGAAACAGTACATGCGTTGAAGGAAAAATAAGCTCCGCGTTTCAGTTCCCAGACTTGGCGTTTTCCTTCGTTACTGTTTGCGTGGGTCCCACCTTAATCCAAACGCAAATGCTGAAACGCCCCTTGAAAACGCAATCCAAACACATGGGTCCGTTTGGCAAAGATTATTTTTGTCAACTTATTTTATTATTCAGCTTATTTTTAGTACTATTTATGTGTTCTACTGAACTTTTTGGTACTATTTATGAGTCTCCTTGTACTATTTTAGCTAACTTTTACTTTTATCTACAGTACATTTAGTAAGAAGTTTTCAATTTCAGTAAAATAATAAGCAGATCCCAAATGGACCTTTAATAGTGACAGTACTAATGAACCACTGATAAAAGGATTTTTTTTTTTTTTTTTTATGGTGATAAAACTAACTCTTAAACAAAGAGATCGAAAATGTTTAAATTTAAACTATAAAGATCAAAATGATAACAAATATAAATTTGGAGGAAACAATTGTGAATCAATAAAAAATAAAAACTACAAGTTAACGAGAACCAAAGCACAAAACTAAGGACTTGTTTTGTCATATTTTCTGAAAATTGTTTCTAAAATTATTGCTTTCTATGAGTGTACGTTGGTCTTGCTTGCTCAAGCCTGGATCCCTCATCTTGAAAGACACAACCCATCTTCTTTCGGCCAGTTGTGGTGGGTTGAAATTTTAGCACAATTCACATGCTCTTTAGCGTAAAATATTTGACCTTTTAAATGACTTGGATAGCCCTCGAAATCTCCCTTTTTACACGAAGATTTGACCTTTGAAAAGAACTACGTTAAGAAGAGATGAATTTTTTATATGAGTAGTTTCATTACACACTTAACTGATACACAAAAAATTTGAGTGTATCATTGTACTAGACACAAGTTGTGTCTTATTTTCTATGTGCAATAATGTGTAGTAGTGTGTAAGTGTGACTAGATTTTTCCTTTTGATATTATAGCTATTAGAGAAAGGATGGGAAATGTCTATCAGTCACACAAACTTACGCACGTGCATTTTAAACTCAAATTATGACTTGAAATTATAATTTTAGTTCAAAAAGAATTTTTTTTTTTTTTTTTTTTCAGTTTAAAACCTAGGTGTGTGTTCGTGTGTAATAAATACACCTTTTTTTTTGAAAATATCGTTTAAATCAATAAAGATAGAATAGAATTTTTAAAGAATATAAAAACTCCTTCTAAGCATTAGAATTTGTGTAGCTAAAAATAACTATTGTAGATCCTTAAAAAAAAATTAAAGAAAAACATTTTAGATAAAAGGATCATATATATAGAACAAATCCAAACTATAAAGCATGTAGAATTGTTTAAATTTGAGCAATCAATGCAAAATTAATAAAGAATCTAAATTTTGAGGAACCAAATTATTGGTTTTTTTTAATAAAAGAAATCCAAATATACGCTTACAAGAAATAAAATTTAAAAAAAAATAAAAATAATTACAAGTTAATTGGGAGATAAATAATAAAATCATGGACTTAATTAATTTTGTTATGTTTGCCAAAAAAATTATAAAAAAAAAAATTATGTTTTCTTAGAATAAAAAGAAAATTTACATAATGAGATGGTTTAATCTTTAATGTTTTTACTTTTTTCTTAAACCGTAACAAAATAAAAAATCAGTTCTGACTGAGCACCACTTGCTCTAAGTTTGAGATTGATTTAGGCTTTAAAAATTTATGATGTTGTTTAACATTTAATAGTAACAGTACTAACGCCATTGATAAATGGACAAAATTGAACAACTCTTAAAGAACAAGATTGAAAATGTTTAAAATTAAAATATAGAGTTCAAATTGATAACAAATTTAAATTTAGAGGAAACAATTGTGAATCAATAAGAAATAAAAACTACAACTTAACGGGAACAAAAGCACAAAATTAAGGACTTTTTTTTTTAATTAAGAAGTACGGACACAAACACAGATCCGGGGATGACATAGTGAGATGAGCAATTTTAAAAAATTACAATATAAAATTATCAATAGAACACTGATTTAATATAAATACAATACAAATACGACACCCTAAATAGAGTGTACAAGTTACTAGCTTTGTTTTTTTGCTTGGTTGGTGTTTTCAAATAGAGAGATGCTAAGTGCACAATATTTTTACAACAAATCACAGGTGCTTAGTTTTTATTAGTTCAAATTTGAACCTAACACTAAGATTACTTTTTTGCCCCAATAATAACAACCAGTAACAACTTACCACTTAGGATTTGTTGTAAAAATGTTGTGGGCTCCAATAATAACAACTAGTAACAACTTGACACTTAGAATTTGTTGTAAAAATGTTGTGGACATATCATTTCTCTTTCAAATAACCATTTTTCAGTTTTTAAACAAAATTTCACACATTTTCATACACTTTTTCATCTACATGTATTTTTATAAATATTTTTAAATAACAATTTTTAATTTTTAAACACATACATCAAATGGGTACTTAGCTTCTTTTTTTGCCATGTTTTCATAAAACGGCTTCTAAAATACATGTTTTCTATGAGTGCTGGTCCTGCTTGTTCAAGGCTGGGACCCCTCCACCTTGAAAGACACAACCCATCATCTTTCGGCGTAGTGATGGTCCTACTTGTCCTAATAATGGTGCCTTTTTTTCTTTCGGCCAGTGGGGGTGGGTTGAAAATTTAGCACAATTCACATGCTCTTTAGCCTAAATATTGGGCCTTTTAAAAGACTGTATAGGCCCTCGAAACTACCCTTTTCACTCGAAGATTTGACTGTAGAAAATTACATACTCACTAATGCAACTCAAATTGATTTCTTTTTTTTTTTTTTGAAAACCCAACTCAAATTGATTTCAGTTCATTTTTTGTTTGTACATGCAACAGTGTGTATTAATCTATATGTAACAAAATTTTCCCTTTTGATATTATAGGCTTTAAAGAAAATATGAGAAATAACTTTTACACACGTAAATGTACATACACGCATTTTAAAGAATATAAAAACTCCTTGTAAATTGGTGGACCACTCCTCGTCTCGTCTCTTCCTCTTATTGTTCAAACAAAAGAATGAGATCAAAGTTCAGTCATTTTAAATTCAAACCAAAGACTTTAAAGAATCAAGTAGATTTTGATCCCTCTTTAATCTTTTTTTTTTTTAATTATATTAATTTGAAAGAAATGGTGTTGGAGAGAAAAGAGCAGCCATTAGGAATCCCATAAAATGAGGCAAACAATTTTTTTTTTTTTTTTGGTTTTGCTCTCCAACATGAGTCAGCACGGCATAAAAAGAATTAGAATGAGATTTAGAATTAGAATGAAAACAGTTATATTTTAGAATTGACAAAACTTAGCTACAGTACCATATATGCTATTCCTTAAATTCACCTTATAAAATTCAGTTATGAGGCTACTTAATTAAAAAATACACTTCTATTTTATGAGAAAAAATTTACATAGCAAAATCTTAAAAAGGGAACCGAAAGAGCAGCACCTAAATACTTTACCTAAATCTTACCATTTTAGGATTACTTTTGAAAAATATTTCTGAGTTTGGTCATGACACGTGAAAGCATACACAATTTTCCCATGGGTACCTTGGGGAACGTAAATATTGTTTGAAGAGAATATTGAAAACGGGGAGGATGGAAAATATGGAAAGGAAAATATGGTAAAAAATGGCATTTTCCACCGTTTGGTTCAAGAAAGAAAACAAGAGAGACAGAACGATGCTAAATGGTGTAATTTACACCAATACCCTCACTTTATTACACTCACCTACCCCTCTCACTTTATTTCTTATATATTATTTAATAATGACATAATAATCAATTTATATAAACTACATTTTCCATCCTCCCTTCTCTCCAACCAAACAAAAAAATTTTCCACCCTCCCACTTTTTCATCCCTCCAACTGAACACATATGAGGGAAAACCAAATCTTTTCCATCATCTCACTAATTTTCTATCCTCCTACTTTTTCACTCTTCCAACCAAACGGACCCTAAGAGAGATAGATCTGCTAATTATAATTTTTTCAAGTAGGTGATATTTTATTTCTATCTAAAGCAGATAAATTAAGGGAATTGTTGGTTAGGTGGATCAAATGGAGCGCAAATCTTATTTTTTATCTTCAAACTTTCCGATGGTACGTATTAAAATAATTACCTTTAAGTTTCAGATTTATTCCGTTAAGAACTTTCGGTCTACTTTTGTTAAAATTTTTTAAAAAAATCTGGAAAATATTTTTCAATAATTAATGAATTTTGATTTTTAATTTAAAAATTTTGAAGAAAATTTTAAAAAATTGGAAAATGAATTACAACATATAACCCAAAGTTGATAGAAAAGCCGTAATTGAATAAACTTGAAAGTTAGATGACTAAAATGAATGAAAGCAAAGTTAAAGGACTTAAATGAATTTTGATGAAACATAGAGGGTGTAATTTGCGTTTTAGCCTATTATTAATTATTGGGTCATATTAACAAATACTCTTAGGGTATTTGTTAATTGACCATTTTAAGAAAGTTTTGATACTACCTTATAAAAAATATAAAAAATTGTGAAAAAAATAATTTTTCTTTTTAATTTCTTTTTCCATAAAATTTAAAAAAAATATATTTTCTAAATCAATGTATAAAAAGGGTATTAAGGTAATTTAACAAACCTTTCTTATACGTTGTCACGTAGCATCATCATTAATTATTCTTATAAAAGAGCTGAAATTTCTTTATCATGACTCATGAAAGAGTTTTCTTGCTGCCAAGAACAAAAGAAAATACAAAACTATCGTCTCCTTGTTGAGAGAGAGAGAGAGAGAGAGCTTACCTTCTCGTCGGTGCTGGTAAGTTTCATTGAGATCTTATGAATGATTATTACTTCCTTGCTCTTGTCCTTCGATGACTTTTTTTTTTTTTTTTTTTTTATCAATTTCGATTTAGATATGAGTGTTATTAATTTTTTTTTTTTTTTTTTTTTTCATTTTTAGGTTTAGAATTTTTTAGATCAACTTTGACATCCACTGCTGCTATTGTCACGCTTCCAAACATCCATTGGCTGCATCTACCTATTTGCGAGCTCTTCTATCTCTCTGATAATATAGTAAGTGCTCTCTAATCATGTCTTTCACGCTATTTATTTTTTATTTTTTATTTTTTTTCCCTTGAATAGTATAGTTCACTGAGTTAGTTCTATCACGTTTAGGCTTAATCTAACCATTAAGAGCTGCGCTCGCCTTATTAGTTTTACTCAAAGGGGATCTCTCTTGGAATCTCCTTTGATTATTCTTATTCATGATGGGTCGACTAGAAACAGTTACTGAGAATTGATACAACGAGTGGGCGAGTAAGGTTATTGATAATAAAATGTTTAATGTTTTACATTACATACTACATATTAATTATGTCGTTTTTTCAAATAAAGACATTCATATATATATATATATATATATATATATATTATGTCATTAGTTATACCCACATAAAATTTTTTTGGATAAATTCATCGTACATGATGAATAGAAATCTATAACTATCACATCTTCTATAAATTATTTATTTTGTTTTTATTTTAAAAAAATCATACATAAAATATTAGTTAATGATTTGAATAATAAACTTTATCCTATATATTGACATAAAATTTCATGTGTTTTTTTTTCTAAATAAAAAATAGATATATAATCCCACACCAAATTATATATATAAACACATCTCCTTTGACTCTTTATTTTTTTTAATAAATAGTGGGTACAACACACAAGTTCATTGTACCTTTTATGATAATGTTATGCACCTAGGAGTAGTCTAGCATACCTTGCCATGTAGTTTTCAAATATTTTTTAGGGAGAAAAAGTTAAAAAACGGGCAGGCCATGGATCGGATCAGTTTGGCCCGCAAAAAAAGGATGGGCCGTGGGTTGGCCCATATTAATTAGGGCCAAAAAATTGGGTTTGGACAGGGCCAAAACGGGTCAGTTTGGGCCGGGCCAATAGTCTTTATTTTTTATAAACTAAAAAACATATAAATATAAAAAATATGAACCAACATACCATTTGCTTGGGGTGTTTTTCTTTGTTTGAACACGTGTGGTTCTTTAATACGTTAGTAGCTAAGTTCAGATTTGATGGGGGTAGTCGAGTATGAAATGCATGCCAATGGGTCACCCTTTGTCCTCTACTTTTTCGTTGAACAATGAAATAATATAATTAATAAGTGAAATAAAATAAATGATGATGAGAAATGCCACTAACACCCGAGCATATATTTAGAAACCCCATAATAAAAAAATTACTGTTTAATTACCTTTAAACTAAAAATAACAATTAGTCCAATGAAAGTAATTAACTAAATTTCATATTGCTAGCTAGCACTAACTGTAAACCACTTGTTTTTATTATTATTTTTAATGTGAATATTTCATTGAACGAAGCAAAAGATATACATCTCTTTCAAAAATATGATATATTTTTTTATCAAAAAAAGAAAAAGACATATTTGAGTACAAAACATACATGCTTTAGTTTATGAGCTACAGATTATGAGATACAGAGTTAACATCCCTTTGATCCAACAAAACAACATAAAAGAATTAGCCAAGACTAATGCATCATAGTTTTTTTTTTTTTTTTTTGAGATTAGGTTGTAACATTGATTTTAACCTTAGCACTAATCCAATCTAATTTTCTTAATAATTTGTTATTTCTAGCTGGATTTTTGGTGTGATCCTTGGTACTAAACTATTACTTGGTTCAAGTTTGGTGGATACACACTTCAAACATTTGCAATGTTGTTTGACATTTAACATTGATGCAATTAACCATCGTAGATTGATGGATCATATATTGAACAAATCTAAACCATAAGGTAGAATTGTTTAAATTTGAGAAAGCAATGCAAAATTAATAAAGATTCTAAATTTTGAGGAACAAAATTATTGATTTAAAAAAAAATCCAAATATGCTCTAACAAGGAATAAAATTCTAAAAATAAATAAAAATAATTACAACTTACAAGTTGGGAAACAAAGAATAAAATAAAGGACTCAATTTTATTATATTTGCAAAAAAAAATTTAAAAATGTTTTCTTAGAATAAAAAGAAAAATAACAAAAAGAGATGCTTTAGTTTTTTTATTTATTTTTCTTAAACTGGAACAAAATAATAAATAAAAAATTTGTTCTGACTTTAAGTACCACTTGCTCTAGGTTTGAGATTGATTTTGGCATTAACCATTTAGTGATGTTGTTTAACAAGTAATAGTGACAGTACTAATGAACCACTGATAAAAGGACTTTTTTTTTAATGGAGATAAAAGGACAAAATTTAACTAACTCTTAAACAACGAGATCACAAATGTTTAAATTTAAACTATAAAGATCAAATTGATAACAAATATAAATTCGGAGGAAACAATTGTGAATCAATAAGAAATAAAAACTACAAGTTAACGAAAACCAAAGCACAAAACTAAGGACTTGTTTTGTCATATTTTCTGAAAACAGTTTCTAAAACTATTGCTTTCTATGAGTGGTCCTGCTTGCTCAAGCCTGGACCCCTCATCTTGAAAGACACAACCCATCTTCTTTCGGCCAGTAGTGGTGGGTTGAAATTTTTGCACAAATCACATGCTCTTTAGCGTAAAATTTTGACCTCTAAAACGACTTGTATAGCCCTCGAAACTCCCCTTTTCACACGAAGATTTGACCTTTGAAAAGAACTACGTTAAGAAGAGATGAATTTTTTATGAGTAGTTTCGTTACACACTTACTGGTACACGCAAAAAATTTGAGTATACTGCACTGGACACAAATCATATCTTATTTTCTGTGTGCAATAATGCGTATTAGGGTGTGTTTGTTTCGACTGAAAATCAGTTTTAGAAATTGTTTTCCGTAAAATATGGTGTTTGGTTGGCTTGGAAAATTCGGTCAAACTGAAAACATTTTCAGTTTGACTGGAAAATTGGCTTGAAACGACTGAAAATCAATTCACTTGAAATTTTCACTTCAAACTGGGAAAAAGCACGCGAGACAGAGAGAGAGAGAACGAGAAGAGAGGGAGACAGAGAACGACGAGAGAGAGCACGACGAAGAGAGAGAGAGAGAGAGGACGACGATCTTGCGCCGGCGATCGCCAGATTGTGCCGCGATTGTGAGGCCGCGCCACGATCGCGAGGCGGAGATCGCGAGGCCGCGACGCGATCGCTAGGCCGTGACGGGATCGCGACACCGCGATGGAGATCGCGAGGCCGCGAGGCGGCAATCGCAAGATCGAGCCGCCTCACGATCGCGATCGCGGCACAACGCGGCGCGATGCCTGGCGATCTGGCCGGCGCGACGCCTCGCGATCTGGCCGGTGCGGGTTGTTCGTTGTTCTGATTTTTGTTTGTTTAAAAGTTGATGGATTGTAATTTTGTATTATAAAATTTGTTTGGAATATGAGAAAATGGCTGAGAAAATGTGAGAAATCAATGAAAAATTTAGATTTTTAGAATGTTACCAAACACTTGAAAATATTTTCCAAAGTATTTTCTAAAATGCTACCAAACACCTAAACATATTTTCCTTTCCCGAAAATATATTCCTGAAAATATTTTCTTTTTCTGAAAATGATTTTCGTTGAGCCAATTGCAGCCTTAGTGTATGTGTAGCTAGATTTTTTTTCTTTTGATATTATAACCATTAGAGAAAGGATGGGAAATGTCTATCAGTCACACAAACTAATACACGTGCATTTTAAACTCAAATTATGACTTAAAATTATAATTTTAGTTCAAAAAGTTTTTTTTTTTTTTTTTTTAGTTTAAAATCTAGGTGTGTGTTCGTGTGTAATAAATACATCCCTTTCTGAAAATATAACCATTTAAATCAATAATGATAAATTTTTTAAAGAATATAAGAACTCCTAAGTATTAGCATATATGTTGCTAAAAATAACCACTGTAGATCCTTAAAAAAAAAAAAAAAAAAAAAAAAACATTTTAGATAAAGAGATCATATATATAGAACAAATCCAAACTATAAAGTACGTAGAATTGTTTAAATTTGAGCAATCAATACAAAAATAATAAAGAATCTAAATTTTGAGGAACCAAATTATTTTTTTTTCTTTTATAAAAGAAATCCAAATATGCACTAATAAGAAATAAAATTTAAAAATAAATAAAAATAATTACAAGTTAATTGGGAAACAAAGAATAAAATCAGGGACTTAATTAATTTTGTTGTGTTCGCCAAAAAAATTTAAAAAATAAAATATGTTTTCTTAGAATAAAAAGAAAATTAACAAAATGAGATGGTTTAATGTTTTTACTTTTATCTTAAAGTGGAACAAAATAAAAAATTAGTTCTGACTGAGCACCACTTGCTTTAAGTTTGAGATTGATTTAGGCTTTAAACATTTACGATGTTGTTTAACATTTAATAGTAACAGTACTAACGCCATTGATAAATGGACAAAATCGAACAATTCTTAAACAACAAGATTGAAAATGTTTAAAATTTAACTATAAAGATCAAATTGATAACAAATTTAAATTTATAGGAAACAATTGTGAATCAATAAGAAATAAAAACTACAAGTTAACTAGAATGAAAACACAAAATTAAGGACTTTTTTTCTAATTAAGAAGTACAGACACAAACACGAATATGGGTACGACATAGTGATATGAGCAATTTCAAAAAATTATAACATAAAATTATCAATAAAATACTGATATAAGATATATACAACACAAATACGACACTCTAAATAGTGTACAAGTTTCTAGCTTTTTTTTGCCATGTTTAGTTTTTTTTTTTTTGTTTGGCCACGTTTTCATAAAACAGTTTCTAAAATACGTGTCTTCTATGAGTGCTGGTCCTGCTAGTTCAAGGCTGGATCCCTCCATCTTGAAAGACACAACCCATCATCTTTCGGCGGAGTGATGGTCCTACTTTTCCTAATAATTGTGCCTTTTTTTCTTTCGGCCAGTGGGGGTGGGGTGGGTTGAAATTTTAGCACAATTCACATGCTCTTTTGCCTAAATATTTGACCTTCTAAAAGCCTGTATAGGCCCTCGAAACTTCCCTTTTCACTCGAAGATTTGACTGTAGAAAATTACATGCTCACTATGCACACCAAAAAAAAAATTTGAACTCAAATTAATTTCAGTTCATTTTTTGTTTGAGCATGCAACAGTGTGTATTAATCTACATGTAACACAATTTTCCCTTTTGATATTATAGGCTTTAAAGAAAATATGAGAAATAACTTTTACACACATAGATGTATGTACAAGCATTTTAAAGAATATAAGAACTACTTGTAAATTGGTGGACCACTCCTCCTCTCGTTTCGTCTCTTCCTCTTATTGTTCAAACAAAAGAATGAGATCAAAATTCAGTCATTTTAAATTCAAACCAAAGACTTTAAAGAATCAAGTTGATTTTGATCCCTCTTCAATCTTTTTTTTTTTTTTATATTAATTATATTGATTTGAAAGAAATGGTGTTGGAGAGAAAGGAGCAGCCATTAGGAATCCCATAAGATGAGGCAAACAATTTTTTGTTTTTTTGGCTCTCCAGCATGCGTCAACACGGCATAAAAAGAATTATAATGAGATTTAGAATGAAAACAATTATATTTTAAAATAGATAAAACTTAATTACAGTACTTTAAGTGCTATTATTTATATTTTCTTTATAAAATTCAGTCACGTGGTTACTTAATTAAAACATACACTTTCATTTTATGAGAAAAAATTTACAGAGCAAAATCTTAAAAAGAGAATCTAATAAACAACACCTAAGTATTTTACTCAAACCTTTCTCTTTTAAAATTACTTTTGAATAATATTTCTGAGTTTGTTCATGACACGTGAAAGTGAAAGCTTACACAATTTACCCATGGGTATATACCTTGGGGAACGTAAATATTGTTTGAACAGAATACTGACGGAGGTAGATCTGCTAATTATAATTTTGTCAAGTGGGTGATATTTTATTTCTGACTAAAACAGATAAATTAAGGGAATTGTTGGTTAGGTGGATCAGATGGAGTGCACATCTTATTTTTATCTTCAAACTTTCCGATAGTACATATTAGAATAATTACCTTTAAGTTTCATATTTATTCAGTTAAGACCTTTCTATTTACTTTTGTTAAATTATTTTGAAAAAAAAAATTTGAAAAATATTTTTCAATAATTAATGAATTTTTTTTTATTTAAAAAGTTTGAAGAAAATTTTAAATAATGGGAAAATGAATTATAACATATAACCCAAAGTTAATAGAAAAGCCGTAATTAAATAAACTTTAAAGTTAGAGGACTGAAATGAACGAAAGCAAAGTTAAAGGACTTAAATGAATTTTGATGAAACAAAGAGGGTGTAATTTGTATTTTAGCCTATTATTAATTATTGGATCATATAAAATATAAAAATTGTGAAAAAAATAAATTATTTTTTTCTTTATCCATAAAAGATTTTTAAAAATATTTTCTAAATCAATGCATACAAGAGGGTATTAAGGTAATTTAACAAACCTTTCTTATAGGTTCTTACCTAGCATTCATCGTTAATTATTCTTATAAAAGAACTGAAATTTCTTTATCATGGCTCATGAAAGGGTAACTGCCAAGAACAAAAGAAAATACAAAACTATCGTCTCCTAGTTGAGAGAGAGAGAGCTTACCTTCTTGTCAGTGCTGGTAAGTTTCATTGACATCTTGTGAATGATTATTACTTTCTTGCTCTTGTCCTTTCATGACTTTTTTTTTTTTTTCAATTTGGATTTAGATCAACTTTGACATCCACTGCTGCTATTGTCACGCTTCCAAACATCCATTGCTTGCATCTGCCTATTTGCGAGCTCTTCTATCTCTCTGATAATATAGTAAGTGCTCTCTAATCAGGTCTTTCACGCTATTTATTTATTTATTTTCCCTTGAATAGTTATAGTTCACTGGGTTAGTTCTATCACGTTTAATTAGGCTTAATCTAACCATAAGAGCCGCGCTCGCCTTGGTTTTACTAAAAGGGGATCTCTCTTGGAGTCTCCTTCGATTATTCTTATTCATGATGGATCGACTAGAAATAGTTACTGAGAATTGATACAACGAGTGGGCGAGTAAGGTTATTGACAAATTTTTTAATGTTTTACATTACATACTACGTATTATGTTGTTTCTAAAAATAAAGATATACATATATATATATATATATATATATTATGTCATTGGTTATACCCACGTAAAAGTTTTTGGATAAATCCATCGCACATGATGAATAGAAATCGATATCTATCTCATCTTCTATAAATTATTTATTTTGTTTTTATTTTAAAAAAAATCATACATAAAATATTAGTTAATGATTCGAATAATATACTATATCCTATTAAGCGTGCCTAGAATCGCCTCCGCTACAATAATGGGGTCACAATGTACTTATATGTGGGGTTATGCTCGATCCTACTATTCTCTCTCTTCTTCTCTCCAAAATGTCCAACCCCTTTTCCTCTGGCTTCTACACCTTCTTATAGTCATTTGTTAGTGGAGTGGCTATCATTACCTTCTCCACTTACCCACACATTCCCATGCTCACCAAAATCCCAAGGGATCCTCATGAATTCAAAGGATTCCCTTAGAATTCGGTCTAGAAGCCGAACAATGTTCAGGAGTGGATCCTTTCCAGAACCATTAGTTGTCGGTGACCAATCTGATTGGGACTGTGCACAGATTTCCTTTGTGGTCAGCTTCCACCTCGCCGACCTCTTAGGAACTCCTCAAGTATTGTTGCCCCAATCCCTGGTATACAATTAGAGATTGGGCCCATTGCGATAAAGCCTGGGGTTATCTCCCCATGCGCATCGGGCTTACATCGCTAATGGGTCTTGGGTTTCATGTTGGGCTTTGTCCAGGTGGACTGACCTGGTTCCTTAGGCCCAGCTCACCCACACTTATATATTGGCATAAAATTTCATTTTTTTTTTTCTAAATAAAAAAGAGACGTATAATCCCACACCAAATTACATATACAAACACAAAAAATTTCAAGAATTTTTTTTTTTAATATTATATGAAAATTGGTGGTATATAAAAGTATTTAATTAAAACTAGTTTCAAAAATCCCACACACGCACATCTTAAGTAGAGGGAGGAGAAATAGGATCATGAACATTTTTATTACAAACATTGAGAAGTACTAGTTCGCCTAGAAAGCTACTAGTCTATTTATAGAGACATGGCAAACGGTCGGGTCGGGTCGGGTCGGGTTAATCGGGTTGCGGGTCAAACGGGCCAAATTAAAATAGTTGGGCCAATCAAGTTACTAGTGGGCCAGGCCAACCCATATTTTCAAATGAAAAATAAAATTAAAAAAACAAATAAATGCCAAATTTTTAGAGAGAATGAATCAAATCAATCAAGAAAACGAATTGTACATAATACCCCTATTTTTTGTTAATTATGTGGGCACCTACTATTACTAGACTATTTGTGTTACTATTATACATGTGTTATTATTATACTTTTGTATTTCTTTCCTCTACTACTTATTATTTAAATTAGTGTTAGACGTTTAGTAGTGTAAACGTGTAGTTATAGATACTTTTGTCTTTTGTATTTTTTTCACTTTAATTAACTTTTTTTTTTAATAAATGGGGGCATGACCATTGCCACTAGTCGCTACTAAATGGCTATGATGTCTTCTTCTTTCTTGGTAAAGAGAATAATGCATTAACCAACTAAAAGGCGTCTAAACCAGAGGCAACAAACTGATCATACAAAGTTCCAGCAGTACCTAATCTAAGCAAAAATACAACATCAAATGGGAGTTCCAAAAAAATAGTAAAATCTTGGTCCACGAGCACTCCCCTGCGAGCTAGTGCATCCGCACACTTATTTGCCTCCCTGTAGCAATGTTGGATTCGCACCATAGGGATCTCATTAAGCCCTTCTTTGTAATTAGTAACCAGCACATCAATGCCATTGGATTTCTCCAGATCTTTCTTCAAAGGATCAACTACAAACTTTGCATCAAGCTCAAACACAACCGTTGAGAGTTTAAGGGAGATACATAGTCGAATTCCATCTCTTAAAGCCCACAACTCCGCTACAACACTAGTGGCACAACCTATTGATCTCGCATAGCCTTTCACCCACTCTCCATCCTGATTACGGATGAATCCACCCCCTCCAGCCAGGCCGGGATTTCGCATGGACAAACCATCAAAATTTACCTTAAACCAACTGAAAGATGGAGGCAGCCACTTTACTTGGATCTTTGCTTTTGTCTGATTGTGCTTTTTGGTGATGCCCAAGTAAGCCATTTCAGCAACTTTGGCTAGTGTTTCGGCCTTTAAGTCTTTATGTTTGATTGCCTTCCCAAAAATAGTGCTATTCCGGTGTAACCAAAGCACCCAGAAAGCTATGGGAAATAAAATATCCCAATCTAGTTCGGAAACATCACATTGTTGCATTGACCTACAATTTAGTCTCAACCAATCCAAAATTTGGGTGCCATAAAACATAAAAGCAGAACACGGGGGAAAGAAGGAGTTCTAGAAAATTTGTGCCTTTGGGCAGTCCCTAAGAGCATGGCTGATCTTCTCAAGGGCTGCATTACACATGGGCAGATCGAATAGATATTCATACCTCTTTCGGCGAGGAGTGCACGCACAAGAATGCTCTGATGACAGCACTACCAAAGGAAGCACTTAATTTTTGGAAGGGTTGGAATTTTCCATACCCACACTCCATTGAAAGGTTGATTCGCTGACTTGTTTTCCTTTACATTAGCTAAATGATATGCATCTTTAAGTTGGCATTCTCCATTGGGAGAGGAACTCCAAGATAGTCTATCTTCTCTTAATTCGGAATAGGGAATCGGAGTGGCTTTTATTTCCATAAGGATCTCTTTGGGAAAAGAGAAGGAAATCCCCTCCCAATTCCAGCCGAGGAAGCTAGATATATCCCTCAATCTGACCTCTTTTTCTCCTCTAGTAAGCAGGCCAGAAATGCGGCTTCTGAGGGTGCCCGTATCCAGCCATTTGTCAAACCATAATGATAGGCCACTGTCTTTCCTAGCAACCCACTTAGCACCTTTACTGACAATGGCTTCACATTTCTTAATGCCGACCTAGGTGGATGAGCAGGAAGTGGTATTGAGAAGGTTAATAGGTCTACTCCTCTACCCTCGGTATTTATGAGATAGTACACAAGCCCATAATGATGATTTTTCGGTTTTGAACCTCCAATTTAGCTTAGCCAACAAGGCTGTGTTCTTTGGTTTGGTTGCTTGAATACCTAAGCCGCCTACCTCATTGTCCTTCATGATTTTTTTTCCATCCAATAAGGTGAATCTTTTTCTTCCTATCCGATGAGCCCCACATAAAGTTCCTGTTCAATTTGTCCACACCTTCAAGGATTTTAGGAGGGAGAGCCACACATTGCATCATGTAGTTAGGAATGGTGGATGTCACCGCTTGAGTCAATACAACTCTACCCGCTAAGGATAATAAATTTGCCTTCCAACTAGCCAACTTGCTCTGAATACGATCAATAATAAACCCGAAATCTTGAGGGATTCCCCTGTGCTTGATGGGAAAACCCAAATACTTCCCAAGGGAGGGAGTAGATCGAAATCCCAAGACCTCATAGAGTTCTTCTCTCGTGTTCTGATCCACATTGGGAGAAAAAAAGACCTGAGATTTCTCATCACTAATATTCTACCCCGATAATGTACAAAAGGAGTCAAGAACGTCTCTTATTGCAATGCAGTTTTTCTGGTCTGCCTTAGCGAAAAGCACAAGGTCGTTCGCAAACAATAAGTGCGAAAAGGTGGGTCCTCCCTAGGAAGACTTAACCGAATTCCAAAGCTTCTTATGGCATTTGTTTTCAATAAGTTCTCCCAGAAACTCTATGCAGAGAATAAAAAGATACGATGAAAGAAGGTCTCCCTGACGAATTCCTAGAGAGGGATTAAAAGGCTCTAATGCACCCCCATTGAACAAAATAGAAATAGAGGGGGAGGATATGCAACTCATGATTAGAGATATCAATTTGGTGGCCACTCAAAAAAGCTTAAGTGTGTCTCTAATAAAACTTCATTCTAATCGATCATAAGCCTTTTTCCAAGTCCAACTTAATTGCCATCACCCCCCTCTTCCTTTCTTCTTGGCCATAGAATGAATAATTTCTTGAACAATGATTGTATTGTCCAGACCTTTTCTCTCTGGAACAAAGGCTGATTGATAGGGAGAGATAAGCTTAGACAGAAAAGGCCAGATGCGGCCAACAATAATCTTCGTCACCACCTTATACACCGTGTTACACAAGCTGATTAGATGGTTGTTTTTCAAGGTTTCTGGACTCTTGCGCTTTGGTATAAACGTAATGAGGGTCTTGTTTAGGTATTCCGGAATTTCCCAGCATTAAAAATAGATTTCGCCTCCTTTTTCACAGGTTCCTTAACAACCAACCAAAACCGTTGGAAAAACCTCGCATGAAGGCCATCCGGACGGGGTGCTTTAAAAGGTTTCAGCCCCCATATACCAGCTGTGATCTCCTCATCAATCACAACAATGTCAATAGAAGTCGCTTCTTCCTTATTTAAATACGAGTGCCAAAATGGAGGGTTCCAATCTGCTAGTGATGTCAAGCAATGGTCTGAAGTAAAAAGTTCCATAAATCCCTTCCTAATGAAGTTAGCAATCTCTCTATCTCCATGCAACCAATTCCCTACTCTATCCTTCATACATAAAATACGGTTTCTTTTTCTTCGAACTAGAGCTGAAGTATGGTAAAAAGCAGTGTTAAGGTCACCCTCAACAAGCCAAAGGATTCTAGCCTTCATTACCCAAAACTCCTCCTCTAACTTGGTCACTTTCGCATACTCTATCCGCAACTTCCTTTCTAAATCCACCAAGAAATCATTAGGCCGAATGGACAAATTTTCTTGGATTCCTTTAAGCCTTGCCAATATTCTCCTTTTCCTATGAAAAAAAATTCCCAAATTCATTCTTGTCCCATGCATTGGCCTTTACTGTAAAAGAAGATTGAGCTTGCATCAAAGAAGGTTGGCTTAACCATGCATCTCTTACCACTCCCGGGAAGGAAGGGTGGGAGGGCCACATGGGTTGAAACCTAAAAGGCCTCGGGAATTGGAAAGTCCGATTATTATCCATACACAAATTCACAGGGCAACAATCCGATTCATTCCTTTCTAGATGGAAAACTGTTGCTTTAGGATAAAGAGAATTCCACTCGGCGTTGACAAACACCCTATCTATTCTCTCTTGGATTAGCTGAGACAACGGCCTACGATTAGACCAAGTGTTTCTAGGCCCAAAAAAGCCAATATCAATCAACTTACAATTATCTAGGCATTCTTTTAACCACAGAGCTCTACCTAAGTTAACTGGTCTCCCACCAAACTTATCATCCCCCATAAGTACTTCATTAAAATCTCCTACAATAACCCACGGCATGGAGTGAAAATTCAGCTACAGACTTGAGGTTTTCCCAAAGGAGGCATCTTTCTAAAAATATAACCGTTCAAATCAATAATGATAAATTTTTTAAAGAATGTAAGAACTCCTAAGTATTAGCATTTATGTTGCTAAAAATAACCATTGTAGATCCTTAAAAAAAATTTTAAAAAAAAACATTTTAGATAAAGGGATCATATATATATATAGAACAAATCCAAACTGTAAAGTACGTAGAATTGTTTAAATTTGAGCAATTAATACAAAATTAATAAGGAATCTAAATTTTGAGGAACCAAATTATTGGTTTTTTTTATAAAAGAAATCCAAAATGCGCTAACAAGAAATAAAATTTAAAAATAAATAAAAATAATTGCAAGTTAATTGGGAAACAAAGAATAAAATCATGGACTTAATTAATTTTGTTATGTTTGCCAAAAAAATTATAAAAAATATGTTTTCTTAGAATAAAAAGAAAATTAACAAAATGCGATGGTTTAATGTTTTTACTCTTTTCTTAAACTGGAACAAAATAAAAAATCAATTCTGACTGAGCACCACTTGCTCTAAGTTTGAGATTGATTTAGGCTTTAAACATTTACGATGTTGTTTAACATTTAATAGTAACCGTACTAAAGCCATTGATAAATGGACAAAATTGAACAACTCTTAAACAACAAGAATGAAAATGTTTAAAAACAGATTTAAATTTAGAGGAAACAATTGTGAATCAATAAGAAATAAAAACTGCAAGTTAACGAGAATGAAAGCACAAAATTAAGGAATTTTTTTTCTAATTAAGAAGTATGGACACATCTATGAATATGAGTACGACACAATAACATAAACAATTTTAAAAAATTACAATATAAAAAATGATCAATAGAGGACTGATATGATATGAATACAATACAAATACGATGCCCTGCGATAGTCTCTAAAATGCATGTTTTCTATGGGTGCTGCCGTGCTGGTCCTGCTTGGAAAAGGCTGGACACCATCTTGAAAGACACAACCCATCTTCTTTCAACGCAGTGATGGTCCTACTTGTCCTAATAATTGTGCCTTTTTTTTTTCTTTCGGCCGAAGGGGTGGATTGGAATTTTAGCACAATTCACATGCTCTCTAGCCTAAATATTTGACCTTTTAAAAGACTTGTATAAGCCCTCGAAACTTACCCTTTCATACGAAGATTTGACCGTAGAAAATTACGTACTAAGAGCATTTCCGACAGTTTTTTTAAATTTTTGTATTGTTTGAAGAATAAACAGTGACTTTTATCTTTTAACAATTCACTTTTTCAAATACATTTTTCAGGTTTTCTATTTCATTCTTTATCTCATTTAAATATTATTTTTTCATTCATTCATTATTCTTTTTTTATCATTATTTATTATTCCTATATTCATTATCAACAATTATATTTTTTAATGAAAAGTCTTATATTCACAACATTTTTCGCAATACTTTCACAAAAAAATTTATGTGAAAAGTTGTTGCTAGTTCTAATTTGAACCCATCACTGAAATTATTTTTTTACTCACCAACATTAACTAATTACAATCTGTTACTTAAAATTTATTATGAAAATATTATAGTAACATTTCTCAATTAGGATTTTTTTTTTTTATATTATTTCTCCTTTCTCTCATTTCATTTCCTCCATACGTTTTTTTTTCTTTTTTTTTTTCTTGTTTTGCTCCTCCACACACATTTTCCTATCTCTATCTGCCCCCCCACCCCATCTCTTTTATTTTCTTTCTCCCTCATTCAAGAACATTCCAGCTCTTCTCTCTTTTTGTTTCTCCAGCTCTCTCGCTTTCTTTTTTTTTTTTTTTAACTTGATTAAAGAACATTCGTCCCCAACGCAGTCCAGATGGGTCAGATGGCTTCTATCTTCTTCTTTTTCTTTTTCTTTTTGCTTTTATTATTATGATTTGATTAATTTTAAAATTGTGTTTTTGAGTTTGTATTCTGATAATATGCTTGAGTTTAGAGATTTTTTAGAGAAAGATTGTTGTGTTTGTAGCTATAAGAGAAGAGAGAAAGAATTTTTTTTATTGAAATGTATGAATTTTTTAAGTATAAAAATTCATTTGGAGTTGCTACAGTGTTCTCTGTATCTAGAGAAGCACTATAGCAATTTAAAAAAAAAAAATTCAAAAAATTGTGTGTTTAGGGAAGCTGTTGGAGGGTGATAGTAGGTGAACAATAACATTTTTTCTCTAAAAAGTAGAGATAGAGCATCTGTTAGAGATGCTCTCAGATATGAACTCAACTTTATTTCAGTTCATTTTTTGATTGTGCATGCAACAGGGTCAGATGCTCTAAGATATGAACTCAAATTGATTTCAGTTCATTTTTTGATTGTGCATGCAACAGTGTGTATTTTTTTATTATTCAGCAGCAGTGTGTATTAATCTATATGTAACATAATTTTCCCTTTTGATATTATAGGCTTTAGAGAAAATATGAGAAATAACTTTTACACGCATAAATGTACGTACACGCATTTTAAAGATTATATAAAAACTCCTTGTAAATTGCTGGACCACTCATCTTCTCGTCTCGTCTCTACCTGTTATTGTTCACACGCTATTACCTTTTTTCTCTCTCTTGCTCTTCACAGTCTATTATTACCTTCTCTATCTCTCTCTCTCTCTCTCTCTCTCTCTCTCTTCCTCTTCCTCTTCCTCTTCCTGACCTCCATTATTGACTGCATCTACCTATTTGCAGGCTACTACTGCGACAGTAAGTGCACTCTAACATGCTTTTTTTTTTTTTTTTTTGCCTTTTGTTTTATTTCTTGTCTGAATTAATAGTTTAATTAACACAACGAAAGACAATAAGCTCTTCCATCTTTAGTCTCCTCAACTAACAATCGAAAATGATACTGACTTCAAAAAACAATAAAGGATAAATTTAGTTTGATATCTTCCATTAACAGGAAGATAGACCAATTCGAAAAAGTAGCTGAATAGAAGATTATTTGCTCTTCTGGGATTAATAAATTAGGTTCAATTCCGTAGCCTGTGATACAACCGAAAGAGCCACCTTCGTTTATCTATTGTACATGCTCAGTAGTCGTTACAACATGAAGGGATTGATAATAACAATTGTTGAGAACTAATACTGATACAGACAGTTTGCAAATATTATTATTATATTTTATTATAAATTTTTTCTGAACTATATTATATCTGACTTTGATATTGTGTTATTTATTTATTTATTGCAAGGAAAAAGAAATATGGTTAGAGAGAGACCAATTTTTTGCTTTTTCCTTTTCCTTTTATTTCTTGTCTGAAGTAATAGTTTAATTAACACGAAAGATAATAAGCTCTTCCATTTTGAGGGGTTGTTTGGGATAATAGTTTGAGTTATGTTGTTTAGGTGTTTTTGATGTACTTGTAGTAAAAAAATGTATAAAAATATGTATAATGATATTTAAAATATGAAAAAAAAAAAAAAAAAAAAAAAAGGCTAAATCGCAACTAACAAAGAGTCAAAGACTGAGGGAGGGCTGTACTATTTGTTAACATGATCGAAAATATGATACAGACTTCAAAAAACAAAAAGGATAAATTTAGTTTGATATCTTCCATTAACAGTAGGGACTGACCCGGGGGGGCCCTAAAGGGGCCCGGGCCTTCCCTGACCCTTAGAAAAAAAAAAAAAAAAATAGTGGGAATATATGCATCAAGTTAGATACTCACGTACAACATACTCACGTACAACTTTGGCCCCCTCACTCCAAAATCTACGCCCCCATCATCAAAATTTCATCACATCAGCTCAAAGAGATCACAATAGTCCAAGAGTCCATTTACTCTGCACGTGGGATTCACTTCTCCCCGTCTTTCTTTTCTTACCTTTTATCTATTTTTTTTTCATATTAATGAGATGCGATAGGAATCAAAATGTGTCTTGGGAAATATATGAAATTACATTTTATTATTTTAAACTGAGACCTTAATTATATTTTGTACTTTATATTATTTAAATATATATTTTACACCTTAAATTATGAACTTTGTTACAATTTGCACCTGACATTAATTTTACCGTTAAATTAAACAGAAATCAATAGCATATTTCTTACACATGATTTGATTTTTACTTACGTAACACAATATTTAATGTCCAAAACACCCTTTTCACGATCAATTAAAAACAAAATGTTTTTTTGTCAGTCCTCTGTCTCTCTCGCGTGCGTACAGGTACAGACACAACTCTCTTTCCCAAGGTTTTTTCTTCTTATTGGACTGCACATTTGAATGGCTTTTTCCAAAGTTGGCACCACCACACATTGACTCTTATCACCACCACCATATGCTGTTGCACCCGTTGAAGTTCTTATAGCAGTAGAACTCGCAGCAATAGTTTGGAGTTCTTGCGCCTTCTGCCCAAGAATTTCTAGCAATTCTCGCACCTCCAGCCCAAGAATTTCAGCAGTTCTCGCACCTCTAGCCCAAGAATTTGGGACCAATTGAAGACGCAACATTCAATACAACAATTCAAACAAAAAATATGCTATTCTATACAATATTCCACAAACAATCATTGTTTCCTTCATAAAAACAAAAACCCAGTCATAATTAACAATTCCAAAAGAGGAGTGCTACGTCCACAACATTTTTACAACAAATTATAGGTGGTTAGTTGTAACTGGTTCAAATTTAAACCTAACACTAAGATTACTTTTTTGTCCTAACAATAACAACCAGTAATAGCCTGCCACTTAGGATTTGTTGTGAAAATATTGTAAAAATGTTGTGAACATATCATTTTTCATTCCAAAAAGCTACAAAACAGTAAAGCTCTACCTACTAGTTTTAACCCACCTTTCGTCAATAATAAGCAACATAAGAAAGAGGATGGAAAAAATTTGAAAGAAATGGCATTTGAGAGAAAAGAGAAACCATTAGGAATCCCATAGAATGAGGCAAAGCATATTTTGTCTTTAGATTTTTTTTATTTTTAATTGCTCGCCAACAGGCGTGAACATGGCATAAAAAACATTTGAATGAGATGTAAAATGAAAATTGTTATATTTTAGAATTACTTTTGAGTAATAAATGCTAGCTTCTGAATTTGGTCATGGCACATGAAGGCGGATACAATTTATCAACGGTATACATTGCGAACGTAAATATTATTGGAGGAGAGGACGTACTAAGCTAATTAAAAATTTATCAAGTAGGTGATATTGTTTCCCAAAAACAAAAAAGTAGGTGATATTTTATTTTGTTGGTTAGGTGGATCGGATGGGGTGTGACTCTTATTTTGTTTTTAGAGTTTTGTCATTTCTTCTGACCGTCAAGCTGGCAAATTTGACTAGAACAAGCTTTTTTATTTTTATTTTTATATGATTGCCTGTCCTGCTTGTTCAAGATCCCTCTTCCGTCTTCAGACTCCTCAACTAACAATGACTGAGGGAGGGCTGTACTGTTTGTTACATGATCCAACTGATACTGATACAGAGTTTGCAAATAGGATTACTATATTATATTATATCATTAATTTTATCTGAATTAATTTATATCTGATTTTGATATTATTTATTTATTTATTTATTGTAAGGAAAAAGAAATATGGGTAGAGGGAGAGATCCATTTTGGGAACACGCTGAGAAAGTCGATGGCTGTGTTAAATTCAAGTGTATTTATTGTAAACGAGATTTTCGTGGAGGTGCATCAAGGATTAAAGCACACTTGGCTGGAGTTCCAGGTCATGATATTAAGTTATGTAATGCTGTGCCTCGAGAAGTTCAAGAAAAAGCTCGAGCAATAACTCAAAAAAGAAGAAAAGTTGAAGCAACTCAAGGGACCAACAAAAAACTTAAAAGTGCATCAACCTCAACTTTAAAATTAAAAAATAAGGTGATTATCTAGTCCCAACTCTATACATAGTTATTTATGTCTAATGAAACCAACGCTTTTTAATTAACCCTTTGCAAACCGTTTCATAATATTTTCTCTTTCTAGGGTAAGGAAGAATATACGGCTGAAATTGTCCTCAATGATGTTGTGGACAGACTAATAGCCACTGCATTTTCACTTGCCACTGAGAATACTGGTTTTGAGTCAAGTTTCAAGGTGGAGTTGAAAAATCTTCTTGAAACATTATTCAAGATTAAATTCTTGTTAGATGATGCTCAAAAAAGGCAATCAAGTGAAGAGTCTGTGAGGAACTGGCTAATGGACCTTAGAGATGTAGCTTATGATGCTGATAATGTGCTAGACGAGTTTAGGTATGAAAGTTTTCGGCAAGAGGTACAGACTCAAAATCGAATGGTGGATCAGGTGCGTAGCTTTTCATTTTGCAATCCCAATCCTAATAAAGTTAAGACCATCAAACAATTATTGGATAAAATTGTGCATGATATAGCTGGCTTTGGTCTTAGAATGGAGTTGGTGAATTCAATCCCCAATATTAGCTCGGATATGAATATAGACCCCCTACTCGATGATTCAGAAGTTGTAGGAAGAGAATACGATGTCATGAAAATAGTAAACGGACTTATTAATTCAAGCAATCAACAAGTTATCTCCGTTCTCCCTATTGTGGGTATGGCAGGTCTTGGAAAGACAACTTTAGCAAAACTTGTGTATAACAATGAACTAATAAAGAAACATTTTGATGTACTAGCATGGGTAAATGTTGGTATAAATTTCGATGTTGAGGGGATTTTAGGAAAGATTCTTATATCTCTTGAAGAAGACTTGGAATTTTTAATATATTATAAATTACATCAACTATGTGCAGAAAAGTTGAGGGCAATAAAATATCTTCTCATTCTTGATGATGTGCAAGATGAAGATCTTGAGAAATGGGATTCTTTAAAGGGTTACTTGTCAAAATATAGTTCAAGCATAGGAAATAATATTGTTGTTACAACCCGTAGTGATAATGTGGTTGAAATTATGAAGACACATCCCAAATATCAATTGGAAAAATTATCAAAAGATGATTGTTGGTCCATATTCAAGAAAAGATCATTCACAAATGGAAGAATTCCATTAGATTTAGATTTGGAGGTTATTGGCAGGGAAATTGCTAAAAGATGTGGAGGGGTTCCATTGGCTGCAAGAGTTTTAGGGGGAACAATGAGCCTTAAATGTGATAAAAACAAATGGCTAGAGATTCAAAATAATAAATTTTGGGATTTGTTGGATGAAGATAATAGTGACATCTTTCCTGTGCTTAAGTTATGCTTTGATCATCTTCCAACACCATCTTTAAAACGATGTTTTGCATATTGTGCAATATTCCCTAAAGATTATGACATGAAAAAGGATGAAGTAATTCAGTATTGGATGGCTGAAGGGTTCCTTGAACTAGCTAAAGAAGTTAATATGGTGATGGAAGATATTGGTAACATGTATTTCAATATTTTGTTGGCCACTTCCTTTTTCCAAGATGCTATAATGGATGACTACGGTAATATTATTAGTTGCAAAATGCATGGTTTGGTGTATGATTTTGCACTCTCAATATCAAAATCTGAATCTTTAATCTTGGAGGGAGATCCCGTGGATAATGTTAGTAGCATACAACCTTTATTTGTCCGATTTGATAGCAAAACAACACTAGGAACTTCATTTAGTGGAGATGGTTTCATAAAAGTGCGAACGTTAATTTTAGAAAATTTCAACTTTGACATTATGTCACCAATTTTTAGATGCTTACGTGTTTTAAAATTATCAAGCCATGGGTTACCGGATTCAATTGAGCAACTAATACATTTGAGGCTTCTTGACATCTCCCTAACTGGAATGATGGAACTACCAAAATCTATCACCAAACTCTACAATTTACAAACTTTAAGAATTGAAATATGTAGTTTTGTCGAACAGTTCTCTCCTCCTGAAGATCTAAGTAATTTGATTAAGTTAAGACATATTCATATTAATGGGATCATGATTTACCATCAAACTCCTAAGAATATAGGGCGGTTGACTTGCCTTCAAACCTTGCCAATTTTTATTGTGGGTACAGATGAAGGTTATCTTATTAAAGAATTGGAACCTTTAAAGAATCTCAGAGGGAATATAAGAATAGAGAATCTAGATAATGTGGAAGATGAGGAAGAAGCCAAAAGTGCAAAATTAAACGAAAAGGAAATATTCGACTTGAAATTATTATGGGGTCGGAATAGAGCAGAAGAGGACAGGTATGATAAAGATGAAAAGGTGTTGGAAGGCCTCCAGCCTCACCCAAATTTGAAAACGTTACTAATCAGTTACTATGGCGGAAAGAAATTCCCATCATGGGTTGGTTCGTCGCTATATCACAATTTGATTGGGATCAATTTGAGAGATTGTAAAGAATGTGAAGAAGTTCCCACCCTGGGGCAATTACCCTATCTTAGGGTTCTTGAAATAACAGGAATGGGGAAGGTAAGATGTATAGGAAGTGAGTTTTACTTTTACAGTGAAGGGAGTTACAGAAATACTACTACATTATTTCCGGCATTGAGAATACTCGAATTGGGGGAGATGATTGCCTTAGAAGAGTGGAAGGATGCAAAAGAGTTGACAAGTGCAGCTGAGGTGTTGGTGTTTCCTCGCCTTGAGGACTTCACCATAAGTAAGTGTTGGAAGCTGAGGTATTTGCCAGGTGTCCTATCACTTATTCGACACTTAGAGATAACAGAGTGTGGTATTGATGAACTACCCAGTGGGCTACAATCCTGTAAATCTCTTCAATATTTCAAGATTGAGAACTGTCCAAATCTGAAGTCAATTCCAGAATCACTGCACACCTGCTTTTCCCTCCAGAATTTCGTAGTAATATATTGTCCTAAGCTGAGGTCATTACCAGGTGTCCCGTCAGTTATTCAACAGTTGGTGATAATAGAGTGTGGTATTGATGAACTACCTAGAGGGCTACAATCCTGTAAATCTCTTCAATATTTGAAGATTGTGGGCTGTCCGGATCTGAAATCAATTCCAGATTTAGGAGAAGCATTTCATTCTCTTATTAATTTAAAACTTAGCAACTGTCCTTATCCAAGACTGAAGCTTTCGCGGCAAGAGGTCCGCTTAAAGACTTCGGTAATCGGTGGGTTTATTGAAGAGTTGGATGCTTTCCCGATTCTGCGTTATCCTTTCATTCGATACTCGCACACGTCCCTCAGAAGGCTAAGATTGCTTGGGAGTCCTACGCTTAACTCTCTCCCAAACGAAATTCAACTCTTCACTGCCCTTGAAGAGCTGCGGATACAGAACTTTAACGGAATGGAAGCTTTGCCTGATTGGTTCAGCTGTCTTTCTTCTCTTCAAAAGCTGTCTCTTTACTACTGCAGAAAGCTGATGTATCTTCCCATTCTACACCTCACCAATTTAAAACATCTGCACATTGATTATTGCCGCAATTTAGAGAAAAGATGTGCAGAAGGGAGCAGCGCAGAGTGGTTACAGATGTCCCATATTCGAAATGTCAAAATCAATGAAATATACATCAAAGGGAACAATTCAGAGGACTCTGAAGACTTTGACGACTTTGACGACTTTGACGTCTTTGAGTATGAACAAGAAGAATATGATGACACTGAGTATGAAGAATCTGATGACTCTGAAGATGATAGAGATGATTTGTAAGTGTATTCCATTTCCTACTCTTAAATGTCACATCTTAATATTTTAGGTTAATTATAAAAAAAATAAATATTTTAGATTAATGTTTCTTGAATTGATTAATAGAAATTTATCTCACCAACCACTCTGATTACTGGAATGTTGCAAAAAATCTTCAACTTTGCACTTCAAAAATGCATGTCGTCCTGGCAATTATCAGAGCCTGCTTTTTGTCCATTTAAGATAATATACATACTCATACTTTTTCTCAGCATTTCTTGTAACCTTCACTTCTTGGTGTCAAATTGATTATGTCCATTGATGAAAACATACTCGTTCTTTTCAATTTCATGAGCTGGAATTCTAATATAATACAGGGACCAGTTCTTGTTTCTAGGGCTTTATAAAAGATGGAAAAGAGATTTTGTTAATTTGGGCTGCAGGGTCATAATTCCTATGTTTATTTGAGTGAATTTATTGTGGGAAAGTGGAGTTGGGTTGCATAAGAATGAGATTAGACATTGGGTGGGAGAAGGTCTTGCAGATTTAAGTTTTCATGTTTGGGTTGGAAGGTCAGTTTTACTGGTCCATGAAGTTATGTGATCCCCAGTTCTAGTAGTGGAAGCAAAGCTTAAATTTCTTATAAAGTTTTAGACAGCACTGAAGGTGTTGATGGTTCTAATATATTGATATATCAGTTTTAGCTTTTGAAGGTTTCTAACACATTTAAATTTTTTTTGGCTAACTCATGAAGCTTGCAAGAAGATTCCATCTGGGAAAATGATCAAGTTGATGATAACTGATGCTGAGGCACTTGAGGTCTGCTTTCTCTTCACCATTTCAGATGCGTGTATATAACTGACTTCTTAATTGGTGCTTTGCGAGATCCAATTCAGTTTATATATATTTGTACGGTGACTAGGTTCTATACCCATTGTGCATATATATATATATATATACACACACACACACATTTGATAGGTAATAAAATTTTTATTGATAAGAAAAGTACAATGAGTTTACGATAGTGAACTCGCTGCAAAAAAAAAACGGATACAAACAAATCAATGGGAAAAGCTAATGGAATTAAGAAAATTAGACAAAACAGTACAATGCGTAAAACTCCAAATATGAGACCACTCAAACAAAGTCCTAGTTAGCAAAAACTTCAACAGGTCCACAGTTCTTTCAATGTCCTCAAATGTTTGAGCATTGTGTTCCTTTCAGGTTAACCACATAAGGCAGGCCAGAACCATATTTCAGACATTTGAAGATTGAATCCCCAACCAATTCCACCATGCAGAAAGGAGAGAGACTACTGTCTTCGGCATCACCCACTGAATCCCAAACAAGGAGAAGGCTTCACTTGACAAGGTATGGACAAACTTGCAATGGAGCAATAAGTGATCCACGGTTTCCTCATCACACTGACATAGGCAACACCAATTAATAAGAGGCAAGTTCTTCTTAACAAGGTTATCTATTGTGAGAATCCCACCCATTGTGCATATTTTGTCTATGTAAAGGTGTGTCGGTCAACTCCAAGTGTTCATATGTCACCAAATCAATATATAGAGTTAGACTGAGTAGTTAGATCACTGAGTTATGGTTTGACAATCTTTGACTTGAAAGTCATTCTGTGCATCTAGTATTGTTCTAGCTCCTGACCCATTGTGCATATCTACGTAAACAAAATTGTTAGTCTTGTTACTTAGCATCTATTCATCTTGATCTTCTGATATATATGTAGTTTTCACATGTTGATATCATTGTATCAGTGTTGTAAGCCACATGTAGCACTTAACAATTCTTCCAATGTAAAAGCCACCAAAAAATTTCTCATTTATCAGAGAATATTTTTCCCAATGTCAAGGATACTTCACATAGCACCCATTTCAAAGCCTAATTTTCCTTTCGTTACCTGAGTTGTTCTGCCAGATTTGACATGTATATGTCCTTAGTTGGAGACAATAAATTTGATGATGTTGGAGCCTAATATTCTTTTTGTAACCTGAGCTGTTCAACTAGTCTGACACCCATTTCTCCTTAGTTGGAGGCATTAAATTTTGATGATGTTGGAGCATTTGCAGAGGAGCTGTGGTAACTTTTCATCATCTTAAGAACTGAAATTGTAGAACAAGAACTGCTACTACTTATCTGCAATGATGGAGGTGCGCCCTTTCTGTGGAAAGCTAGATGGAAGTATCCTGGAATGGTTGTTGAAGGTGGATGTTTTGTTTCTTACTGGTTGCTTTGCAAGGGATATGGAATCAGCAAGAGTGGTCATTGGTAGAAAGATTGTTCATAGTCCAAGAATCACAATGGAGGGAATTTAAAATTGATTCCAATGAAATTGTTTCATAGAAATTTGTGAGTTCTCTCATTCTCGTCTTTATTTCTTTTAATTTTTCTCTTCCAAGAAAACCTATTATGAATCCTTTGCCTTTGGTTCTAACATTTAAGTTCACATACTCTTTTACTAAATTTGTTGTTCATATACTATTTACATATTTTGGTTATTCTTCAATTAGTAGTCATGTACTTCAACACAGAATGGTCCAAAATTTTCCCTGCTTCAAATATCCTGATTAACTTTTGATTCCTATTCTATGCTAAAAATAATCTAAAATTGGTATTTTTCTCAAATGTCCTTTTTCTCCAACATTTCAATCTGGAATAAAGTAGTTTTTTTTTTTTCTTTCCACTTACCATATTTCTTATTCACTTATTTTATAGTGAGAACCCTTCAATTTTAGTTTCAAATCTGTATTGCCATTTAGAGCAACATGTTTTACTGCGTAGCATATGTAGACTTTCAAATTTTTGACTTGTCAGTTTTCTAATAGTTAGGGCTTGTTATTTGTACATTGTTTAAAAAGATAATATTGCCTTCACGGTTAGGTGTATCTGAATCTTAAGAGAAAAAATGTTGAATTTATGACTATGATTTCCGTAAGCCATAGTTAGCAACACTTGACAATTCTTTTGATGTAACTGGCACCAGTAATTTCTTGTTTATCAGCGAATACTTTTCCAATGTCAAGGATGCTTCATGATTAGTTGGGGCTGGGATAACTTTTTATCTCTTCAAGAACATTCAGGAGCAGGAGTGCTACTGCTTACCAGTAAAGCAGGTGGCACACTCACTTTCCATGGAAAGCTATATGAAGAACTGAAGCTTGAATTGGTTCCAAATTTCCATTCTAATTGTTTCATTGAAATTTATGAGTTGGCACATTCTTTCACTACAAACAGCTTGATTTTTTTCAAGATATTTTTATCCACAGTTACTAAAAATTGTTGACAGAAGCTTTAATTTTCTACAGTTATGCACAACCATGGAGGCGTGGAGTAAATTTGAAGAAATTAGCATACATATTTCAACAGTGGCATACGCCAAAGGTTTCTTAGCATACGTCAAAGCTTTCTCACTTTCTATCTCTCTCTCTAAAATTCTTTCTCTAATTCTCACTCACACACACGTACAAATGCAAAGGTTTTTCTTTTTTTCTTTTTTCACAGTGGCATTTGTTTCTCTCTCTCTCTCTCTCTCACAGAAAAATCTAATTCCATTTTTCCCGTTTGGTAGATCGATTTCCTTCAATTTCGGCTATTTGGATGGAAAATTTCTCAAATTTCAAGGCTTCGGTAAGTGATTATATCTATTTGTGTTTTGCAGTTCTATTTCTTTTTTTCAATGTTTGAGAATATCTGTATTTGATTGAGAACCTAAAGCACTTAGAGAATTTTGAATTTTTGGATTTTTGTTTGAATTTTGTCTTGAATAGAGCATTGAATTCGAAATGCTATGCCAAACTTGATTGTGAGAAGAATATATTGGTAAAAATTAGGACTTAAATTGGATGTTATGGTGATGAGGTAATCAAACTGGATGAAACTAAGATCAAACCTGGTAAAATCACCATTTTAATATTTTTTCTTAATTTATTTTTAATACTGAGATTGAGGTGCATGATTCTGAATTTAAAATTTTTTATTTATTTATTTTGAATGATTGTTTTGATTTTAGCCTATCATGATGCTCTTACTCACCTCATTCTAATGATTTTTGGAAATGTACTTTGTTACAAATCAAGTTGTTCTTTAAGTTTCAAATCTATGTTGTTGGATTTCTCATTGGTCACATAATATAGATTTAAGATATCAGCATCATGTTCAAGAAAAAAGGCAAGAATTTTCTTTAAATCCAATATTTAAGAAGGGGTGCACTTTGACCTATATAAAAATAAAAAAGTTGAGGTGCAATTTGTCCAGTATGTCATTCTTAGAAACTACTAGTTGTATATATCTGTCAAAATTCAAATGCTTGGATAAGTAAAAATTATAAAATGGCTTGAATGAGTATAAAATTGCTGGTATGTAGATCTGGAACTCTGGTGAATGTACAAAATTCAAGTTCAAGGCTTTAGAAGTTGATCTTGAAGCTTAAGGATGATGGGTGCTTGAGTTCATCCTTAGTAAATTGAGGTTCTTACAAGACCCTTTTTCTGTATATCAATTTTTACACTGTCTGCATTTTGCTTATTTAGTAGTGAAGGCTCTAATTGTTGCATGGTAACATTTTAGACATATCAGAAAAGAAAGGTTTTTTTTTTTGGATTAGCAAAGAAAGAAAATATTTTGGTTTTAATTTTAGCTTGATCACCATTACATGGATCAAAAGTTTGATGGGTCAAGGCCTTAGTGTTGGAATTGATGATTTGGCTAATCAATGCCTCTGTAAGGTTGATATAAAACCATGGTTGTTCTCTAGAAAAAAAAAAAAAAAAGTGTCTCATAATTTAGAAGTGGATTCTAGTAAAATTGAGATTCACTGGGACTTAAATAATGCTAAATTTGGTTATGGGCCAGAGCCAGTGGAGGGATTTTATTAACTTGGTCTTACTCTCAGCAATTTATAGAGTCCCAATCACAAGGTCTTGCTTTCTCACTTGTTGTGTATGCTCAGTTTAAACTCAGTTCATTAAAATTTTGTAGAAGCCACGAAGTTTGCAAATGATTAGAAATCAAGATTGAAAAAGAAGAGAGACGATCCTTCGGAGGTCCTTGCCTTTCTGCAATTTTTATTTTTTAAAAAGGTCTTAACTTTCCTGAGATTCTCCTGTGGGATTTCTTTTTTTATTGTTTTCCTTTTTCAGTCTGCCCTTACAGGGGAGTCACTCCCAGTAACCAAAAATCTTGGTGATGGAGTAT
This sequence comes from Castanopsis chinensis, assembly GCA_032878915.1. NCBI lineage: Eukaryota > Viridiplantae > Streptophyta > Magnoliopsida > Fagales > Fagaceae > Castanopsis > Castanopsis chinensis. The sequence continues at coordinate 10,385,802 of JAVQMG010000087.1, read as the reverse complement.
GCTCTATTTCAACATGTAAACAAGGTGCAATTAAAGGAGTTGTTATTGCAATTGGAGTACATACCTTATTTGGAAAGGCAGTTCATCTTGTGGAAACAACTACAACCATTGGACATTTTCAGCAGATAATTTCAGTATATTATTTTGGATGAAATCTTCACTTAGAATCTCAAAGGCTGGAAGAATGTTTAGAGCTGTAATATATCTAAACAGTTTCATCTTTTCTGCTTGGAGGTAATGGGGCAATGATAGGTAACAATGTGAAAGAGTTTTGCCCTTGTTCTGTGAGAATCTGTCAATGTTTTGGTATTTAATGAGTTACCATTTGCCTTGATCATTCAGGTCGTAACTGCAAGAGGAAACTTCTGTATTTGCGCGATTGCCATTGGGCTGGTAATAGAAATCATTGTCATATATGGGATTCATCACAGGGGTAATCATGTTGGGATAGATAAGCTTCTTGTTTTACTCATCGGTGGCATCCCCACTTTTATGCCAACAATTCTTTCTGTTACAAGCTAACCATGGACAAGTCACAAGAATATGATAGAGGTGGTATTTCCAATCCTTTTATTATTATTATTTCCTTGACTGACATGACCTTAAATTATGTAAGTAGGTTGCTTATGGGAAATTGCTTAGGTCACCAATGTTGATGGCTTTCATGTTGCACTCTTAAGGCTATGCTCCATATCTGCAGTTCCCTTGTTTAAAGATTTCATAGAAATGTACAATATCCTATGAGAAAGATGTTTATGAGCTAAACAGTTCTAAGTGGGCCCTTAATGTATAAACAATATCTCATCTAAAACCCTTCTCAATTGTTGGCTATGTTACTAGATAAAACATTTTGTAGTTTGTGTCATAATGGTTACTCTTACATAGTTGGGTACTTCTTCAATGCCATCTCTACTGCCACCACATACAAGCTCACCACCAGCGTATCTAGATTTATATGGCAAGCTTTGAGAAATGGCTAAGGTTCAAGTACTTAAAAGAGAAATTGGCTTTGTTGAGGTCAGTTTACTAGATAAAACATTTTGTAGTTTGTGTGCTAATGGTTACTCCTACTTAGTTGGGTACTTCTTCTAGCTTTGGGAAATGGCTAAGGATCAAGTACTTAAAAGAACTCTTTGAATACTTTTTAGTGTACAAGGATTTTAAGTGTACTATTCAACAAATGTTTTGTGTAGCATGTAGTGATTCCTATTTCAAATTTAAGAATGTAAATGGCAGTAGCCAGAGTAGTTGAGTTACAATTAAATTACCAAATTTCCTATCCACTTATTTTAAAGCGATTTCCCGTCAATTTTTGTGCCAAACTTGTATCTCTATGTACTATAACGTATTCTATTGCATAGCATATGTATACCTTCAAATTTTTGTTTCAAACAGTTCCCTCAAATTTTTTGGATTTATTTTACCTAGGAATTCTAGTATACTTGTTACTATTGCATTGTCTTCACTATAATGTTTTAAGTTGTCAGTTTTCTAATAATAATTGCTCCTATCGAATATTAAGAAATTGCACTTTGTAGATGCTCTGGTCATAGTCTGATTTCATTTTAAAAATGAAAAGCTAGAACCATATGCTTTCTCAGTCTCTCTATATATGCACCATCTAGTTATCACATCTGTTGCATATGTTTATCTGAGGACTCAATATGCCTGCTAATTGCAGCCAGGAAACAGCTATTAAGTTCATATATATGCTTATGTGCGCAAATGCATGTATTCCAGAACCATGCAAGAATCCCATATGGCAATCCTTGAGCATCATTCATCTCTCTTACATTTCTCTCTGTTATAGGAGATAAAAGGAGCAACAAAACCAACATATATTTGAAGGCATAAATACACTATGAAAATGGCTCTACTTGACTGCATGCAAAGAAATGGTGACAATACTAAAAAGTCCTACCAGCCCCTCTTTAAAGCTTCTCCAAGGTAATTCCAACCATGCCATCATGGTTTAAGCATCCTACATAAACTTATGTCTTGGTCCTGGTGGTAAAGAGGTTTCTAGTACATGCATAGACCATCACTTTTAAACCATATATAGCATTTTCAGCTTGGTATATTTGCTAAAGGCTTCATTTAATCTTGAATGAAAATTCCATGACTTGAACACACTTTTTATAAGGTTCAAAGTGGTTGCCTACCTCCGAATCTCCTACACTTCAAAAGGATCTTGACCCAGAAGGAAGAAGTTTATCATTACAAGATATCAGTTCCCACCAAATTGAAGAAGGCCAAGAATATGACATGCTTTCAGCTTGAAGAAACATAATCAGTATTTTAGCACCACACCTTCTTGGGTTGTCAGGTTGGATGATGATGAAGATGAAGAAGATGCTGAATTCTTTGGAGCCACAGGTTATATTTTTTACACCCTTATTTTGCTCAACACATTTGTTCCCCTTTGTCTTTCTTTATTCATTTACTGCTTTTGTGAGGTAAAATGGAAACACTCCAACATGGTTCCTAGTTCTTAATGCCCCTTATCATTTGATTTTCAGCATTTGAATCAAAGCTGGCTCCTGAGGGGTACAAGGAAACCACTAGACATAATCCAAGAGCAATGCATAAGAATTTTGGGAAGCACTATCAATCTTACTATTAAAAAGAAAAACAGATGCCTACAAATCTTAAAAGGACATTAACTGAAAATTTGGCATCAGCTTGTGCCGCGGTATCAGAAATTCAGGGTGCTTTCCACAAACCCATTCTGTCTCTGTTGCTATTGAAAGAGGAAAGCAAGATAGTAAGGGTGAGCAAATATGGGTAAGGTTGTTTCAGTGAAGGAGTATCTGATGCATAAGCTTGAGCCCTGGGAAGATGTGCTTTCTCCAGTGATATCCAAGGCAATGAATCCAAAGAGAACTCCTGGTGATTTGGATGTGGTATGAGAGACGCTGTGACTTTGCTCCAACATGAGGAATTGTCCAAATACACAGCTATGGGTTCAGTTAGAAATACAACATCGCCCATGCCAATTTCCACCCATGTGCATTCAGCCAAAGACTCACCATCACACACTCAGATCTCAGCCAATGCTCATAATTTTTTTTTTTTTTAATGTCAATTTTGATCCTAAATGTATATGGAGACATGTTAATGAGCTTCAATCAGTGTTTGAATTACATGTATCGATACTAAAAACCATCACCATCTGACATGCATGATTTGATACTAATTATTCTATTGAAGTTCCTTTGTACAGTCTGTGGTAACCATGGGTCAAATTTTTGTCGATATTTAGTTATCTAAACAAGGCCCTGACCATGTTATGGATTCCATGTGCTATGGTGTAATTTCTCTTTTTGGTATTATAATTCATATCTCAAGGATATTTCTCATCTGCTTTTGCAACCTATAAGTTGAAAAAAGTCCAAATTGATGCATCGAATGTGAATATCTCCCTTATAATATAGGTCAAAGACTTGATTTAATGCATTGATATTACTAAAATACTAAGTCAGTTAACTGTCATTGTGGATTTGTTATTTTGGAAGTGTTACTGTTATCAATCTCATGATAGCCAATCTTAATTGGTTTAGCTTGTAACTCATGCGATGACCTAAGAGTGGTAAGATGATGATGGTTGTATTATGTAAACATGTTTTTGAGGCAAGGCAAGTGATCACACCCTACCAATAGTTGGGCCTAGCACTAGGCTTGTAATGAATTATTTGGACCTTAAACCAATCTTACTGGGTACCATTCATTTCATGATGAAATGGTTGTGTAGAATTGGCTTTGTTTGCCTTTAGTATATTTGTTACTTAAGTCATCTTTATTTAATTTTATTTATTCTTTTCCTATGTCCTTTTGTTATTATTATTATTATTATTAATTTTCTGGCTAAACATGCTCACCTGGTTCTGGTTTCTCAAAAAAGTATTGAATTTCATTCATGTAGTGAAATGTTAAAAACTGGTTTCTCTTTTGAATAGTACTCATGATTGTAGTATTAGCATATAAATAAAACTGCCTTTGGTATTTGTTGAATTTTAAATAAAATATCTAAGAATATGAGGATATGAGAATGAATGAACTTAAATAAATATTAAATATTAGTTATTTTGTCATACCATCAAATTTGATACAACACATCTGTTTTTACCCTAAATGTGGAAAAAAAAAAAAGACAAGAAAATTGATATATAAACACATATTTCATGAATACATGCCTTCTTTCCTTTCTTTTTATTTTTTTGTTTTTTGGGCAGAGGGGGTGGGAAGATTCTTTACCTTTATGCTATATTGTTGTAATTCCTCTACACATTTCCTTCATTTTTCAAACAATTTAAATTGTGTAAAAGAGATTATTTTGGAAAAAAAAAATCTTACCAAGTGCATTAAACTCCTACTTTTGCGTGCTTTTGGCGAGGCCATGGTAAACAACTTTGTCTCCAATTTATTGTTAAGCACACTAAGGGTTGGTTTGTTTATGGGTGAAATTATAGAGGGGAAGAAAAAAGAGGAGAGAAGGGTGTTAGGTTGGGGGGAGAAATATGGGTGGAGGAGTTTTAGAGAAAATAAGAGAGAAAATGGAAAATGATGGAGTTTGGTTGGGGCTGGAGGAGTTTTCTCCCCAAGCCCACCATTTAAGAGGAAAACGTTTTCTCCCCAATTTGAAGAAAAAACTAGAGAGAAAAGTGGGGAGGGAGTGAGTTTGATGTGAAATTACCCATCTACCCTCCCCTTTTTGTATTAATATTGCTTCTTTTTCTTTTCTTTTTTTGGAAATGTTACCACTAATACTGCCTCTTTCTTCTTCTTCTTCTTCTTCTTCCTCTTCTTCTTCTTCTTTGCCTTTTTCCAGGTATAGTCACACATTGGTTGGCTCTTTTTTTTTTTTTCCTCATATGAAACTCAACATTTTTTTTTTTATTATTATTAGCTGTTTTTTTGGCTAGATGTTTTATTAGTTGTGTTATTTTGTAGTAATTAAAAAAATTATTTTTTACGTACTAAGGGCATAAAAGTAAATTTATACAAACTACATTTTCTTTTCTCTCACTTTTCTACTCAACCAAGCAAAAGAGTTTTTAATCTCTATATTTTTCCACTCCCTCAACCAAACAAAAAGAAAATGATAAAAGAGGAGTGGAAAACAAAAAAGAAAATGAGTGAGAAGGTTGTCTGCTTGGGAGGAGAAGAAGAAAGAGAATAATGATGGGTAGCTGAACTAATAGCCCGGATAAAGAATGCTACTTTTCTAAAACAAGTACGAACAAGTTTGCCAAGCCACTTTGACTACAAGCACCAAAACACTCCCAACAATACATGACCCACTCTCAAACTAAGAATTATAGGCCTTTCTTCAACCATCAGTTTTTTCTAATAACAATGGGGTAACAAGTAGTAAAGGTACTGGATGATCAGTAATACAAAAATTGATGGTTGAAGAATACTCAATCACTTAGAGAAGTTTACCTGCCACACACACACACACATATATATATATATATTGGATAATTCGATAGTTGAAAATGAGAGGATTTACTATTTTATTTAAAAATAATTTAAACATTCATTTACTATGTTATTTAAGATACCATATTTTCCCTCACCCCAAAGAGGTGATGGGGCAAGGACAAGTTTTGCTCACTAATCCTGTCCTACACTGCCTCACCCTGAATGTATGTATACATATTTTTTCTAATATTTATTTATTCAATTTATACATATAATACCTTTTTTTATACACATCTCAATTATAATATATAATATATATTTTTTAAACATAACCTAGTTATAATTTTTTATTTTTATATATATATATATATCATTCAATTACTATTTTTCAAAAACTTCTCTCTACTTATCTCTTAATATTCTCATAGTAATTCTTTCTCTTTTTCTTTTATCTTTATCTCATTAATGTTAGAACTATTATATTAAGATTAGTAAAGTATCTCCTCCAACTTGCTCCAAACTAGACCCATGGCATGAGTTTTTTCCGCCCCAAAGTTGGGGTTGAGACAGAACACCCATGATCTAATCCCCAACCCTCCCATTACTCCCATGGCCATCCATAAGTAAAATCTGAAATAGCTCTGTCGCTCTAAAATAAAATAAAACAAACAAAGAAACAAACAAGGTACTTGATGACTCAAGACTCTACAATCTACAGTAACCTGCAGGCTGTAGCCCAGTTTTCAACAAAGAGCAGCACTCTTTTTTCTTTTTGTATTTTTGTTTTTGTGTAGCTGTAAAGAGAGACTCTTTTAAGTAGTATCTCCCACGGGCCACCCAATCCCGGCTCCTTAGAAATAAGGGACAATAAAACCATCATTACCTATAGAACATAATTCACAACTTTCAACTTTTAAGTTCCATCATGTCTAGAATAAGGGCTTATTCTATGCCTCCATGCCTTAACCAGGGATTTGGATCAGGTGCAATACCTAGGGTATTGCACCTGGTTACCAAATTTGTCCATTCTCTTAACAAAATTTTTTACCCCCTTTTACTTCTTAACTTTAACTCTTTAACTCTTTTTTAATATATTTTATTTAATGGTTCCAGATTGAAAGTTGCTTTTTCAACCTTCAATCCTATAACATAATTCACAATTTCAACAGTGCAATACCCTAGGTATTGCACCTGATCTGAATCTCTTAACAAGTACTGAAAGAAGCAGGAACGCACAGCAGATTGTTTCAAGTACTGGAATGGAGCACAGCTACAGCAAAGAACGAACAAGGGAGCCAGTATGTTGCTTGGCAAAACTAGCTTTTATTGTAGACTACATTTTGGTGTTTTGGTTGCTAAAATGACATTATAGCAATTATATCTCTCTTGTTGTGAATGCTCTTAGTATTAATAATGACATTGGGTAACCGGAACCCCACCAGTTCTAAAGAGCTATTTTGTAACTGCTTAATTGCTCATATATATATATATATATATATATCAATCAATTTCTACCAATCTTTACCTTGAAAAGAATAAGAAACCAGTAATCCACATGAGAATTAAATCAATAATCAAAAGAGAAAAAGTAATGATATTTCACTAGCAAGAATTATACCCCGGAGGTCGAGCATAGGGAATTTATTTGAGGAATACCCATTGCCCAAAGTTTCTTTCATTGATAATTCTTAGCTCAAGCCTGAACTAATAGCCTGGATAAAGAATACTACTTTTCTAAAACAAATATGAACAAGTTTGCCAAGCCACTTTGACTACTATCACCAAAACACTCCCAACATGACACGCTCTCAAACTAAGAATTATAGACCTTTCTTCAACCATCAGTTTTCTCTAATAACAATGGGGTAACAAGCAATAAAGGTACTAGATGATTAGTAACACGAAAATTGATGGTTGAAAAATACTCAATCACTCAGAGGAGTTCACCAGTCATATATGGTAAGTCGATTCATTAATATCAACAATATTCATATATGGTAAGTCGATTCATTAATATCAACAATATCACAAGTGAAAGACAACAATTTCATCTCCTGCTCAAACATCTCAACAATAGAGCGGGCATGCAAACTAAAGAGCGCCGGACCTCGTATCCATCAGAATAATACATTCATAAACACACACATATAAAACTACTAAACTTCACCTTGCAAGAGATGTACATCACTGCTATATGTAAAAACCACAAGTTCAAGTGCCTATTTATCTATTATTCTAATAGACCACTACTGATAAACAGACCACAGCTACTAATATGACCACTCCTGCCAATGTCGCCTCTATTCCTGCACACAAGAAGTAAAAAACTTATGAGCGTCGCAGCTTTGCAGGCACAGGAAAATGCAACATATAAGTATTTTCATAATATATCAAAGACACGGGTTGGTCTGTTATGAACATTAATTAACAATAATCTAAGGGAAAATATTTTGTTTTCTTTTTCACTATCCTTTCCTTACCTCTCCCTAGGTGCAACCAAATAAGTGTAAACTCTAATCTAATGGGGTGCATGCACCAAATGTTAATCTTGAAGGTTATGAAAATTAGGCAGGGATGTTATGAATCCAATTCATATGGGTGAATTTGAGACAGATGCGCCAGGTGAATGGCATTCTGAGGTAGAGTTGCTATTGTCATCATAACTACATCCTTGATGCACATCTTTTTTAAGCTATTAAACTATTACATGACAATATAGATTTATGGGTTTGTCATGTATTTGTCACTAGGAAATTGTTAATGCACACACTTGTATACATATGCATCCAAATATTCCTTCCGCTTAATTTTCTTCTGGTGTCTCGCCCCCTCACCACAAAATTAATGGCAGTACCACAAGACCACAGCTTAATTCTTGTGCATGCATAAGAACGTTAAATGACTTATCAATCTAGTTGGCATAAGAACATTAAAATGGCTTATCAATCAAGTTGGCATGCTACTGTTCGATGGTATCAACTTAGATCATTGCACACTTGTAACCATGGACACCAAGTAAATCAACCATTATCTTAACTAATAGATGGAAAGAAGAGGCCTATATTGTCAGAAGAAGGCATTGAAAGAGACGAGGGAACTGTTTAGATGATGCATGTAAAAACATATATACCCTTTCATAATAATAAAAATGAAAAAAAAAAAAAAAAAAATGGCACAAGACATCAATAGATGTATCTATATGCCTCGTAGTAGAGAGCTACATGCCTAACTTACCTCATCGTCATCGTCATCATCATCACCACCATCTTCTTTGTTCTTCTTGATACGGGTAGTACCACCCTCCTTGGTGATGGGCAGCTTCATTGCTCCAAAGGGTGTATCCACATTAATATTTCCTTTCATGCTGTAACCAGTGCCTTTTCCTCTAATCATGTCCCAAAGTGCAGAGCCAAAGTCCTTAGGCCTGAAGGTGATGGGGATATCAATATAAGTGATTCCATTTTTCACAAGATTTGCAGATTTTTGGAGGTCTACAGATCCAATGCTCTCATCGCACAGCCAAACCTCATAGTCTAGGTCATTAAGCCCCAAGTCAAAATCATTCTTATTTTCCAGTTTCAAGTGAAGTACTGCAACAGTTTCTTCAAAGGAGAATCTGTCAAACTTTATTTTCTCAATATCAATATCAGGCTTGTAAGGTATAGGGATCTCTCCAGTTTTCTCAAGTGGTAGAGTTATTCTTCCAAAAACAGGCACATCCACAAGAAGATCAACCTTGATCCTATATGGAATGATGCTTCCAGGCTTAATATCATCATATGTGTTTTTTATGTCATCATAAATCAGAGTGACTGGTATTTTGACAGTCTCCTCACCATGTGCTTTGAGCGTTCCAGCATCTGGGATCAACCCTGATATAAGTTTCCTTCCATCACTCTCAATCAAGTAGTTTATGTCAATCAGAGGGATAGGAACCGGATTTGGGTTCTTTATGAGAATTTCAATGACAAACTCCGCTTTTTCAAGATTGATAGAATTGACGTGAAGCCCTGTCACATCTGCAGTTGGCTTCCCAAATCCAATAGCTCCTTCAATCTTCTCGCCAATGTCATGAATGAAATCCTTCACCTTTTCAAGAAAACCACCTTTCCCTTCCTCTTTATCATCCTCCTTGTGCCCCTTGTCCTTAACATCCCTTTCAGCAACTTCGGGTTTGTCATCCTCCTTGTGCTCCTTGTCCTTAACATCCCTTTCAACAACTATGGGTTTGTCATCCTCCTCATGCTCCTTGTCCTTAACATCCCTTTCAACAACTTCAGGCTTATCGTAGGAAGCCATGCCTTCATAGAAATACAATTCCAAGGTTAAAAGAATTAATTATTAAGATTAACCAGGATACAAGAAGTAACAAGCAGAGTAGAGAAAACGGGCAAGAACTAACAAATGAAATAAAGGCCACTGCACTTGAACTAGCAACCATAGAATTAAATTCTGTAATCCACTTGCTAATCACACACAATGTATATGGAAAGTTTTAGATGATTAGAGTATGCATAAGAACACAGATGATTTTATCTATGGTTAATGCATGAAATATGGGTTCAACGTTCACTGTCACTCAGAGGAAGGACCATCTGATCTGATACCATATAAATTAGCGATGGTCCCAAAAGTTTAAGCGGTTAGAAAATCGTGACAATTTAACCATAATTCTAACAGAATCATTACTCAGATTATAATTTTTTAATAAACCATATTAACTGCTAAAAATATAATCAATCTAGACCATCCAAGTTGCTATACAAATAATTGTCAAACCCATTTAATACCAGATCTTGACTTATTATTATAAAAGCAAATGCAGATCAAAACAATGAAACAGATAACAAAGGTTTGATCTAATTTGTCAAAAAGTTAACATGTTGATGTTGATAGCAATCAATTCAACTTTCAGAGCAACACTCAAAATAAAAAAAGTATTTATTAAACAGAACGAAGTATTATAATATCTATCATATAAATGTTGGAAATTTAATCAAACATTCATATTAGATAGAATAAGTTGATCTAAAACTAGGATCTAGATTAGATCTGCATCAAATTCCATATGATCAGAGAATGAAATGAAGCAACAAATTGAAAAAAGTTACAGATCGCATACATTTATTATATAAAAAGTGAAAAATAATCGACAATAAACGAAAATGAAAGAGTGATCAAAGTAGTAAGAATGTAAAAAAAGAAAAAAAAAAGATGTATGACAAAACGAAACCGATCACAGCAATATAGAATTGATTATAAATAAGTATAATAGAGAGAGAGGAAAATATATACCTGGGAATTGAAATCCAAAGGAATATTTGGAAATGGAAGAAATTAAAAGGCAAAAACAAAAGGGTTTTTTTTTTTTTTTTTTTTTGAGGTTTAGAAGAAAAGCAGAGGAATCAGAAAACAGAGGGACAAGTTACATACATACATATATATGTGTCTGTCTGAGACTGGGAGTCACTGACACTCTATTTATGGGACTGACTGGCTAAGCCTTAAGCCTTAAGCCTATTCGGATTTTTGGGACACGTGGCAATCAAACTTAGCTTTGCCGACCTGTCTGGTCTTTTATGGGCCCTACCTTTTATTTTAAAACGTTATGATTATGATTACGCGGCCTGTCCGTGTTCACAACTGTAATTGATGCCAGGAGCACTGGCATCCAAGGTTATAACGTCTATTTTACTTGCTCCAAGTTTAATTTATCTATTTTACCAGTTTATTTTATAATTTACTACACATATTAGTTTTTATTTTTTCATACGTTTTCACTCCCACTGCTAATGTTCTAACTCAATAATATATTTTGTTTTTCTATCAATATATACATATATTTTTTTTTGTGTTATGTTTAAATGTAAACACATTATTTTGTAAAGCTTATATAATAGAGAAGACTTAAGTCCAATACATGTAGTACACTGAACCCGTTAAGATGATGATATGTGTTCAAAAGTGAACACGTATTATAATCTCAACGAGTTTAGTGCAACTAAATACTAGACCTTAACCTTGCCCATATAAGACTATTTACTCTATAATATTACTAGAATCACTCTTTATATCTTAATCAATTCAATGATAATTTGGGCATTCAATACGTGCTTGTTATCTTATAGGAGTGCTTTTTTTATCATTTTAAGTTTTTATTTTTGTAATTAGCTTTAAATTTTTTTTTTTTTTTTTGAGAAGGATTTTTGTTGTTAGTTTGGGTAAATAGATAATGTTGGATAAAATGTTAGTTTATTCTTTCAATAAATCTTCTTCACTTGTAGTTGAAAGATTAAGTTTCTTGCAAATTTAAATGTTAGGTTTAACTTGTAAAATCATCTATTTTATATTGATTGTTGTTAAATAAATATTATAGTAGGTTGTGAAATCATATTATTGAGAGAATAGTGAACCACATGTTCAAAATAATTTCTTATAACATTTTTCTACTTGGGGGCTTGGGATGATTTGAGAAACTTTGGAACAAGTTTAAATTCTACAGTTTTATCTAAGTTTAACCGATTTATCTAATTAGTTAATTTGAGCATTCGAAAAGAGAGCTACTTGTGCCTAAATATTATTCCGGATGCTCAATAAATCTACACGAGGAAGGTCGGAAACATGAGTTTAACCACCAAGCTAATAAGCACCTTATTTCCAAATGATTGATTTACTACATAACCACTAGAGTTGTGACTATTGGTATGATATATCTCTTAAATTTGAATCTTCAAGAGTGACAATGTGATGCATATTGGTTCGACTTATGGACTATTGTCTTCACTGCCTAAAAATCACTGGTATTTTGGATTGAACTAAAGTCAAACTTTAGCTCAACCAACTTGAGCGAGCACTTATATATTATTACCATTCTCATCTAGGCTCCTAACACATTGATTTCTCAATGAATAGAGGAGTTACTGTAATCATGCTCAAATAAGAAGGTAGCAATATCTATATATTTTTTTCCACTATTTTTCATCCAAACAAAAAAACAAAAAACAAAAAAGATTTAGAACATTAGCCTCATTACACAAACATGATAGATAGACTTTGTCATAGATTGGCACATTGGTTGTTTGCTGTCATATGAAAATGAAGAACAATATTTCATAAACAACATGTTTGTAGACGTTTTTAATTGAAAGATGGGAATGCCAAACTCTCCTGGAATCATATCTGACCCAGGGGATGTATACTATGTGGACAAGATGGAGCGCATTTGGCAAAACTCAAGACTCAAAACTCTTGCCTCTTGCTGAATACCTCAAAAAAAAAGCTAGATAAAATTTTATACTTTTCTATCATTTTCCCTCGGTTTTGCAGGCCCCAAACAGATGGAAAATATTTGGTGTAAATAGCTATTTATGTTAGTGAGAATCCAAATAGCAACCTTAATTCCTGGGAGTTTTTTAATGGTTGCATGTTGCGGAGCTACTAATCCATATATATAAATATTAAATACTACTAACCAAATGCTTTGTTTTCAATCAATCTCTTCCTCACTCCCCTAGTGAGTGTCAAGTTTACTTCTCTTTCAATTATGAAAATGCTCTGTTTTCAATCAATCTCTTTGACTTTTTTTTTTTAAAAATTTATTTTAAGAATTGTTATTTAATTATTTAGCTTAATGGTAAAACTGAAATTAATTACTAATAAGTAAACCCCTCTAATTTTTTTTTTTAAGTGAATTCATTCTTCTACAAAAATACAAATTAGGCAAAGAGAATAAAACTAATTACACGTTATTAATATTAACCAGGATACAAGAAGTAACAAGTAGAGAAAACAGGCAAGAACTAACAAATGAAATAAAGGCCACTGCACTTGTACTAGCAACCATAGAATTAAATTCTGTAATCCACTTGCTAATCACATGCAATACATATCGAAAATTTTTAGATGATTAGAGTATGTATAAGAACACAGATGATTTTGTGGGTTCTAAATTCTAATTAGCTCAACTAGTAAAGTCTCTGATAGTTGTATAAGAGATCTGAGATTCAATCCCCGCCTATACCAAAAACTGATAGGTGTCTTCGTCTGATGATTAAAACTCTCTCAAAAAAGAACACAAATAATTTTATCTATGATTAATGCATGAAATATGGGCTTAACGTTCATTGCCACTCAGAGGAATGACCATTTGATATGATACCATGACTAATTAGCAATAATCCCAAAAGTTCAAGTGGTTAGAAAATTGTGACATTTAACCATAATTCTACCAGAAGTATTACTCAGTTTATAATTTTTTTTTTGAATTATATTAATCATTCTGGACCATCCAAGTTGTAACACAAATAATTGTCAAACCCTATTAATACCTGGTCTTGACTAATTATTATAAAAGAAAATGCAGATCAAAACAATGAAACAGATAACAAAGGTTTGATCTAATTTGTCAAATAGTTCACATGTTGGTAGCAATCAATTCAACTTTCAGAGCAACACTCAAAATTAAAAGGTATTTATTAAGCAGAACAAAGTATTATAATATCTATCATATAAATGTTGGAAATTTAATCATACATCCATATCAGATAGAATAAGTAGATCTAAAAGCAGGATCTAGATTAGATATGCATCAAATTCCATATGACCAGAGTGATCAAAGTAGGAATGTAAAAGAAAAGAATCTATGATAAAACGAAACCGATCACAGCAATATAGAATTGATTATAATAGAGAGAGGAAAATATATACCTGGGAATTGAAATCCAAAGGAATATTTGGAAATGGAAGAAATTACAGGGAAAAACAAAAGGGTTTTGAAAAACAGAGGAATCCGAAAACAGAGGACACGTTACATATATAAGCGTCTGAGACCGACTCCTGGGACTGGAGACTTAAGCCAGCCTGTTCGGATTTCGGACACGTGGCAAACCCACGTAGCTTTGCCGACCTGTCTTTTAAAAAAAAAAAGGATAATGCTTTAAGACAGGTCGGCAAAGCTGCATTGGTTATGATTACGCGGCATGTCCATGTTTGAAATAAAGTATTTTGTATCTTATGTTATCAAAAAAAAAAATTTGTATCAAATCATCAAGCTACTCGTATTAAAATCTAATAAATAAGAGATATGTGTAGATAAATATCTATCCATTAATATGTTTTTAATTTGTTAGTAAGATAGTTTTTTTAGCTGATAAGTCTCACACATTTTGATACTATTGGCATAATATCATTTGATATCAAATACTTCTCGCTGGTTTTATTAATGTGATTACGTATTGTTTGTTTTGATGTAAAAATATTTACAGAATTAAACACATCTTTTTATAAAGCATATATAATAATATTTACTCTATAATATTACTAGAATAGTAGGATCACTCTTTACATTTTTACCAATTCAATGATAATTTTGACTTTTGTTTGCTTGTTAACCTATATCTTTTTTATCATTTTAAATATTTATTTTTGTTAGTAATTTGGGTAAATAGATAAGGGTGGATAAATTGTTAGGTTAGTTTTTAAATGAATTAATCTTATTTACTTGTAGTAGATCAAGATTAAGTTTGTATTGAATTTATATGTTATGTTTATCTTCTAAATTAAAGTCATCTATTTATATGGCTTGTTGTTTAATAAATATACTAGTAGGTCTCAAATCTTATTACTGAGAATGTTTAAGAGAATTTCTTATATTTAGTGACTTATGTTTCAACTTGGAGGCTTGTGATGCTTTTAAAAAACTCCAGCCCAAGTTTAAAATTCTACAATTTTATCTAAAGCAACTTCAGCACAAGTTTAAATTCTACAATTTTGTCTAAGCTTAATTAGTCATGTTACTTGTTCCTAAAACTTACTCTGAATGCTCAATAAATCTACACAAGAGAGGCCGAAAACATGATTGTGTTAAAGGATGAAGTTAAACATTATTTTCCAAATGATTGATTTACTACATAACCAACTAGCTAGAGATCTTCAGTAGTGACAATGTGATGCATATTGGTTTTGGTTTGACTTATGAACTATTGTCTCCACTGCCTAAAAATCACTGGTTATTTGGATTGAACTAAATTCAAGCTTTGGTTCAACTTACTTGAACGAGCACTTACTGTCCTTCTAACGCATCGATTCCTCAATGGATAGAAGAGTTACTATGATCATGCTCAGATAAGAAGGTAGTAAAATCTATTTTTTCACTATTTTTCATCCAACCCAAAAAAAGAAAAAGAAAAAAGATTTAGAACATTGGCCTCATTACACAAACATGATAGGTAGACTTCTTCATGTCATAGATTGGCACGTTGGTTGTTGCTGTCATATGAAAATGAAGAACAATATATCAAACGACATGTTTGTAGACGTTTTGAATTAAAAGATGGGAAAGCCTCCTAGAATCATCTCTGACCCAGGGGATGTATACTGTGTGGACTAGATGGAGCGCATGCATTTGCCCCACTGGCCTATGGAGATGAAGTGGCCCCAAAACTCGAACTCCTCCCTCTTGCTGAAGACCTCAAGGTCAAGGTCCTTCAAAAAAAGGCTAGATGAAGTAGAACCCCACACCTGGACACCCAGCACCAATGGTGGTGTAAACCTTAGTACCATGTCTGTGTGTTTATGTAGACACTGTAAACAAGATGCTTGAGGTGGCATTGGTAGCTCTATTGGCAAGAATGTATTCCAGCATAATGCATTCTAAAGAAGCCAATATTAATAATAGTAGTAGTAGAAGCAACAATGACAACATCTTGGAAAAAAAATGAGAAAAATATTTCTCTTATAGTACGAGAAAATGAGGAATATGGTTAAGTACAAAGACAGGTGTCAAGTCATCATTCTCTTATTTTTGGACATTTTCACAATTGGGGTACTATTTGGTGACTAGATGAGAGAGAATGTGCCAACATGGCACTATGGCATGTGGGTAGGTGACTTTGTCACCGCTTGGAGAACAATTCTTGGACAATGAGAGGAACATCAGGAATACTGTAAGTGATACACGTGTCTCTAAGGTGGTCCAACATGCACTTAGCCAATAAGGGGTGTTCTCATAGCTGTTGCCTTAGAAAGTCACTATCTCCCTTTTTGTGAGTGCTTGAGTACCATGTCAGGTGCATATCTTACTTCCTTCCCAAGGCAGTCATGCTTTTGGCACGGGCTAAGGATGGGATTTTGTATTCAACACTCCCTCTTCCTCTGCTCACAACCACTCCACATGAAAGGTTCAAATCCAACCACACAGACATTCTTCCATGCCTTGGTTGGTGGAATGTACACCTCTTAGCTTAGCTCTTTCGGAAGATGCAATAATTTGATTGAACATGAGACAAATAGTGAGAATAATACTTTCCAAGTGAGATAATCCTTGACTTACCTCTTAGCTTAGCTCTTTTGGAAGATTCAATAATCTAGAATTCCACTCCTAATTGCACTTTTTCAGTTCGAATTGCTTATAAGCTAGCCATGGAGATGCGGGATCAACCTAATATGGGTAGTACCGTAGTAGCTCTAATGATAATGACATTTAGAAATATTAGAAAAGGTTTTAGGGTCTACCAAAGCCTCCTTTGGTTAGCACGGATCTCCTATCAACGCAGCTAACGGTTGCACAAATTTCATATCATCGTGACTGAATTCCTAAAGCAATTCTAGATTGATATATAGATAATTGGTGCAAAGTTCCTCAATGCAACACACTTCAATAGAGGAACCGGAAGTAGAGGTTTTTAATCGATAAAGACATTATATCAAATTTTGCCAATCAACATTGAAGGTGTTTTTATTTATTTATTTAAAGTCTAATTTTTATTTATTTTTTATTTCCTACTTAAAAAGTAAAAGAGGAAACAAATTAATATAGAAGGAAAATTGAATGTAAAAAGTCTCCTAGAATCCATCTGAGCAGTGGACGTATAGCATGTGAAAGAGATGGGTCGCAATGGAAGGCCCATATGCCCCGCTGGGCCACGGAGATGGAGTGGACCCAAAACCCAAACTTTGGGTCTTGCTGAAGACCTATCAAGGTTCTGTCAGATAATCGTACTGCTTTTGCTTCTTGCCCATAGTTGTTGATGTGTAACTCATGCCATCCACAAGCATGGAAATTATTTACAAATATGTATTTCACAATACATTTTAATTTATACAAGGAACTTTGATTCTGCTCCACTCAAAGTTACATATCTGCCTTTTCCTTTCTTTCTTTTGGGTCATGAATAAAAATCTACCAAAATTTCAATTACTCTCAATTGACAATCTTCAACTCTCTGATCATGCAATGTTGCTGTTGCTTCCTCCTAGGTGGTCTTTGAGGATTTCTCTTAGGTAGTCTAGTTGCTCGGAGCTGCCTTGAAGTTCATCCCACTAGAAAAAATAGACCAAGAAAGCCATTTTATCAGTTGATTTAAATTGGGAAGGAAGAAACAAACAGATAACAAAAACGAGAGGGGGAAGAGGGAGGGGGGGGGGGGGGGGTAGAGAACAAAACAAACAAACAGATGGACCATAATACTTCATCAGGATTTCAATTACCTTGTCCAGAACATGTAAGAAATGGTATGCCATTGATAATAATCCACAATTCAATATAAAGACGTTACAAAGTCGTGTTTTGTTCTCGTGAGATAGTCATCACTCAGAATCAACATGTTATGAGGCAATTTAAAAATTGTATGGGCTAAATTTGTGCCCTGCTCAACAAATATTTGAAGATGTGTAACACATAGTAGTTGCTCATGTCCAAATCAAGCAGCACTCTCTCTTATGCGGGACCAAAGATATCTCAATCAAGGCATACAGCCTCTAATACGGCAATTTTTGTGCCCAAATCACTTTAGTGAATACTGTATCGTTTGATCAATTTGGGAACAAAAGCAATAACAAAAATGCAGTGATGACAAAACCAAGCTAATATTTGGTGTACTAAGATTGAAGAATTTTTTCCATTGAGTAGACTCCCTGTTCTAGAATAGCTGGCCACAAATATGCATGCCAGGTCACCCAATAATAAGCAACTACCAAATAGAGATCTAAATGAGTCCCTAATAATATGCCCATTTTCACTTGGTTATGCAATATGTACATAGGTTATAGGTGTCTTTACCAATAATGACTATGAACAAGATGTCTAAAGTGATACTGGGAAATGCTGTCATATTTTAATATGAGAATTATATATGTGAGTGGAAATCAAAATATAGAATTTTGAAAAAAAAAAAAAAATTGTCTTGTTCCAACTCAACTTTAGGGTCTGGAAGAATATTCACTCAATCCTATATTTCTAATGCAGTCCGGTGGTTGAGCACAAGGCACTGTATGTATGTATTTTAGGGGGCTGGACTTTGCTATAGAAGTAAGATCTTCAACAAGGGGCATTGGTTCCAGATATACAACTTCTTTACTCTAGGGAAACTATGTTCATATTTTCATCCACAAAAATATGCTACTCTAATGTTTTCCTATTAATACAATACTGTCTTATCATAGTTCCTATTCAACTAGAAAAATAAATAAACAAGAAATCTAGATAAGAAGTCTGTGGTGTTCAGTTTGCTTGGAGTTTATTGGCTGATGCCAAAGACAGTTGTTGATTTACTAGCTTGTTGGCAAGGGAGGTTTGGTCATCATTGAAATGGTGTTATTTTGATGGTTACTCCTCATTGTTTGATGTGGTGTCTTTGGAGAAAGAGAAATGACCGAAGCTTTGAGGATTTTGAGAGCACCTTGCCAGATCTTAAATTACTTTTCTTTTAAACTATATTGGATTGGATGACAGTTGTGGGAAGTTATAAACTATGTTCAGTTTGTGATTTGATAGATCATTTTAATTTGCATGCTTGATCGTATTGTCCACAGTTCTATGCATCCTGTATACTTGGAGTTGGTGACTTTCTTTTTTGGTCTCAATAAAAATTCTTTATCTATCCAAAAATAATATTCTACAAAAGATGGCTCAATTGATAAAAGGGATATTATACTGAACTCAACTAAGCCTTACCTTCAACTGAGGATCTATATTCATCCATTGGTGACTAGGTTGTTTTACTAACCATCAATCTACTCAGCTCTCCCTTCTCCAGGCTTGAAATTGATTGTGTAAAAGATTAGTTAACAAAGCATGACATAAGTGGAGTTTATAAAAGGGACCCCAAATATAGGCATAAAACTTTTCTATGAAAAATGGACTTATCTATGGGAGTTTGGTGATCACATATATGTCCAACTGTCATGTTTGTTTGTTTCTGTATAACACCCACCATTTTGAATTGTTTGACAGCCGTATCTATCTACTCATGTCATGTTGTGTTGATGTGGTGCTCAAAGGTGAAAAGAAAAGGGTCTAGCGTAACCCAAATAATATCACACTACATGCATAAATGATGATTAAATTATATGTACCATTAATTTGAAGATAATCTTCTTCTTTGTATATCCATAAAAACAGACACACACGTGTATCTGTACTTATATAAAGTGAGTGCCTAATTAGACATGGGGTAAGATTTGTTAGAAACACAGTCCATAACTTTTGTGGGACTATATATATTGCCAGACACTGTTGATTACTTCTCCCCACTGCTTTCATGCATACAAAAGATCATCTTGATTGGAGATGAGGGGCTGTTCTATCTATATAGTGCTCAAGGTTTATGATATATAAGTAAAAACAACCATGCTTTCATTGCATGTGCATGCGACATGCATATGTTGATATGGTAAAAATTTATATAACTGCAAACAGATTATTAAGCAAGGGCATAAATATAACTGAGCCAAAAAAGTCTCTTAAAGATGTTAACTTCTATCACCATTCTTTTTTTTTTTTTTTGGCCAAGGCCTTCTTATGATTTTCAAAATAGTTTTATCATGCCATGTAAACCAAGTTGAGTAATGTCTGCTAAAGCAAAGAATTATCAAATTTCAGGAAAATGTAAGACATGAAAACTCACCTCTTGATTTGACAATGAATAGACCTTCCAACCAGCAGCAGTAATGTAGCGGCGTTTCAGCATGGTATGTCCTAAAGGTGACCCTGCAGAGATATGATTAATGGCAATCTAAATCATTAGTTGTTCAAATAACTCACTCAAATATCAGCAGACAGGACATGCTGTACTGTTATAAAAGTAGGCAATACTCACCAGTATTCCTTGAGAAATGAGTTGGCCCATCAATCTCCAAAGCAACCTTCTTATCAACCAAAACTGCATCTAAAGTATACCCATCCACAACATATTCTAGGACCCAATCTAGGCCGGTGCTAACGAGAAGACGAGCTACCTCCTTCTGAAATGATGAAGTTGTTTTCGTATTAAACCTCTTAGTTTTTCTTGCATGAGAAATTTTGTCCTCGAGAGCACTAATTAGAGATAACTGAAGATGTGAGTACTCTAGCTTCAAGCATTGGTTCACAAGATGAACTTGAGAAGCAAACATGATATCCTCCCTATACTGCTCCGAAATCCTTTGCTCCTCGAAGTGGCTCAGGGTTCTCCATAAATGAGAAAAGAAATTCCGTTCCATTTGTCCAAAAACAGCATAAGACCAAGCTATATTTCCAAGTTGATCCCTATTGAAATTGAGGACAGGAGATCTTAAAGCTTGATCAGAATCAAGATCTTTATTGCTGTCCAAACTGTTATCTTCACAGAATTTAAATTGGCTAGCATTCTTGAAGACATCATCTAAAGATTCAAGCAAAGGGTCAACAGGCTCATGTAAAGAAGCAAAAGCCCACAAGACCTGAGCAAGTTCCTGCTCCTGAAAAGTGTGAATTATATCCGATGCCCTTTTTGACAATTCTGAAAAGAGTTCAGAAGCAGAGTGCTGCATTGAAGCAAAAGCACCCGCAACATTAGCAACATTCTGAGAATTGAATTCTGAAACTTTGGTTAAGGCCACCTCTGCAACTCTATCCATTTCTGATAGATAAAGAAGCTCACCTCCAATCTTGGACAATGCCCATGATATATTTGAGATACCTTGAGCTGAACATTCTGGTAAGGCCGTCATTGCAATACCCACAAGCATAGACATCTCTCTTTGACGGGCAAAAGCCAGCCTACGTGTTTCTGGCATTGAAACCTTCTCCATGTTCTTAGCAATACGATGAAGAGCAGTAGCAATGTTAAAAGGAGAGAGAGGTGAGGGGCTTAAGCCTTTCCCAACAGCCATGATTGTGTCAGCAGTAACTTCCAACACTTCCTCTGCAGTCTGTGCTTCTATAATAGCTTTGTTCAAGTTAATTTCCTTCTTACGATCAGAGGGCCCTGAAAATTGGGACAACCTCTGAACAAGTTCTTCCATTGCCTTCTCCTTCTTCTCTTCAAACATCCCGCCCGCCATCATACTGACCTTCCTTTTTAGATCATCAATATCATCCAAATTTTCCATATCTTGCAATTCAAAGTCATCCTCAGAATCAGAATCCAAACCTTCTTCAACTTCCTTGAGTTTCCTATCAATTTTCACATTGTTTACCAGTTTCTTCTTCTTCTTTTTCTTTTTCTTCTTGACGGCAACCAAATCCTCCATTTTATGACTCAACCCCCTTGCTTCAATTGATCTGAGGGCAACCTTTCTTGCTCTCACACACCAATCCATTCCATCAGTATCTTCCAACAACCTAGACTTAATTTGTTTTTTCTTTTTCTTAGGAGGTTTAACATCCAAAGGGTCAAGCTCCCCGAGGAACTCCAATTCCCAATCCATACTACTTTCTTTTTCTTTTTCTTCTTCTTCATCACCACCATCAACACTCACTGAGCTAATAGCATGACTATCTCTACCTAAATTTACACAATTTCTTCTCACAAAACCCGGCTCAGGTTTTTGAGTAAAAAACCCAGTTCTCAATTTTAGCATTGGAAGCTTATGAACTATCTTAGGATAAAAAATGAAGGGTTTAAAGCAAGTGTGGTTAGGGAATGTGTTGAACAACCCTTCCATTGTTTCTCTTCCTAATTCCTATATCTTTCTTCTTCTTTTTCCAAAGCAAAATAATAAACACTAAAGAAAACCAGCTATCAAACAGTGAGCAAGCAATTCTAATTACTTGCCCATGAAGAGAAATCACAAGTTGTTGAGAAAGTGAAACATACCCATTACTCAGAGTGTTGAGAAAACGGAAGCAGTAAAGCAAAAGCCCCACAAAGCTCTTCCCTTTAATTCGATGTTGTTTTATAGCAAATAGTAGGAGCGTAGAACAGAGCAGAAGAAATGATATCACAGTCACAGATATTTGAAGCTCTCTCAACTCTTAACCCTCAACACAACGGATAAGAGAAGAAAGAAAGAGATTGGTTATGCTGTAGTTTGCAAAGTAAACGGTGTCGTTTTAGTCTACTACGATTTATTTTAGAGATTTTCTCTTTTCTTTTGTTTCCCTCAATTTGTTTCTTTATTTTTAAATGAAGGCATCAACATTAACAAAATGTGATTAATGGGTCCAAAGGACTTTTATTTTACAAAAAAAATTTTGATTATTTTAACAGATATATGTGGAGTCAAAATTTGGTAAATATGAGGTGTAAAACCTATGTTTTATACCATCCAATAAGAAATTACTACATCAGTATTTTACTTAAAATTCAATATATTCTACCACACCTAATAACATCACAATAAACTCCTAATTTGGTTGAATTTATATATAGGTATTAGAATTGACTAAGTGTGATTATGTTTATTCTTAAATATGTAATAAAATTATGTGGCATGTTGAGATTGGAAGGTTAAAACATGGGTTTTACACCATGATCTTATAGAATTTAATCTTATTTTTGTAATAGAGAAACAATGAAGGAATACAAACAATAAAATCTGTGAATGACAATGAATTTCTATTCTCTTTTTATTGTTTACAATATATGGGGAGGAGGATTTGAATCAGATTCTCCTCATGTGAAATTTACAGAAACAATGAAGGAATGTGAAATTTACAAATTACAAATAATAAAATATGTGAATGACTATGACTTTCTTTTCTCTTTTCAATAAATGGGGAGGGGTGATTCAGACCTAGGTTCTCTTTCATGGGACAACTGGGCAATGCCATTAAGCTCTTCCTTTATAGTTGGCAATGCCTCTGGTAAACAATGCAATATACATTTGCTCCTAAGCTACTAGGCCATTGTTCTCTCTTTTTTTTTTTTTTTTTTTTTTTTGAGTGAAGTATCAAATTGGAAAAGATAAGTTTGACTCATAACTCTCATACAATTGTGCCATCTGGGATCACTGCACTACGAAGAACGACCACAATTCCACCACTGATGATGAAGCCATTAGCTTCATTGTTGCCTTCTTGGACATTGTCTTTGTTAATAATCTGCATCAAACCAATTGTAGGACAGGAAATTCCTCAAATTTAGAACACATGAAGGACAGTGAATTGTGGAAAAAGAGGAACCACATTAATTCAATTTCAGGTTGGAGAGACAAAGGCACAATTAGTGGTTTCTAGATAGAGCCATGAATTCCAAAAGATGTTTAACAGATAAGTCTCACTCTTCTGCACTTAAAAACTTAATTTTTCAGTGTGCAAACTGGGGATAAGATAACAATGCATGTGCAAATATTAAAGAAAAATTTGAAAATGGATGACAATAATAGATTAATGAAGTTGTTCATTGCATTCATCTAAGAATATGAATAAATTTCTTGATAGTTTAATTAGCTTTAGAAAGAATGTTAGCAATGCTTATGAGCTTGATTCAATCTGCTCTTTCAAACTATTGACTATCTCTTGTATTTTACATACCAAAACATTTTTGCCAATTCTTGCATTCTTATCTACAATGGCTTTCCGTATTTGAGTATCTTCCCCAATTCCTATAGGAATGTCAATGCCCTTCTTGTTCATGCCACACTGAATATCTTCCATCTGTTGAGAACATACACTTTCACAATAAATTAGATTATTATTTATTAATGAGGATTTGGAAAGAAATTACTTGAAGTCTGTATGGGAAAAAGAGATAAAACATTTCATTTTTGAAAATATCTACAAAGTGATCTATGTATAAATGATTTAGATCTCTCTTACTTGATAAACATCAGAACCCATGATCACTGAATCCTCGATTACTGCCCCTTCTCGAATTTTTGCTCTCATACCAACTACTGTACCTTTGATCTTGCACCTCTACTCTTAGAAAGGTCAAAAATATATTAGAAACAGCAAAGTAAAACAACCTTTACAATTAATTAAACATTTGCATGATGTGAATGCTGTTTCCTTGTTTTAAGTATATGTAATTTTTTCATACTTTGTAACTGATTACAATCAAAATTTACCGTCAAAACTTAAAGAGGCAAATAAAGCTGTTCCTTACATTGAGAATGCAACCACCTCCAATGACACTATCTGTTATGACAGCGTCAGTTATAAGAGTTGAAGGCAGACACCTTGGCAAAGTGTACATAGGAGAATCTTCATCAAAGAAGCTGCTATGAAAGGATGAAGTTTGTGTTAGTAGGTGAAGTGTCCAATTTAGGCAAAACATTCACTAAAGTGATGAACTGCCATTATACTTTCAGCCTTTCCCGGTATTAAATTTACTGACTTAAATCCCATGTCTGCTTTCTTTGTGCTTTCCATATTAGCTTGGTAGAATGCTTCAATGCTCCTCATGTCCTCCCAATATTCATTAAAGATAAAACCTTGTACCTAAACCTCACAAAGGAGGAGAATCTTATCACTGATTGCAACTATACAGGGAAACAATTGCTACAACATATTTGAGTGGGAAAAGTAAAAAATGAGAGAGAGCACTTTCATATTTGGAAAGAAAAGCAGCAAAGAGGAAGGGCATGCACAGTTAGTCTGAGTGTCTGACCTTCATTCCTATAGATATTGCACCTGGTATTACTTCACTTGCAAAGTCATTTGCCTTGGGAAAATGTTCTCTTAGGAGCTTTACTACTGTATCTTTGTTAATGAGATATATTCCCATACTTGAATAACAATAAGCAGTATCATTGCATTTTATAGAGCTTTCATCCTGAATTTCAGATTTGAATCTCCTCATAAAACTCCCAGAATAATTATAAAACCAAAATTTAAACATAGGAGAGCTTGAGTAGAGAGGGAGAGAACTTACAGAAACAAAACTGATTGGCTTACTCTCTGATTTCAATCTAAACTCTAGAACTTGATTTTCAGAATTCACGGTCAAAAAGCCAAAACCTGGGTCTTGATCTCTCGAAGCCCCCAATGCTGCAATAGTTATGTCAGCCTTGCTGTTTCGATGAGCCTCAATGATTTTCTGGTAGTCCATTTTGTAGAGGTGGTGACCAGGAAGGATCAGAAACTCAGACACTGGATACTCTTCCATTACCCACAAGCATCTTCTAACAGCATCTGCAGCTCCCTAATATTGAGTACATAGAATCATGAATAGCCAAAAAAACATAAATTTATGCATACATGTATTATGAAGTTAAAACTTTGTAATAGAGAAGTGTATGCATTTAAACCTGAAACCAGCCTTCATATTCAGGGCTCTGATAAGCAGCAATTACTTCGACAAGGCCTTCTTTCCCAAGACCTAATCCAGAATAAGCCCTGGAAAGGTGGGAATTGAGTGAAGTTGAGTTGCATTGTGTAAGAGCATATATCTTGTTTATGTTACTATTAATGCAGTTGCTAACAACCGCATCAACAAGTCTGTAATTTGCTGCTATAGGAATAGCCCCTTCCGATCTTCTTTTAGTCAAAGGGTAAAGCCTTGACTCCGATCCATCTCCAAACACAATTGCTGCTACACCCTGACAACAATTAAATCAGAAAAATAAATCACAAATACTTGGTGCCACTCTTCCAGAACCGTGCCAAGGAATACGGGTTAAACAGATTACAACTAATGCCTACAAAAACAAATAAAATAACAACTGTCATGATGAATTTATATGATTGTGCATGGGAAAAAAAATTAACATTAGGAAAATCATTTGAAGATTTTTAGTGACACCTCATTAGCTGGATGGAACAGTGAAAAGGGGTATTGAGATTCATGTGAATTGGTTATGAACAATCTAGGAGGAAGAGTAGAATGAAACTTCGATGAACGTTTTTGACATGTACTTGTTAATCCAGTAATGGCACCATTTGTTTGAGGATTTACAGGTGTGGGAAGAGAAAGCTGCAATATCACCATCACAACTCACAAGATAGAGCAATAGAAAGCTATGATATCTATGATATTATATGCAACTTTTGTTGTAACAAAAGTTGTGTGCTTCTTCTCTCCTCTCTACTTCAAATGATATTTAATAGAGAGAATAAGAAGGGAATATTTTGCTTTCTTCTTCCTCATGGCTATTGCAGAGAAATCTTCCAATGCATGGCTAGTGTCTAGGATCTAATTTCCGACCAAATACTGTGGTACTCAATTAACATTTCTTTTTAATGATAAGCATGCATAAATAATCCATAAACATGAAGCTTTGGCCCCCTTAGCCAGCATAAATCTTGTTGAAGATCTTTGTTTTGAGTTGTGTTATGTTTAACTTTGATTCTAAGCTTCTTATTGCTTTTTTTTTCTTTATACTTTTGCAATTCCTTCACTTTGTTCGTGAATATGTACAGAGAATCATGGTTAGTAGATGTCCTAGAACTGGAAGACAAAATACCAGGTTCCATATAAAAGGCCACTTTGAATGGACCACTTTACCCTCACACACATATCTAATACAACAAACTATGGTATTAGAAATCAGGTGAAAGAGATTGCTTTAATCACATCAGACAATGTCAATAATATTAACATTATTACTCATGAAACATTTGTGATTGTGTCATACTAAAATGGCTTTTGGTCATTTTGGGGTTAGAAGCCTAGAAGTAGAAGGGGCATTTTGGTCAAAATTAATAATTGAGGGTCAAGTAGTCAGTACACTAGTCAGGTCAGGGTCTGTTACCAAATATTGGAATAGAGTAGTGTCGAAGGAAGGTAGGCATTATTGTCTCAGCTTTTGGGTCTCAAAGCTTGTTTGCCTCCACTGCAGTCATCTCTCATATTATTCAATTATAAATAAATAAAATTGGTTTCAATTAACAGTATACACACATGTATATATATATATATATATATATATATATAATTTTACGAAATTATCTTTACAGTTATGAGATGTGGCCTGCTTCATAGAACAGAACAGGTACACAAACAAATACTTATTATGTGGAGGAGAGACAGAAAAGAAAGCCGCAAGTACAAGATTCCCTTTGTCCTGTAACTCATGATTTTGATGTTGATTATTTGGGAAGTGAGTTAGGTAGTATCTTAAGGTAGGCATTAATGTCCCCCAGCTTTTGAGCTTTATTTTTGTGTTTACATAAGTAAGCCTCCGTTTAGATATCAATAAAAAATGAAAATTATTTTACTATTCAGCTTATTTTTGCTATTATTTATAAGCTCTACTGCACTTTTTAATACTATTCATGAGCTCTACAATACTATTTCAGCTAACTTTTTTTTTATCTATAATATTTTTAGCAATAATTTTTTAGATTCAGTAAAATAAACGATATCTAAACAGACCTAAAAGTCCTAAGAAACTAAATTTTACAATAATCTCAAATAATCTATATGTAAAACTGATCTAATCATCTCGATTCTTGGGACACATTTAAACAATCAATTTGCTGTTCTCATCAAATATTGGTACAACTTTTGATATTCTTTTATGGGATTTGTTAACAAGCATCGGTTGGGTGCTTGTTAAGGTGAAAATTGGCAAAAAAAAAAATGTTAGAAAAAAGTCAAGGAACACCGTATAGTACTTTAAAAGTTAAAAATTTGACATAAAGGTGAATAAAGACAAATTTTTGCTTGTTAAGGTGAAAAATGACCCAAAAAAAAGGGTAAGAAAAAAGTAAAAAAGAATACCATATAGTACTTAAAAAGTTAAATATTTGACATAAAGGTAAATAAAGACAAAAACTTTTGTCAAAAACAATATAAAAATATTGTTATTAACAGGCGCTGTAAGATGCCCGTTAAGACAACCCTTCTTTTATTACCAGACCAATTCAAGTTTGACCCACCAAAGACACATGAAACATCGTCCAAGCTTATGAGCAGAAACTCCTTAAATGGGTTTGGACAAAAAATGCAAAAGGCAAATACCATGGTTTAGCTATGACATCAAGCAAAATAATCGATGAAAACCACAAATACATCTGCAATATTTGTAGTTAAATTGGATTTAAGTGCATTAGCCACCAAACCATCCAGGTGGGACGGTAATCTGCATTTGCTTTTTACTGAAAATTGTTGCTTACTGGTTTGCACTTTACAAAAAAAAAAAAAAAAAATCACTAGTATATGTTATTCAAAATGTCCAATCATATAGAACAACAACGGAGCATAGTACAAAGATGCTTCTCAATTCTCATTCTTCACATCAATATTCAAGAACCTCGCTCTTATTGTGTCTACGTAGCTTCAACACTAAAACTTTTTCAAGGTGAAGCAAAGCAATCAACAAATAAACCATTATTCTTTGGAATGATATGACGACCATTTGGAAGTTCCTGAGAATTCTTAAGATAAAGATATTCTGATAGTTGTCAGATGAAACTGCAAGCCACATAGAAAAAGAGAAAATTTGGCACAACATGGATGATGTCCAACCGCGGCTAAAATATCTCTTACTTCAGATGGTGCTCAAACAAAGATGCCATCTCAATCTGTAGGGGAAACAAGATTAATTAATCAACATGAAAACTTTGATAATTTTTGTGTTGGCTAAGATCACACAATTTCATTTATTGACCTAGAGTAATAAAGAAACAAAGCAAGGGAAAAGCAAGAGAGAAAGATGAATATAATACCATAAATCAAATTATTAGCAATTAATTAGACAAAACACAACAACATAACTTCCTTTCATTTTCTTGTAAGATAGCTTTAACATCAACTTACAGCGGTCAAAGCAGTCTCAGAACCCTTATTGCCAGATTTACCGCCAGCACGATTTAATGCCTACAATAATTGTAACAGGCAACATTCAAATATCCCATCTCATCTAGCGAACACAAAAAAAAAAGGGGGGGATACCACGATAGAAAGTTTTAACAAATTACCTGATCCATGTTATCGCAAGTCAGTACACCAAATATGCATGGAACTCCTATAAAGTCAAATAGGTAATGCTTCAGTCTATTGTTAGGAGGCAAATATAATCAGGTAGTTACAACAATAGGGGAGGGGGGATTCAAACCCTGATTCTCCTTATAAATAGGCTATGCCACTAAACTACAAGATTCTCGGTCAAGGCAAGTATAAGCTCATTAAATAGATAGCAGAAATAGAATGACAGTAGGGACAAGTTCATTGATTTAATAGCAGATCTGCATATTTTCTCAACAAATTGTTAATATGCATTCCCATAAATTGATGTGTAGATTGCTCAACAACATAGTAATTAGTAAATAGAAAAAAGACAGAAAATTGATGTATAGTTACACCTTGCCTTCAGCAATAATGAGTGAATAATCAACTGCAATCACACTCAATTGACTAACTTACTTTAGAGTTTAGACTACAGATATTTTTATCTAAATAACATAGCAAAAGTATGTGCAAATACATACGTTTGGAATTTTAAAAAGTCATACAAAGTTGGGAGCTTCTGACACATTCCAAAGTTATTTAACTCTTAATAGAAAAAATATAAAGAGTAAACTTTATAAACGTAAAATAAAGTACCACAATTGAATAACTTTAAAAGAGAATAGTCTAATGAAGTGAAAATTTGTTTCTCAGCCAACCCAATAGATTAGGATTTTGCAGTCTTTAGATGATAAGTAAATTTGATTAGGGGCACACCAGGGAGATTTTCTATCTTTTCTCTACAATAACATTTAGAAAAATCGCATATTTGAGGCTAAAGATGGATCAAAAAACAAGCTAGAAGCTATGCTAAATTGCACCTTGTTTGATTAGTCCTTTGTGTGGGGTCTCACAGATAGTAACACTCATAGATTTCACAGATTCATTTCATTTTTGTTCATAAGTTTTGTAATTCTTTTAGGTTATGGAGTGCTCATCATGGTAAGCTTGCATAACCTATTTCATTAATAAATCTTATACTTATAAATATATATATATATATATATATATAACATTTAGGACAAATTCTTTCTTTCCTATGTTAACAGTAAACAAAGACAAATTTTCAAGCCCAGTATTGTATATCCAAGTAGACAAAAGAGACAAAAGGCTCTATATGTAAAGTCTATTTCCAACATGAAAAATAATATGCACCCTGTGGGTCTCAAACAGCCCTCCATCCTATTCATATGGTTGGGGGAAGTAACATTTGAGCAAGAGCTCATTAGAACAAGCACACTATTTCCAAAATATTGCCATAATTTATAAGCAATATGAATGCAATAATTGAATCATAGTTATTTTATTTTCATGTATTGCTATTAAATGAAATCAACTCACCAACTAATGGAAAGACCAACCTGAATTTAAACCTGCTGAAAGTACTCCAGATGCTGCTGAGTTAACAACAGCATCATAGTGGGATGTGTCACCTCTAATCTAATCACAACAGAATGGTTCATAGATTTAGGCATCAGTTACAAGCATGTCCTCAACAAAGCAAGTTAAAGAATACTCTCATGAAGAAATATTATATCTCATCATAATATATTAACCAGTACAATGGAAAGAAATCATACCACAGCTCCAATACATAAAATTGCATGATATTTTTGGGACTTCCCTAGCCTTTCTGCAGTAACTCCAATTTCAAAACTACCAGGAACCCATACAACCTGATGGATACAGTGAAGAAAATGATCATGCCTTGTCAAAGTTTGCTCATGCAAAGTCAAAACTGTAGACCAAACTAACAATCACAGGGCATAAAATCCCTGTAAGCTTTGAAGCATTTATATACAAAGCCAACAAAAAATGATCATAAGTAATCAATTAGGTGAGAAATGTCCCCAAATAAAAATATCATCAAATGAGTCTAAATTGTGCAAAGCTAAGATATAGTACAAGAGATTTTCATTTTTTTTTTCTTTAGAAGTTATCTAACTTTAGTGTTTTAGGAAGAGCAAAGATGATCCATGTGTTTAGGATTGAAACTGACAAAAAGGAAATGCATTTGCATCTGTTGCCAAGCTCACAAGCAGAGATTGAGCTTACAAAGTAAAATGAATTAAAGTATTATGATCAGCGATGCCTCAGAACCTTGAATTTGAAATAGGCTATGACTGAAAGGTTTGCATACAAGCACAAGTACTGACCCATATGCATGAACTTGTGTGGGTCACTAATAAAACAAAAAGGTTTAAAGCAAAATATTCCTTGACAAAGATTAACCGTTAGAACTAGAATGTGACTGTTATGTTGATCTTTGCTTTTCATCTATGAAAAAGGAGGGGGAAGAGAGGGGGGGGGGGGGGGGATTTTGCCAACAACAATAACTATTATGTCACGGAAATTAACCCCTTGATGACTTTAATTTTTTTTTTTTTTTTTTCAGATAAACCAATGATAAAAATTAAAGAAATAAAACTTGTCCAAAAATAATACATCAAGAAAATAACAATTACAACCATGACAGTCGCAGCCCCCAGGCTGCACATACAGAGTAGCACCATACAAGTTACAATAAAAAATGCTGACTTCAGAACATAAACTAGAATGACTGGCTAAACCACAACACGAACTCATCAACTAAATAACCAATAATCAAAACTAGTAATTAGAGTACATTTTAAAAAAAAAGTGGTAAGTTACACATGTACTCAAAGAGTCTTAATTCTTGAACAGACAACCTCACCCTCCACCTAAAACTTACAAGGGGAGAGAAGGTGTCAATTGAGCTACACCTCATTGGCTACTAATCAGAGTAAATATCGACACCCCCATTCACAACATAACAGCTTAGTCAGAATAGAATTACAAACTTGATGACCGTATTAATATAAAAAGATCCCGCATTTGGCCACAGAAATCCAAGACTTTACATAGAAAGGTAATTTTCCAGTTTCCACAGATATTGCAGTAACTAACGAGTAATAACAAGATCATTGGATCGACACAAAGAGATTATTAATTAAAAAAGTTGGTTACGGAGTTAGTAAAGAAGAAATGAAATGAGAAATGACATACATCAATGTTGTCTTCCAGAACATAGTAATGATTGAAAGTAGACAAAGCACCCTCTAACAGCCGCTTAGTGATAATCTCATTAAACCGTGCCACAACCTTCAAATAATCAAAATTCTCTCTATTATATATATTATGTTTCATTCAAACAAACAAAAATTTGTAACATTAATTTGACATGAGTGAGTGGAGAGTGGAAAGTGACCACAGCAAAGCGAAGAGCTTGAGTATTGGTGACAGAGCCCATCAGATTTCTCACGGCAGCAGTTTGTGCAAACGACGACAGCCGACCCTTCTTCCTCTCACTCTCAACAACGGCATTAAAACCATTCCTTCCTAACCAAAAAGATAAAATATAGAATTTTGAAATAGTGGGTATCAGGGAATGAATGAATGAAATGAAATGAAGAAGGTAGCCTCACCTGCATGCGAAGAAGAAAAGGAGAGAGGCTTTGAGTTTGAGTTTGAGTTTGAGTTGCGATTAAGGTGTAGTGGGATGGTAGTACTCAAAGTCGTAGTATTATTTTGAAGATGACGCGATTGGTAGAGAGAAAGAAAGCAATGGGTGGAAGTAAACGAAGCTGCCATTTTCATCAAACACTTTGTTCTGAGTAGTCAACTCAGAAGAACAGCAGAGAAGATCTAGAACACCATAATATAAATAAACAAATGGAAATGCTGATATGGTTTTTTTTTTGCTAGGTAATTGCGGGGGATCGAACCCTCGAACTCAAAGATACATAAGGTACCGGGTGTGCTGATATAGTTATTTTGCTTTTTGGGTTTGCATACACTGTCATGTATAGTACAACGTTGTTGTGTTGGGACAATTTTGGTTGGGAATAGCATATTATACTACCCATTTGGTAGAAATTAGTGGAATTATAAATATGCACATTCATATATATATATATATATATATATATATATTGATGATATAATTCATATATTTTGATTTGAAATTTGTGGAACAGATTTGGTATTAAGTTTAGAGCATTTGGTATTAAGTTTTTTATGTGGATTTAGGGTTATGCCATGCCATTGAAGATGTGTATAAGTGTATTATGCCATTTAAGATGTGCATTGCATGTCCCGATTAAGAGACAAATTAAAAGAAAATTTCAAGGATTTTTGGGTTAAACTTAATGGTCACTTTAATAATAAATAAATGTTAAACCAAAAAAATTTCATTGCATATTAAAAAAAGAGGTGCTACGTCCACAACATTTTTATAATATTTTTACAATAAATTATAAGTGATTAGTTGTTATTGATTCAAATTTGAAATTAACACTAAGATTACTTTTTTGCCCCAACGATAATAACCAGTAACAACTTGCCACTTAGGATTTGTTGTAAAAATGTTGTGGACATATCATTTCTCTATTAAAAATGGGAGCTAAAATACTATTCAAATGTTTTAATGTGTTTTGAAGCTAATTAGGATTAATAATGCTTCATTCTATAATTTAAATGCTTCATTGAATGTAAAATCATTTTAATGGATGGAATGTCGACAAAATATAAATTATCACTGCGCACCTTGGCGTGATGGTTAGTTCACAAGTATAAGTGCTTGAGGGGTGAAGGGCAAGGACTAGGGTTCAAGTCCTTAGAAATGAGTTTTATACACATATACGCTTAGATTATGTTGGAATAAAATTTCTATCTTATATAAAAATATATATAAATTAAATTTGATAAGAACTTAGTGTAAACTCTTTAGTTTACACCCTCTAATAAGGACATATCCTATTCGACCCTCTAAAGGTAGAAGCTAAGGCTTTTGAGGAAGGTGTTAGCTTTGCATGGGATGTGAGGATCTACGAAAGTAGTTTTGAATACGATTATAGCTAAAACTGTCCAAGGGGCCAGTGACCCACTAGTGACTATTGCACCCATTATCAAGGGGATCCAAAAAAAACTGCAGGAATTCAGAATGGTACAAGTCTACCACGCAAAACAATATGGAGACAAAGAAGCACATATCTTAGCTCGACATGCCAAGGGTATTGATAACTATGTAACTTAAATAAAGGAAAATCTTAGTATGCTTGAGGCTACTTTAGTTCAGGATGCTATGTATTTATCTTCTTCTTAATGAAAGTTACAAAAAAAAATAAATACATCTTATCACATAGGATAAGATTTCAAATAAACATTATATTTCAAGTTTTAAGTAAAAGACTGATATGGCAATTTCTTATTGGATGATGTAAAACATACACACCATCCTTACCAAATTCAAACTCTTATTAATATTGCATCTATTGTTGATTTTGACACATTTGGAAATCTCAAAACAGCATAAATGTCCTAATTTTTTTTAGATTTTGACACATTTGGAAATCTCTAAACAACATAGATCTAAAAAAAAAGTATCTCAACTTAGGTACAAAATACCATAATAAGGTGAACAAAGAGATGGAATTTATTATATACTTTTGGTAGGTGTTTTTTTCCAATTACTTTTTTAATGAGCATTAAAGGTCTTACTTATATTTCTTAATTTAGACACAAAATAACGTAAATAAGGTATATAAAATTAGTAGAATTGATGGTGCTCATTTAATGACATATCCTCAATTATTTTCACTGTCATTTATTATTGAAGCGTAATATTTGACATGTCCAAAACATCTTAAATCTAATCACATGTTGTAGAAGAAGCTAACATAACACTAAAATTAGGTTAGGCTTAATTAATGTAGCTTCTAGTTAGCTCAACTGGTAAAATCTCTAATAGTTGTATAAGAGATATGGGGTTCAATTTCCACCTATACCAAAAACTAATTGATATGATGCTATCATCAGAAGCAGACATCATAAGTTAAATCTCTAAAGAATAAGGGTTAGGATTAACTATAAATAATACTATTAGATTAAATTAGATTAGATTGTTGATTATAAATTATATATTTATATACACATACTTGTTTAGACTTGGGACAAAAAATGAATTAATTTCATCTCCACATAGCATCCTAATACCATTGAGGCATTGAGAAACCTACTTAAATCACGATCTATTAGTAAGAAGAAGGCAAAAACCACATTTTTGTCCCTACATTTTCACCCGATTCTCATTTTGGTCCCTAACTTTTATTTTCACCACTTTTAGTCCCTATTCTGGAAAACGCGTCTCGTTTTCGTCCCTACCGTTACATTAGAAACGGAAAATGCACACGTGGCAAACGGATTGTCCTGTTGAGCTGACGTGGCCATTAAAATAATAATAAAAAATGCCACGTCAGCATCAAAATTAAAAAAAATTAATTTATTAATTTTAACTAAATAAAAAAATTTAAAAACAGAATTAAAAATTAAAAATCACATGAATGAAGATCTACATAACAAAAAAAAAGGCACATCAAAACAAAAAAAGCAAGAACACAAAACAAGAACACTAACCCTAATAAAGATCCCAAACCCAGAAATAAATTAAAAAAAAACCAATCAAACTCTTCTCTCCCAAAGCCACCGTCGCACTCCCACTACCAACCACCGCTCATCGTTGCAAAGCCAGCCACCACAAACCCAACCAACACATTTACCATCATCCACCGACCACTCCATTCCCAGCCACCACCAACCATTGAAAAGCCAGCAGCCACCAACCGCCCCAAATCCAGCCACCACACTCACCATCATCCACCTACTCACCATAATCTCATCCAATCGGCCACCATCATCCACCTTCCAACTGTTATCCATCCAATCAGCCACCGTCATCAACAACCCAAACACCCAAGACTGATGAAACAAACCCAAACACCATCATCAGATCTCTATTTCAGAAGAAAAAAAAAAAAAAACCAATTTAGAACCAACCCACAAAGACTTAGATCTCCGCCGCAACCAGATAATGCCCAAAAGCTACCTTGACCACCACCAACATCACACATCTCAATAAGCCTCTTTGTGACTTTCTTTGTCTGTTCGAGATGGGTAAGAAAGCATGACAAGAGCCCCGACGAACCTGAGAGTGATGAGCCCACAACCGTCTTCTCTCGCCAAGCCTATAGCGAAACTAGAAGAACGCCCACAATCTCAACCGTGTTAATCTCAACCAATCTCAACCGTCTTTGATGGATTTTTTTTTTTTTTTTTTTTAATCTTGTTTTGTTTTGTGATCTTGGTTTTTAATCTCAACCGTCTTTGTTTTTAAATTTCTTATTTCTGGGTTTTAATTCTGTTTTTAATTTCAACCGTGTTAATCTCAACCGTGACTTTCTTGTTTTGTTTTGTGATCTTGGCTTTTAATCTCAACCGTCTTTGTTTTTAAATTTCTTATTTCTGGGTTTTAATTCTGTTTTTAAATTTTTTTATTTAGTTAAAATTAATAAATTAATTTTTTTAATTTTGATGCTGACGTGGCATTTTTTATTATTATTTTAATGGCTACGTCAGCTCAACAGGACAATCCATTTGCCACGTGTGCATTTTCCGTTTCTGATGTAACGGTAGGGACGAAAACGAGACGCGTTTTCCAGAATAGGGACCAAAAGTGGTGAAAATAAAAATTAGGGACCAAAATAAGAATCAGGTGAAAATGTAGGGACGAAAATGTGGTTTTCGCCTAAGAAGAATGCATAAATAGTTGATGACCACTCTGCCAACCAAATTAGAAATTAAATCATTCTCAAAAAAAAAAAAAAAAAAGATATTAAATGAGCACTCATCACACTTTAAAAGCAACCACTACTTTGGTTCATTTGGTCCAATTGGTCCACTTCAGTCCGTCTCAGTCCATTCAAAGTTCTTTCCTTAATTGTTTTTACTTCTCTCTTTTTAATTTTTTTGTCTTTTCAATGTTTTCATAAGTTTTAAACCATTGTAACAGAAACTTGCTTGCTTTCCTGCTGGCTGTGAAATATAGTTCCTTCGCATAATCTTGCATTTATCGTATTTGGTCTAAGAATGTTAAAGTGCTCATAACCTAATAGACCTCTTCAGTGGTGCCATGTCCAAGCTGATTTGAGCTGTTGGAGCTGAATGTATAAACATCAAACATGTTAAAAATCAAAGAATTCCATTCTCAAATGTAAATAATCTCTACTTACCTCAAGTTTTGGAAGATCTCGAGGATTCAAATTACACGCTGTAATTAAGGACAAATGGACAATGGAGGGATTGGAATGCTGATACAGCCATACAGGTGTGGCAACAATAGCAATAATTGGAGTTTTACTCCTTGTAGCATCCACGGGCACTGCCACAGTTTGTAGTGCCCAAATTTGGTTGATGAGTAGAAGTCAAAAAGTCTGATAACATTGATACTAACAAAGAAATCTAGAAGTTGCACATTTGATGTGGTCTTACATGAAAATTATACCACACGGTGGAATATGCATAATGGAAAATTATGCCACAGCCGAGGAAGGTAAATTGTTAACCAAAAGAATACAAAAAGTCTGATAGCATTGATACATTAAGAAATCTAAGTGGTTATGTGAAAAACAACCATTAAACATCAAGTGGAATGAAAGTCCAATGTTCCACTATGAATATTCGATTTTATGTTCTACTAGTTATGAGTGTTCAATTTTCTTTGTTATTATAAACTTGATTACTTTATTAGGAAAAAAAAAATAACGTGTAGCAAATTGCAATTCCTAACAAATAAAATGTAATAGGGATTTTTATTCTGTCTAATGAACGTAGCACATCTCACCACTTGTGTGCAGTGAGCATTAGAAACAACTAATTATTAACACAACTTTAAACTTATATAGGCAATAGACACACCAAAATGAAAGTGTCAGCATTAGAGGCATTCCCATTATTGATAGGTTCATTATTAAAAAAAAAAAAAAAAACTATTGGGCAAATATTCAACTAATACATCTCTGCAGATAATTTTCTTTATTAGTAATTTACACTTTAAAAGAAACTTTTCTCAAGACATTTATTGGATTGGCCCTCTTTCCAAAGCCCAAACCAAAAATATTAAAAAGCCCAATCCAACATTTAATGTGTAATCCACGTTTCGACTTAACCTAATTCAGGAAAAAAAAAACACAGAAAACTTTGAAAACAAGATATATAGAAAGTCGAGAGAGAGAGAGAGAGAGAGAGAGAGAGTAGAGAGGAGAGTGACTCCGTCGACCACGCCGCCGCCGCCGCCGCCGCCGCCGCCATCGGCCACCTATACGAGACTCACCTCTCCACCAGCTGATCAACCCATCCCGCATCTCATCTGCTTCAAGTATTTTTTTTTTCTCCTTCAACTTCAAAGCGTAACATTGATTTTCATATTTGATTTGAATATGTGAATCTGTGATTGTGGGTATTTTTTTTTTTTTTTTGGCTGAGGGTGATTGTGAATCAAGTTTGAATTTGTGAATCTGTGTTTTGTGATTGTGTTTGGAGTCACTCTGTGTTATTTGTTTTTGCAGCTGCTGAGTGTCTGAGATTGTGAGTGTGTTAGATAAATTCATAGTAGTGGGTTAATAGTGTGTTAGATATAATCAATTTTGTTATTTTGGTATATGCATATTCCTATTTCATTCACTGGGTCTAGGTCTTCTATGATTCTGCCACCACAGAGTTTGCACTGCATTTTGATTCTTGTTTTTTGTGTTTTCTTTTGGGTATTTAATGGGTGTTATTGCAAGTGTGATGATGAATGTGTGTATTTTACTGATTTGGGGTTCGGCTAGAAATGACAATACCAATTCAAATATAGCTCTCCTTGTGTGAAGATTGATTTAAAAAAAAAAAAAAAAAAAGCAGGCAATTGTAAAAATGGCGGCAAAGGTTCCGATTATGGGTAAACGGAACATCCTCATCACCAGTGCCTTGCCTTATGTCAACAACGTCCCCCATCTTGGAAACATCATCGGTTGTACGTATCTCTTAATAATTATAACATTCCTTTCCATTATTATTGGCAAGCATGTAGGGAACGAAACAAAACAAAACAAACCCAATTTTCCTTTTATATGTTTTTGGTGTGTTGGCAGGTGTGCTTAGTGCTGATGTGTTTGCTCGCTATTGCCGACTCCGAGGCTACAATGCCTTATACATATGTGGAACTGATGAGTACGGGACGGCTACTGAGACTAAAGCTCTGGAAGAGAACTGCACCCCTAAGCAGATTTGCGACAAGTAACTTTACTTAATCTTCCCTTCTTTTTCTAGCTTAACTTCTCATTCAATATTGTTTCTATGAATTACTACTTTTCTTTTAATATACTAAATCCAAATGTACCCATTTTAAGCATTCAATTCTCTTGGGACATATTAAGTATTTGAATATGGGGATGTTTTCCAACAGAAATGAAGATGATTGATTACCTTTCTGTGCGGTTGTGAGATAGATAGAGAAAATGAAAAGACACTGTGGTCTGTTTGGTTCATGTTTTTGAAAACTAGTATTTTGTTTTTAAATAAATAATAATTAAAAAAAAAAAAGAACGATTAAATACACGTTACTGAACTTCTACTTGTTGTCTGGAAACTGTTTTAAAAACTACTTTCTGAAAAAAAACAACCAAACAGCCCAAAAATGTACTTTTCTTGGTTGCTAAGTGAACTTTGCAATGAATATGGAGATCAAATTATTATGGGATCATTTGTATCTCCATTTATGCTTTAGGCTCAGGCGATGTGAAATTCTTGTACTCAGTTTTAGTCCCTGAAGATCAGAAGAAAAATAAAATTATAAAGGAAAGATCAGTAGAAAAAGAGGTTCAATATGTTTTCTGGAACTTTCTCAAACACACGACTGCATATATTAGCATGATTGTGATTTCATGGCCCCACACTCATTGTCATACCCTTGTCCAAGACTCCAATTGAGTTTTAAGAGAAAAAAAAACCATGATTATTATAAGTTGATTCTGTTTGATTTGATCATGCTATACTGGGCTTAGTAGCTTGAGTAATATTTGGACTTACTTTTCTGGAGTTTTTCTATTTTCTTTACTTAATGTATGATATCGAATTTCAATTTGTTTGCTGGTACTTTTCAATATACTAAGTTACTTATTATTGGATAAAGTGGTATGTTTCTCTTAGCTATTCCTTGTCTTTAATGTTTTTCATTTTTTTTCTTCTTCTTTCAATGCTTTTATGGATGTTTTAAAATAATATACTCCTCAATCTATTCATCAGTCCATCTTATGTGTTCTGCATTTACAGATACCATGCTATTCATAAGGAAGTCTATGACTGGTTCAATATAAGTTTTGATAAATTTGGGCGTACCTCAACCCCACAACAGACGGAAATTTGCCAAGCGATTTTTAAGAAAATTTTGGAGAACAATTGGCTTTCTGAGAATTCAATGCAGCAAGTATGAGTTTTTTTCTTGTTAATACTTGGTGTGATTCTGTACATGATAACATTCGTGACCATTCTATTCTTTTATGCAAGAAAAAGAAAAAGAAGACTTCTCAATTCTTGTTTATTTGTCCAATTATTGGATATTTTTTCTGTTATCTCCTTTTTGTTCTACAGCTTTTTTATTGTGGTCAATTATAGACTTTAATGGTGATAAATGTATTTAACCTCTTGTTACTAACACTTTATTCATACCATATTCAGCTTTACTGTGATACATGCAAAAGGTTCTTAGCTGACCGGCTTGTGGAGGGTACTTGCCCAAAAGAAGGGTGCAATTACCCGTCTGCCCGAGGAGATCAATGTGAAAATTGTGGCAGTCTTTTGAATCCGACAGAATTAAAAGATCCTAGGTGCAAGGTACAAAACTTACTTCTAATATTGAGGTCTCTATTTTGTATTATCAAATTCTAAATGAGGAACCTGATTGTATGAAATATTATCCATGTTGCGCATTCAGCTTCTTAATATATGTAGTTTGTCCAAAAAGACATTTTATCTCAGACATTTGATTGTTTCTCTTTCAAATGAGTAAAATTTTCATCCTCTGATCATTTGGTTCTTATGTTTTGAAGCTATAAACCAAATTTAAATCATTGTGAAACAAGGACCTTTTTCTGCAAGCCAATTATATTACAAGAAAACTGGGGCCTAGTAATCATTTTCCTGACTAACTTATGAATTTCTAGGCAGAAAACTTACTTTAGGGTTTGGTTGAGTCCTGATTTGGTTTCTTGGGCCTAGCTCTTGTTGGGGCCTGTTTCATTGCCCTCAGCATCATATTTTTCTTCCATGATTTTCTGAGAAGAAGAAAAACTATAAAAAAAAAAAAAAAAAAAAAAAGAAAGAAAGCTACTGTCAGTAGATGTATGTTATTATGCCATTTTGTTTTATATATGCATTTCTTATAGTTGATCCATGAGCTTTGTCTGCTACCAGGTCTGTCAGACGACACCACGCATACGTGACACAAACCACTTGTTTCTTGAACTCCCCTTGCTGAAGGACAAATTGGAAGAATACATCAACAAAATGTCGGTGGCTGGATCTTGGAGCCAGAATGCTATTCAAACAACAAATGCCTGGCTTAAAGAAGGGCTGAAATCACGATGTATTACCAGGGACCTGAAGTGGGGGGTTCCAGTTCCACTTGAGAGATTTAGTGATAAGGTTATTAGTTGTTGATAGATGAACATGCTGAATTCATGCTAACCTCTTCAAGTTTTATCTCAAATTTTGGCAAATTGCCCTTTTTTTTTTTTACTTGTGGTGGATAGGTTTTCTATGTTTGGTTTGATGCGCCTATCGGATATGTTTCTATTACTGCTTGCCACACACCTGAATGGGAAAAGTGGTGGAAGAATCCTGAAGATGTAGAGTTGTTTCAGTTTATGGGCAAGGACAATGTGCCCTTCCACACTGTAAGTGATTTTTTGTTAAAATTTTCTGATAACTCTAAGAAGAGGGCAATATACTAACTCAAAGAACTAAGATTAGTTAGAATGTTAGATTTTGTTTTTTTGTTAGATACATGCTTATCAATGTTTTTCCCCCCAGCTGAGAAACTGAAGCTTAATTATTTTTTAAAGAAATCTTCTTACAGCCACACATCTATGTTATTCTTTTCCATGTTTTCAGTTTTTGTCAGCTACTTCTAATTTTTCTTTTTGTCTTTTTGGTTAGATATTTCCAGAAATGTACGTAGTCTTGCATCTTGTAAATAACATACAATTTGTTATTGCATCTTAATGTTTTTAAAAGTTTCCAGTAACCATTGTATCTTTTAGATAACAATAACATACAAGAGGTATTGCATATAATTTTAGAACCTTGCGGCAGTCACTAAGTTGGTATGTTTTCTTTTGTGTCATAGGTAGGTGTAAATCTTGTCTCACCGTTATGCAGATTTATATCTTGTATCATTGTGCTAGTAACTTGTTGACTTGTAATTTTAGTGCAACCACACGACCAATTTTCTTTGTTAAAATCCTCTACACTTTCCAAATATTGATTGCTATCGACTTAAGTTTGATGACATGACACTCAAATCTAAATTGCTATTAAATCAAATCTAATGAGATGAGACTTTGTGAAGTTATTGTGCTAATGGTTAAAATAAAAACTGTTGTTCTGTCATTGGCAATGTTAATGCAAGTTCAATAGCAGGGAGCAGCGGAGTGTAATTAGTTCACCTAATTGGTCTCATAGATACTGCATGCAATACTCATGAAATTTTTGGCTTCAGAATTTAGGTTATTTATTTATTATTTCTTATGAACTGTACATAAGGTGGCAATTTGTGGCTCCCCTCATGAAGTGGGGGTCACTAGTTCAAATCTCCCCTTTGGGGTATAAAAAAAACCTTTGGTTGCAGTGGTAGATGTTTTGAGGTTAGTAAACGTTTGGTTGTCTTTTTTTTCCATCATTGTCATGAAGACTTATGGTTTGGCTTGGACCTCATGGTTGTGGGGATTGCTTTTTTTCTTCCCCTGCACCCTTTTTTACTGTTACTATATTCTTGTTTTAGGTGATGTTTCCATCTACACTTCTTGGAACTGGTGAAAATTGGACTTTAATGAAGACTATCAGTGTCACTGAATACTTGAATTATGAAGCAGGTTAGCCAACTATTTTCTAGCAGTTTAGCTGATGCGCGATGGTGGTCAATTTATCGATCATTTAGATGGATGATTGATCAATTACCTTCTCTTTTACATAGCAACGATGTTTCTCATTCATACATCTTGAACTAAATGAATTTTCATTTGGATGGTTTCTGTAGGAAAGTTTTCTAAGAGTAAAGGTATCGGAGTCTTTGGCAATGATGCAAAAGATACAAACATTCCAGTAGAAGTATGGAGATATTACTTACTAACTAATAGGCCTGAGGTAAGCAGCATATATTTGTTACTTTTTTTTAATAAGAATTAATGCTGGGTTCTACTAATTGCTTTCTGGATTTGATGAATGGGTTTGTGTAAACTAGGTGTCAGACACATTATTTACATGGGCTGACTTGCAAGCAAAATTAAACAGCGAGTTGCTAAATAACTTGGGCAACTTTATAAATCGAGTTTTGAGTTTCATTGTTAAACCTCCAGGTTGGTTGGCTGTGTACCTTAAGTTTCTCAAAGATTTGTTGTTTAGCTAGTTTTTTATTTGATTCTCCTGATTGTGGTATGTACTTATAATATTTCTGGATTGTTGTTATAGTACAGAACACTAGTTATCGAAGTGGCACATTTTAATTAGTGCCTCACTGAATTAGAACCATTCTCAATGCCTATTGCATATATGTGTACTAACGGCCTTCCGGCTTAGTGGCATGTCCACCTTCCGGCTTAGTGGCATGTCCACCTTTTTGGTGGTTCAGTGTTTGGGGTTCAATCTCTAGTAACTTTACCTATAAAAAAAGCCTATTTTTGCTAGGCATTTATATTTTAGAGAGTTCAAAATGGT
The DNA here is from genome assembly GCA_032878915.1 of Castanopsis chinensis. Lineage (NCBI taxonomy): Eukaryota > Viridiplantae > Streptophyta > Magnoliopsida > Fagales > Fagaceae > Castanopsis > Castanopsis chinensis. The sequence continues at coordinate 10,341,478 of JAVQMG010000087.1, read as the reverse complement.
GCCAAACTGCCAATAGTCTATCTTACATTATGCTAAGACCTTTAATATTTATGAAATTCCAAATGTTTTTGCCATTATTTTAATGGGCTTGTCTGGTATGAAGAGAAATTGCAAGTGCATAACTGAGTTTCTTTTTACAGGTCAAGGATATGGTTCCATTATTCCTCAGCCTTCAGATGCTGACCCAGATCCATTGCAACATGAACCAACTAGGAAGTTGGTTGGTAGTATTGTTGACTATGTGGAGCAATATGTAGAAGCCATGGAAAAGGTGATTGAAATACTGGCTAGTATGCTGTCATGCAACCAGAAGCTGCCCCATGCCCTCTTTCTCTAATTGCTTTTGCATTATAATGACGTTCTTATTTGCATTTTGTATAGGTTAAACTAAAGCAAGGGCTGAAAATTGCAATGAGCATTTCTAGTGAAGGGAATGGATATCTGCAAGTAAGTCTAGAACGTTTTTGTTTGTACTGATTTGGTTTGTTTAATATGTTCTTTTATGAGAATGTTGGTTGGAAACCGCCCTTTGGCTGCCCATGAAACAAAATTTCTCTCTCCTAAGGTGTACTTTGCTCATGATTGCTATGTAGGAAAGCCGATTCTGGAAGCTTTACAATGACGATCGACCTTCTTGCTCTCTTGTCATAAGAACTTCGGCTGGGCTAGTATATCTTCTCGCATGTTTGTTAGAACCTTTTATGCCATCTTTTTCAGTTGAGGTAATTTAACCTGCCAGTAGATCTCTCTGTAGCACTCTCTGTGGCACTTAGGGCAATGCTAGTATTCTTTATCGTGAGTTAGCTAATATGGTTGCGCATGCTGACAATATTTGTATTGTTGGTTGTGTTGAAGGTACTTAAGCAGCTTAATTTGCCTCCTGATACTCCCTTTTTGCTTGAAAAAGGAGATATTGATAGGGTAAGCCGACCTTGGGAGATCCTACCTGCTGGTCACAAAATAGGGACACCAGAGCCATTGTTTAAGGAATTGGTATAACTCTCCTACTTCTATGTTTTGTTTTGTGAATTGTGATGGAGATTTTGTGGGCTTTGTCTCATAGTTACTAATTTAGCGAAAACAAATGTTCAGAAAGATGAAGAAGTAGAATTCTTCAGAGAGAAGTTTGCAGGAAGCCAAGCTGATAGGATTGTGAGGGCAGAAGCTGAAGCAGAGAAGATAGCTGAGAAACTGAAGAAAACAAAAGTTTCAGGTTGCATTTTATTGATATTATATTTATTTACTCACTTCTAGTGTTTCCAACTCAATTGCTACACATTGCATGGCTGGGTGTCATTGATGTGCTATATTATCAACCAATAAGTTCCTAAAACCACTAATTAATTTATTTTTAATTCTTCTATAATTAGGTTCTTCACAGGTCTTCTCTGTTCAAATGCTTACTATTTTGTTTTTGATGATATCTGTGGCTTCCACATTTTGACAAGTTGATATTAGAGGAGTACTATGATTAGTTCGTCTTTTCATACCTCTCATTATACTTCTTGATTAATCATAGGCACTACTAATTTGTTAGTAATAGTTACTTAATATAGTGAGGCATTGTATGGAACAGATAGCAGTGGAAAAAAGCAACGGCCTGTAAAACCTGCAACTGAATCCAAAGCTAAGGCCAATGCTGAGACAGAAATTTCAATTACAAGACTTGACATCCGTGTTGGCCTTATTACGAGTGTTCAGAAGCATCCTGATGCTGATTCCCTCTATGTGGAAGAGATTGATGTGGGAGAAGGACAGACCCGAACTGTTGTTAGTGGACTTGTGAAGTATATACCTCTTGAAGAAATGCAGGTTTTTGTTCACTTCCCTTTCAGATTATAATTTTGGAATTTATTTATTTTATTTTTTCTTGATAAATCATCTGTAAGTATAGTAGTTCACACGCATGATTCTTTGGCAGAATCGAAAGGTATGTGTTCTTTGCAACCTGAAGCCAGCAACCATGCGGGGTATAAAATCACAAGCAATGGTTCTTGCTGCTTCCGACAGTGACCACACCAAGGTTAGCAAACCCATGAAACCTTTCCATTAGGGTCTGCATCTTGTCTGATTTTATGTACAAACCATTTTTGGAAGTGATGATATCCTTCATCACCCCATGAAGATATAGTTTGGTGTTACTGATTTAGAAAAATAAGAAAGCAATACAGATTGCTTACACGAAGATTGCTAATAGCTTTAAAAAATGGCTTAATGGTCATGAGTATATAATTTTGGTTGAGATTGTTGTGATGGTGGGTAATGACACATTTTAGCATTTTTTTCGCAAAAATGGCTACATCATTTGTTGCGTGGTGTTAAGATGTTTCAGAAAATGGTTTTATGATACCCATAAAAGCCTATGGTTGATTTTGAGTAGGTTTCACTTTGAAAAAAATTTCTGGCTTTATCATTGCTTGTTTAAGTCTGGATCATCAAACATGAATGCTAATGAGATTTTTAATTAAAAAAAAAAAAAAAATTCAGGTTGAATTGGTTGATCCACCTAAATCTGCTACTGTTGGAGAAAGAGTTACATTTCCTGGATTCAATGGTGAGCCTGATGATGTCCTGAACCCAAAGAAGAAAGTCTGGGAAACATTGCAAGTGGATCTGAACACTAACACGGAACTAGTGGCCTCCTACAAAGATATTCCATTCACTACATCTGCTGGTGTTTGCACAGTTACATCTATTGCCAGTGGGTCAATCAGATAATTAGGTCTCTTGTTCAATTTTTTTTTTTTTTTTTTTTTTTTTTTTGAGAACAATTATTGAAAACAAAAAAAAACACCCCCCTAGATTTTGATACGTAATTTTATGTTATTCTTCATGATGGTATAAAAAAACTAATTGTAGGGGTACCTTATCTTCATGTTGTTACTAGTTTTTTTTTTTTTTTTTTGATAAACTTGTTACTAGTTATTTTGAAAAATAGTAGTGATCATAAGTTGATGTGTTTTTGTTTTTGGAAATAAAAATTTATTTAAAAAAATTAACAAAATACACAAAAAAAAAAAAAAAAGGGCAGGGCAAATACTTGGAAGACGGATGTGAGAATAGCTCGGACACCCTACACGCTTAAGCCCATCGGTCTTCCTAGATCATTTTTATCAGAATGGCAGTGTTTTTTTTTATAACAAACTGAGACTTCATTAATTAGTAAAAACCATAGATACATAATGGAGAAGAGCTTGTTCAATAAAACATGGACTCTCTTCAATCCAATCACAATAATCAACAATGCCTAAAACATGTTTAGCTAACAAATGAGCAGAAATATTTCCATTGCAATAGACATAAGAGAATTTCACACTCCTAAAATCATGAGTAGCCACTGCAATACCATGAACCAGAGGAGCCATCGAAGATGGTGCTAGGGCAGAATCACATAAAGCTTGTATCATAATAAGAGAGTCACCTTCCAAAACAAAATCCTGAATCCCAATCTCTTTGGCAAAAGCAATTCCAATTTTAAATGCCTTATCCTTAGTTTCAATCGCTCCTAAAGGAAGATTAAGCTTCTTACTAAGTCCAGCAATAAAATGACCTTCATTGTCTCTGATCACAGCACCTACTCCAACTGATTTTTGGGCGGAAAACACAGCACCATCTACATTTACCTTATAGTTTAAACCAATAGGAGGCACCCAGTTCCTCTTGGCTGCACTAGTCTTCTTCACAGGTAGAGTACAAGCTGAACAATATTCATCTAAGTATTGGGTACACCATTGAAAAATCTAGTTTGCTGATTTCCTCATCCCACCATGATGTGTTTCATTTCTGTTTGTCCATAAAGCCCATACAATAGTAACAGCCAAGGCCACATCCTCATTTGACCATTTAGCCACCATTACAATATACCACAAAAAGTCCATAAAACTTCGAAAATTCATTGATGAAAGTAAGTGAGAAAACTGAGTAAAGCCCCAAGTTTCTCGAGCTTTAGGACATTCCATTGACACATGAAACAGAGACTCCACATACAGCCCACACTCCTCACATAAATTATCAACTATTACATGCCGCTTGAGTAAATTAGTCTTTGTTGGCAAAATATCTTTGGTTGCTCTCCAAACAAAATGTCTAACCTTATTAGGGACGTAAAACTTCCACAATTGTTTCCAAACGGCACGCAAGCTGCCTCCATCTGAAACAGTGTGGTGCAAATCATGTTATGAAGAACAAAGAGTTTTTCTTGTTTTCCTTTTTCTATTTGAATTAGGAATTATTTACTCAAGTACTTTAAATTAAAATCCTTTTCCTAGTTGAGTTGGGATTTTAATTGTTCTTCTTTTTCTAGTCAAATTGTTTTTCCTTTCTCAAGTAGAAGTAGGTTTATTATTTTTTTTTTCTAAAAGGAATAGAAGAAATTCTATTCCTATATATACTCTTTGTAGAGAGGTTATTTGTGTTATGTGTGTTTTTATACTAAGAGTTTGTTACCGAGGTTTTCTTTATTATTTGCCTACTAGCCTAGTGTTCTTGTAGAACTTAGGTTTCGTGGAAGAGTTGTAATGATTGTATTATAGATTATGCTTCTACACGCCTACGCCGCATCACAGTGCCACCCACATTAGCTTCCTGCATCTCTAAAGCAATCTTATAAGCACTCCTAACTAAAAAAATTCCATTAGCTGTCTCAGACTAGATTTGTTTATCAACAGGCAAACGATTACTTAAAGGAATTCCCTCAATAATTTCAACCTGAAAAGGAAGAAAAACCTTATTAAGAATATCCACATCCCATGACTTCTTTTCCACATCAATAAGATCACTCACCAAAGAGACCTGTGAACATGAATTTCTAGAAGAAATAATTTGATGTGAAGAAAAATTAGGAATCCACTTATCATCTTATATCCTAATACACTGACCATTACCCACATGCCATTGAACTCCTCTTTCCACAATCCCCTTGGCCGAATGGATACTTCTCCAAATAAAAGAAGGCTTACTCCCTAAAGATACATGTAAAAAATCACAATTTGGAAAATATCTTGGTTTGAAGACTTATTGCACCAATGAATTTTGACCCACTTGAAGGTGCCAACCTTGCTTTGCTAATAAAGCCAAATTAAATGGTTTTAAAAGTTTAAACACCATTCCTCCACATGACTTAGGCACACACAACTTTTCCCAACTTAACCATGCCATTTTCTTTTCATCCTTCTTTTGACCCCACAAAAAGTTCCGTATTATACTAGTCAATTCATCACAAAGGGAATCAGGATTACGAAAGCAGCTCATAGCATAAGTCAAAATAGCTTGTGCAACAGCCTTAATCAACACTTCTTTCCCAGCCTTTGACAACAACTTTTCTTTCCATCTTGCTAACTATTTTGCCAATTTTTCTTTAATATCATTGAAGGTATGTTTCTTCTTCCTACCCACAAAAGAAGGTAAACCAAGATATTTCTCATGTTATTTAATAATTTGAGTCCCAAATCTTATCTTTATCTCCTCTTTAACATCATTCTCAGTATTACTGCTGAAAAACAGAGAAGTCTTAGTCCTATTCAATTGTTGTCCCGAAGCCTCCTTATAAATTTTTAGTACATGCTGCAATGAATCACATTTAGCCAAAGTAGCCTTACAAAATATAAGATTATCATCCGCAAAAATAAAATGAGAAAGGTTAGGGGCTCCATTACAAATTGCCACCCCCTGCATAAAACCATCCTACACACTTTTTTTTATTAAAGCTGAAAGACCTTCTGCACAAATCATAATCAAATAAGGAGACAAAGGATCCCCTTGGCGTAAACCAAGTGAAGGAGTGATTTGGCCTCGAGGAACTCCATTAATTCTAACAGCATATGAAACTGTAGAAATACATTGCATCATAAGTCTCCTCCACCTTTCATTAAAACCAAGTTTTTCCATTATTTTTTCCAAACAAATCTACTCCACCCTATCATAAGCTTTACTCACATCTAATTTTAAAGCTATCTCCCCAATTTTTCCATTTTTCTTTTGACTGATATGATACATTATTTCAAAAGCCACCAAAACATTATCAGTAATTAACCTGCCATGCACAATGGCACTTTGATTTGTACAAATTTTCTGGTTAGTATGAAAGAATATTGGATTTGTATAAAAGAAAAAAAAAAACCAATTAAATCAAAGAAAAACAACAATTTCTTAGAAAATTATCAAACAATCGAATCATGTAGTTTTTTAATGTTTAAGTTCTTTTAATTATAAAATAGCTATATTTTCTTTCAAATTTTTACTATATTTATGGAGTTTTTAAGTCTTTTGCTTTTAAACTTGAAATAAGTAATCAAAGAACTCAATTGCCCTAACTTTTGGTCATTTTTATATATAAACACACATTAAATTATATATTTAAATAAATTTTCTAAAAATAATATTCTATTAGTTTTAAACTTTGTTATATACAAATTTATGTTTAAATTGAATTCCAAGTTTATGTATATTTAAAAATAATTTAATTATTAATCCCACAATTGAACCAATAATATAACGATTAAACCAATGAACCATCATACCACACTCTCTACGATTTAATATGCCCTAAAGATATAAAAGAGTCAAAATTTGAGTGCATTCAGCTTAGTTGCCTTATAGGGTTAATTAGGTGCGACTTCATTAGTTTTTGTATTTTATAACTATATAAATGGATGATTCCCTTAGGCTCCGTTTGGGAGTTCATAAGGGAAGGGAATGAAATTGAATGGAATGATTATAAGAGAATGGAAAGGAATGGAATAGAATGTATTTAAGTAAGGGAAATGAATGAAAAAAAATGGAATGGAATGAAATTAAGTAACCTTGATTGGATGTCTTAAAATAAAGGAATGGAAATGAATGAAAATAAATGGAATACAAGTAATTTTGTTTAGGAGAATATTACTATTAGACAATATTATTATTAGACCTCTATTTTAAAATAAATGATTGAATATAAAGGGGTATTTTGAGAGTTTTAGTAAAAAATTCGTTAAATCTAATTTTATTCCCTTTCATTCCTCCTAATTTCAAGGGAAATGAAAATTGAGGTTTTAAGGGAATAGAGAGGAATAAGTGTTCCTTCCTAATTATTCCATTCCCTTCCACTTAAACTTCCAAACAATGGAATAAACTTTTCATTCCCTCCATTAAAACTCCCAAACAAGGGAAGGAAAGAATATTCTAAAATTATTCTTTTCATTCATTTCCATTCCATTTCATTCCCTCCTCTCAAATGAGGCCTTAGTAAGTAGGTATTACCTCCCAAATGCATGTAAAGCGTAAACTCCAACAAAATGTTAGGAGTATAAAAGTTAATATTGAATGGTTAAAGTATTATAACTAAGTATTTAAAATTTTAATAAACAATCGGTCATGGATTTCAACTACCTTAAAGTTTGTATTGACAATGCATATTGATAAATCCTATTACATTCATGAAACTCATGTGCCAGAGCTTACGTAGAGTAAAATATTGATAATAAATTTTAATCAAAGATAAATTATTTCAATAACTAATAAGAGTTGTAAAAAAAATTACAAGTGTAGAAATTTGTGGCAAAAATAAGATTAATTGACACAATTACAGGTTCATAACTTTTATTATGCAGTATGAAATTTTCCTTGACTCAACTTTGACCAATAGCCCAAATTCATCAATAGCCTATCACGCCCCACTTATGACTTAACCAATAAAATTGTAAGAGTCTGTACTGCTGTTCTTTTAGGGTTCATCAATATTGTGTTTAAACAATATTAAAAAAAAAAAAAAAAAACAATGAACTCAACAATTAATTTTCATTCGTATCAATTGAAATTTGTCAATGAAACCGTGTTCCACCATTTTCGGGTAAAAAGTAAAAATGCACATTATTATAGCCATAAAGTTTTTAAAATAGAGTAGATTAATAGTATTAGAGTTAAATTAGACATTTATTTTTATTCGATTTTAAATTTTTGCAGAGTAATTTGAGATTAATTGACCCAAATTTTTGCAGATAAAAATATAAGAAAGCATTCACAACAAGGTTGCTAAAATATTTAGCTTTTAGCAACTTAAAAACACAACTTTATCTATTTTAACACATCACTTTAACATTCAACACATTAAAATAATATAAATAATATAATAAAATAATGTATCTAACACAATAAATAACAACGTCAATCATCAACACATTAAAATATATATATATTTTTATAAATTTAGAGATGACACCTTAGTTGTCAAAAGTTTTAGGTTTGAGAGTTTTAGGTTTGGCAACTTTGATAAAGATGATTTTTTTTTTGGGTGTGGGTTTGGTGCTAAAACGACACTATAGCAATTCTCACATTTTTTATGTGAATGCTTTATGACAGTAACTTTTATCTTTATCCTAGGATACTAGGATTCAATAAGACATAAAAACCTTAGCCAGTTGGGTCTTAACCCTGTTTTTTAATGAAAGCTTACCAAACCTTAGCTACCAAAAAAGTTGGTTTATCTATACTACTATTTAAGGGGCTTCTCCTATTTGGATTCCATATTTTGGATGTCTAAAGTATCATCATCATATCTACTTACAAGTTTTCCACTAACGAGGATAAATTTATAAATTCCATATTTTAGATGCTTAAAGTACTCTCATCATATCCACTTATAAGTTTTCAACTAACGAAGACAAATATGTAAATTAAAACTCCTACACTTTAAAACCCACAAACTCACGTATGCTTTACCGTTTCTATCTCTCATTCTTCTTTAGATTGAAGACATTTAGTTTAGCTCTACATCTTCCTTTCTTTTTCTTCAGATTAAAGATATTTATTGTCAGAAGCTCCAACAAATTTTGTGGTTCTATCTTTTGCAAGTTCCTCTTTGTTTTCTTTTCTTTGGTTTATGATTGACTTTCTTTGAACTTTACTTTTTTTTTTTTTATATGTTTCACGTTAACTCTTTTTTTTTTTTTTTTAAATGTAATTTTGAAATGAATGGTTCATTCATATACTCTACCACTGTACTTCTTAATGAATTGTCATTTCATGTTGTAGGTATTGTGATTCAAAGACAGGACTGCCATATGCTACAAAAGAAACATTCAACCAACAAATTTTCAGGTTCTATCTTTTGCAAGTCCCTCTTTGTTTTCTTTTCTTTGGTTTATGAATGACTTTCTTTGAGTTCTACTTTTTCTTTTCTTTTTTTCCATCATTGTATATGTTTTTCCTCACTTTTTTTTTCCTTCTACTTATTTTTTTTTTCTTTTTAAGAAATTTTTTTTACCATCATTGTATATGTTTTTGGCGTTAAAGTTTTTTTTTTTTTTTACCCTTATTGTATATGTTTTTGGCGTTAAATTTTATTTTTTTATTTAGTTATTTATTTAAATAGTTGATGATGTGGTGATTAGAGTTAAATTCTAAAAAATCTTTATCTTCTATTTCCTCACTTCTTCTTTTTTTCCTTCTACATTTTTTTTTCTTTTAAAGGATTTTTTTTTTTTTTTTTTTTACCTTCATTGTATATGTTTTTGGCGTTAAAGTTTTTTTTTTTTTTACCATCATTGTATATGTTTTTGGCGTTAAATTTTATTTTATTTTACTTATTTATTTAAATAGTTGATGATGTGGTGATTAGATTTTAAAGAGTCCATGATAGGTGATTAGATTTTAAAGAGTCCATGATAGAGTTAAATTCTAACTTTGGTTTGTTGATTAAATTTTTTTATTTTAAAATACTTGGTTTAACCCTAATTCTTTTATCTCTTTCAGGTTCACGTACGCACAAATTTTTTGGATTGCATTGAGAAGTTATTGGAATGGAGTATTAGATAAGTTCAAATGAGAGACTTTACAAGAAGTATTACATGTATTAAACCTCACATTAAGTGGTTGTTATCTAAGAAATTGTTGTAAAAAAAATTTCTTTTGTAATAGAAACTATATTTATCATTTGTATAATGCTATGTTTAATTTAAGTTTTACATAGAAAAGTTATCACTGGTTAACGTGAATTTGGGTCAAAAATAAAGGTGGTCGAGTAGTTTTTAAATGTGGGATAGAAAGTGCGATTTTTTTAAATAGTACATGGATAGAACATGAGATTTTTTTTAAACGTGTAGTTTTTTTTTTTTTGATAAACTTTTAAATAAGGATAGGGTCACACCAATTCCCCACCTTAATCTTTTAAATTTCCCTAAAATTTAGCCTTTTATTTTCTTTCAAAATCAGATATGTTAGTGCCTAAATATAAAGATATGGATGAAGAAGTTATAGTAGTGGTTTTATAATAGAAGTCTTTTTTTTTGTTTTTTTCCTAAAATATGGAAGAGATTAAAAAAGGAAAAAAGGAAAACGTAAACGTGAATTTGGATGTTCCTATTGGGTTTTTGTTAAACCACCTTTAATAATACTTTATAGTATTATTTTTTTTTTCTTCTCAACAAACAATCATGAAGTAAGTCTATAGTACTTTATAGTATTATCGCTATTTCCTTTGTATTATTAGTAAGTACTCTAATAGTCTTCATGATTGCTATTAGCCTATTACTAATATTATTATTGTTAGTTTTTTACTTTGTTTGCTCTACGCAAGATAAAAACAAACCCAATGTAACAGATTCTCTAAACACCGTAAGTTTTACACAGAAAAGTTATCAGTGGTTACATGAAAAACAGAGTAATCTATAACCCCACGTTCACCTCTCTCAAGAACGCAACCGCTTATTGGCCTTTCGTTAATTCCCAATTGTATTAGCCTTTTGTTAAGGTTAAAGCACCGTTTATTATAATTTGAGTCTCTCTCTCTCTCTCTCACATACACACACACACACAGTAAGACTCTTTTCTCTGAATCTCTCTCTTTCAACCAATTTTCAGCCCTTCCTTCGTTCGGGGTTAAGGGGGTAAGTCACTCTCTTCTTCTTTTTTTGCTTCAGCATTATTTTGGTTCTGTTCTTTTACAACTTCAACAGCATAGCACAAACAAAGCTTAAATTTTTTTGATTTTTTCTTTGCTTTGTCTTTTTGGGTATTTAATGGGTGTTATTGCAAGTGTGAGGAATGTGTGTATTTTGGGTTTCAGCTATGATGCCCAAATGGGTATTATATGGTATGGAAGGAGCTCATTCATTGGGCCTGCCTGTTATCTGTTCTTCATTTTGAGGAGTTTGCTTGGGCATTTTTCTTTTGATCTTTGATAAAACTGGAATGAATGGATTAATGTACTAGGTATTATGTTAGCTCTTGCTTTTAGTTTTATTATTATTATTTGTACAAGATGAACACTATCTGTTTGACAAAAGTCCTCATCGGCTTAAGTGTGACTTGAAATGCAATGCAAGGGTTATTGAATCTATGGATGTATGGTGCTGTGGTTGCAAGACATCCTTGATGTAATTGCAAAGCGCACAGCATGGTGGATGTATACCATTTAGATTCATTTAATAAAAATTTATCAATGACCTTCGTACACTGTAATCTAGTGGAATATAAATTGTTTGATAAAAATACTGAGTGAGATTTGGAAAAAGGAATTTTTAAATGTGGCTTAGGATAATAAATTAGTTTGAAAGTATTGTGAATCTAATACTATGTATAAATTTTAATTAACTATTGGTCATGGATTCCAATTACCTTAAGTTTGTATTGACAATGAATATGATTGAATGTTTCGTGAACCATTGTTATGAAATACTAATTGCTATCACTTGTTGTCTTTGGACAAGTGAGAGGAATATTATTGGAGAGTTGCAAGAGTTGGACTAACTTTATCAAGCAGTCTTTTCAGGAGTTCATTTGATGTACTCCCTTTTTAAAGGATCCATTTTAGTAAAATATTTTTCATAAAAAATTTTGCCTACTGAGCCTCATGCACCTTCCTTTATCTTGCAGAGAATGGTGTCCTTGCTTAAAGTGAACCATCAGCAACACTTTGCGGTTTTCTCCAGTGGTATTAGACCCAACAACAGGACCTTTCATCGCAAGTCATCTTACATCTCAATGTCTTCTAGGTCACCCACAACAATTCAACATCTTCACAATATAGTGTCATCATCTTCAAATCACAACCTTGACATTCCCATCATGGTACTCTTTACATTTACAATGCTATCCATATTTAATATTCAAATTGTGCTGCTGTATTACTTTTTATCTTTGCTTGCAGTTATAAGTTTTAATTTGCAACCACTGCTCCTGGGCATGAGCATAAACTGCTTAGCCCTAGATAACACAGCAGCTGGTTCTGGTGGGTGGGGTTAGTTGCTAGGTAAAGTGCCCTTCTTTAGAAAGGTTCCTTACACTATAAAAAAAAATGCAACCACCCTAATACTTGACTTATCTTACTGTGCTAAGCATAGTCTCAATATATATATATATATATTGGTTTGTTTTGTTTTAGGCCACATTAACATAGTAACTAGTTTCCCAATTTCTATCTGATTTACCGAGATGACCTAGATGATTGCAACTTTGAGATGCTAAGTAGTCATATTGCCATCAAATACTTAAAAGGTTAGTGAAGAGGCTTGTCACTAAGCTACAAGGCACAGTGGCATAGCCTATTCTCCTTTATTAGAAGAACAAGGGTTCAAATCCCCTCTCCTCCATTTCACTATTAATTATTAGAAGAAAAAAAAGATTATTGAAGAGGCTTAAAATTGGTTTATTTTCAAAACCTCTTGTGATGGGGGTAGTTGTACATTTTTGGATTTTATTTTAAAAGCCTAGTATTAGCGTCTCATGGTTGAGATTCGTGTTACAACATTTATTTCAGGTGAATGGTTGTTCAGGGAAAATGGGGAAAGCTGTTATCAAAGCAGCAGATTCTGCAGGACTTAATATTGTTCCTCTATCATTTGGCTCTGCAGTGGAGAGTGGAAAAACTGTGCAGGTGTGTGGGAAGGATATTGTCATACATGGTCCTGATGATAGAGAAAATGTTCTTGCATCTGTCTTTGATGAATATCCAAATTTAGTTGTTGTGGACTACACCGTGCCTTCTGCAGTAAATGGTAATTATTATGGAACATACAATTTGAAGGCTGAGAAAAAGGAACTATAAGTTGGAATCTAGTGTTTTTGCATGCATGTGTGGCTAAGGGAGGCTTGATTTACTACCTTAGTCACCATTTTTCTTTGTCTCCAATATGAATTCTATATTACCATGCACGGGAAATTTAAACAATTTCTGCTATATAAGAAAATTTTGAGGTAAAGGAGCTGTCCTAAACATGTCTCCTTTACCTTATACCATCTGTTGCATTATGTTGTTGTATTGAATGTAAATTGTATTTATGTTCTATCCTTATTCTAAGGAAACTTGACTCAAAATAAGAGTACTTAATCCATACCTATGGTGCAAAGTGTGCATTACTTGACTGATATATTTTCAAAGAAATCTTAATTATTTTATTAATTTTTTTGAAGCGCTATTATCTGATTTTGTTTGTGGGTGTAGTGGATGATGCCGTTCAAGGTGATATATTTCTTTTCTTATTGGAAAGGGATGTATGGTAGGCAAAGCAATGATGCCCTGTGGTTTGTGATTCCTCATTGTGTTATGCGGGTTACGTGGAGGGACTGGAATAGCAACACATTTGATGGAGTGCAGAGAAATTTGATTGAAATTAAGTCTATTTTTTGCGCATTCCTTGTTTGAATGGTGCAAGATGAGTGACAGGGTTTCTTGTTGTTCTTTAGTTGAGTTCATGGATCATTTGAGTCTTCATTTGTAATTTGTAGGAATCTTGTTTTTATAATTAATTAATTAAGTATTTAATATCATATACAACTTTACTGTATTGATACTTACACTCTAATGCTTCTATGTATCTTTTGAGTTTGTTTAGTTTCTTTAAATTTTTTGTTGTGGATGTGTAGATAATGCAGAGCTATATTGTAAAGTTGGAGTACCCTTTGTGATGGGAACTACTGGTGGAGACAGGGACCTGTTATATAAGACAGTAGAAGACTCTAAAGTTTATGCAGTAATTTCCCCACAAATGGGTAAACAGGTGACCAGAGTTCACTACACTTAATTGGGTCTAGTTTAACACTGTGGGAATTTTTTGTTCTTGTTCTTACAGATTATTGGTTTGGTCAGGTTGTTGCATTTCTTGCAGCCATGGAAATTATGGCAGAGCAATTTCCTGGGGCCTTCTCAGGTTACTCCCTACAGGTTTCATTCTCTCTCAATCTTGGGATTTTTCTTGGGGGTGAAGATGGAGGCTCAAGTAGTTTTAATTCCTTGATTTTGATTTCTTATTTGTAATGGTTATTTCAAGCTATCATTCAAAAGAATATTAAACTCAACTAAGCCATACTAGTAAGTACAAAATTAGAGTCCTTATAAAAAATAAGTACAAGACAATAATGGTGCTGCAGTTACCCCTTATTTGATGAATTCAAAATAGCCTTTTCCAAACCACTAGACGTGAGATTTATTTGTTGGTTTGAGTCTGGGAATTAGCCTCTCCAAAATTTAGGGTGAGGCTGCTTACCGATCGCCTCTCATAGACTCCGCAAACACAGGAGTCTTATGTACAACTAGGAGGGACTAAAGGTAGCTATGTTAACCTATATTTTAGTTCGATGTTCTAATCTTGGCATGCACACAAATGGTATGAAAATCAAGTTGACCTTCTTGTTGCTTGGTTTGCCTTAGGGTTTTGGCCTCTTAGTCTTCAAAGTTCTTTAATCATTTATATTGTGTTTTCGTTTGTGCAAGAAGAATAATATTTGTTGATAATAAAACAAAATTGTCTTAGAAAAAAGACTGGAGATGTAAAGAGGAGACTTTGAACTTCATTAGTAGCTTTTTTAATCTAATTAGGTGACACTTGATGGTTGGACATTGGGTTCTGCACTGAAAAAGAAAGAAAAGAAAAAGAATAAATAGTGGCTGCATTCAAATAACTATACAACAGAATGCACAGAGGGAGTGAAATAAGGATCTAGATGACTTATCATGCGTCACAACAAGAGTACCTCATGCTGAAGTTTTTCAGGCAAATGTGGTCCTAGATAGAACAGGGAGCCAAAAGACTTTGCATGACACTTGATAATAGGTAATGTTGATAGGAGTAGACTAGGTTTGGGCCTGAGCCTATTAAATAATGTTAAAATCTTGTAAACATGTATGCCCAACTGGTTATAGCTCCACACCCTTTTGCAGGGTTAGTTGTGTAAATAACTACTGTCTTTTTACTCTATATAGGCCAGTAAGCAATGTGGATTGGATTAGCCTAGGTTCCTAGGCCTGGTTTGGCCTGTGCCTGCTGAATAAAGTTAAAATCTGCCTCAATCTTTTCGTAAACATGTTATAAACTTATAATGTGTCAGAAGTTGATGAATGCTTAACTGGTTGTTGCTTCACTCCCTTTTGCAGGGTTAGTTGTACAAATTACCAGTCATTTTAGTCTATATAGGCCATATTTTAATTTCACCTAAAGTCATGGTGCCTTTCTTCACATCATTTTTTTCTGAGTCCTTTTCAGCACTCATTGAATGGTTCTTTTAACTTGAGCGTCAATTCTTACTCCTGGGCAGTAATTATGTATTCATTTTATTTTTGGTGAGTTATTTTCTTCGTTGCACTTGATAAAAACATGAGATAATCAGATTTTTCAAATGTTGAAGCAAATGGAAAAATAGGCTGGAAAGGTTTCAGATTGTATATTTTGCAATTAAATATGCTTGCAAACATAATTTGGACACTTAATTATAATTGTAATGAATGAGTAGTCTTCAATGCTTTTGGTTATCTAAATTTGGCTTTAAGCCTAGCAATTAGAAAAATGCTCAGCTTATGACTGCAATATAGGTCCATAAAATAAGATAATTTTGATTCTTTTTTTAATTTAAAAAAAGATTAGAAACTTGTTCACTTCAATAACAAGAATCCAATTTCAGGATTCTATCAGGATCATAACAATTCATTCCTCAAAAGCTTCCAAAAGTGAATAAAGATTCGTGACATGTTTAATATGATGGAAGCTAAATGTAGAATAGGAGGATTAATAGTTATTTTTCAATTTCTACAACTTTACTTCATTCTTGGCCTGATTTTTTTTTTAATTGATAAGTTACACAGGCAATCAATGGGTTTTGAACCCATGAGGTCAAAAATGGGAGGAGGTGCCCTTTGAGCTAGAGCTCATTGGCATCGCTGGCCTGATATTCATTTGTAATAAATCTTATCTGAGTATCTTAATCACTGCACTCTTTACATGTACCAAGAAGTCTCACAATTTAGCCTCTCTTTACCCATTGTATATCCTTTTAAAACAATTTAAACTTATGGAAGAGTTTGAGTTACTTCGATATATTCTCAGTGGTGTTTGATGCATTAATTTCAAATTTTAGGTGATGGAATCCCATCAAACAAGCAAAGTGGACACATCTGGAACTGCTAAAGCTGTTATTTCTTGCTTCCAAAAATTGGGGGTGTCTTTTGATATGGACCAAGTAAGTTAAAAGAATTTGTAGAGTATTCTTTTTATATATTATCTGATTAAGTTTCCTTTTCCAAAATAATTCTTATGAATTAGTGGATGACTATGCTAGTGCTAGGTTATAAGTTTCTTATTCAGCATCAATTTTACAGGTGGTTCTTGTTTTTTGATAAGTAATTGTACAGGTGGTTCTAGAACATGCATATGCATAAGTACATTTTAAATTGGCCTATTTTGTTTTGGTTCTTGGAAGCGTTTGCTCATGCATGTTAATTTTTTATTGACCTGAAATAAACAAATTTTTAAATCTGGAGGAATGTACCAGAATTCAGTTAGACTGCCTTGAATCCAGGTGGCCCAATTCCACTTTTATAGCTCCCAAGGTTCATTCCACAGTATTGGTTTAAGGCTTTATGGGAAATATGTGGGCAGTTTCCTTGTTGCTTTAGCCTAGTCTCACCATTTTATCATCTCAATACTTTTTTATGATGACAGCTAACAAGTATCAGGTGGTCATGTAACTATATTTTAAATAGGAGGTAGAGTAAAGCTAGGGATCAAACTCAAAATCTCTTGCGTTGATATCATGTTAAATTACCGATTGTCTCGAAAGCTTAAACTCTTAGAAAATGATGAATTTGATCATTTAACTAAAATTCTAACAATCTCAACCCCCTCCCCCCCCTTTTTTTTATCTTTGTTCTTTTTGTTTTGTACTCTCTTATGTGTATGTATTGGAAACTATAAACCGCACTGGCATTTTGGATAGAAATTCTATTTAGCTAGTTTTGGCACTATTTGTTTGACACATGATGCATGTTGAACGGGAGAGATATGGTCTTTGCTGTTATGTTGATCGGAAGACATGTATAAAATCTTACAGCACTCCTGTCCAATTTTTTAGGGACAAATTTTTTCCCAACTCACTACAAGGCAATTCAAATGGCTATTCACACACGTTTTCTTAGTCAGATGACCTATTTAATAATCATATGATTCATTTAAATGACTTAAAGGGTCATGTTATTTAGTATACATGGATAATCGTCTATGAGGCCTTGTAATGGGCTGGAGGAGATTCCTTGAAACCAGTTTAGAGGAAAACTGTTCTTTTCAATAGAAGAGCCTGGGTGGTAGATATCTAAATTATTTTTTGTTAGCTTGTTGGCTTAGGGTTCTCTATTCATAAAATTTAGAACATTCTGATTTTAAAGCTTAATTTTCCAATTTGGTACAAAATCTGTCCAATTGGAGAGTGTTATTTCTGACTGACTGATTTTTTTTCTGATTGAACTTAATTTGTGGAAAAACAGTGTTTATTTAAAATGTTTTCTGAGTTTAATCCTCCTCTCAGTTCTGTTTAAAACATTTTGTCAGATACAAATGATACGGGATCCCCAGCGACAACTTGAGATGGTTGGAGTTCCAGAGGAGCATTTGTCTGGTCATGCATTTCATATGTATCATCTGACATCACCTGATCAAACGTAACAATAAACATCCTCAGTTTTATCTCTCGTTTTCTGGCTTGTACTCTTTTACTGTTTCAGCTAATCTGCTTTGAGTGATTTGGTTTAATTCTTTTTCCTGCAGAGTTTCCTTCGAGTTTCAACATAATGTTTGTGGTAGATCAATATATGCAGAGGGCACTGTTGATGCTGTAATATTCCTTGCTAAGAAGGTGCTAATGATTCCATTCCTCTCTTTATTTCTATTAAAATATTTTTAAAGAAAATATTTATGTTATGTTATAATGCTTTATATTGATGTAGACCCTGATGTAATCTAACTCTAATAGAAGTTATAACTGCTGTACCTTTGCCGCTTTTGCTTTTTTATAGGCAATATCTCATTGATCAAAGATAATATGAATATCCTTTTTAGAAAGTAATTACTTTTCTCAAAATTATATAAAAACATGTTTAGTGATAAGAAGAATATTAATGAATCTCTGATTATGATTATTGTGTTTCTCCAGAGTCCGTTCAACCATGCTCTCATTTTCACTGTTTGATTGTGCAAATATTGTGTAATTGCAGGTTCAATCAAAGGCAGACAAGCTGATATACAATATGATTGATGTCCTACGGGAGGGTAACATGCGATGAAGTTGGATCATTCAGATTTGTATTAGTATGTTTCTCAAAAAAAAAAAAAAAAAAAGAAAAAAGATTTGTATTAGTATTTAACTTAGCTAAAGATTATTGGGATCTTGGTTAAGTAGCATGGGGGTGGCAATTTTGGATTCATAGATTTGGGCCTAACCATTTTCTTGTTTTATTTTAGAACTATGCGATTAATTGTGGCAATGATAGTTTGGGTTGGTGGATATACTAAAATGTCCGGAGATGAACCTCTATTGAACACAATGATTGCATGCAAAGAGTCAAATACCTAATTAAGGTTTTATTTGGCAGGGAGGATTGAAAAGTGAAATAAGAGAACTTGTAAAAAGAGATTAATGTTATCTATTATAGGTGTTTGATAGGAGGTACAAAAAAGTGGGGTAAGAAAAAAGAAGAATCTTGTATTAAAGTACCATTATATTTTGTATTGAATTGTTTTCAATAAATTAAATCATAAGATTGTCAAATCACTTATGTAAGATTTTTTTCTATGATCTTTCTCTTATTTAAGGAAGATTAAAAATGGTGGGCTTAGGAAGAAAATGATATGTACTATATTTTTGAAAAAAGGAAAATTAGATGCATATCAATCCTCATCTCATCTTTCTCTACTATCACTTTTCACCCAACCTAAAGCACTCTAGTTGTTAGCCCAAGAATGGTCCGGCACCCGCACAATTCACATCACTCTGCCCATTATCATGACATTAGTGAATGTACGATAAAAATATACCTAAATGAAGGTCTTTCGTTGTAGTATTATTTCTTTGAATTAGAACTTACAAATCCTTCGGGTGAATAGATGTTTGATAGAGAAAATATTGGTAACAGCATTTTTTCTGACGTCTCAAACAAGTCTACCTTTTGTTTGACAGGGGTGATAAAAAAAATGGAGAGAAAATTAAGGAGATAGGCAACATGGGATTCTTCATGGCATTAAATCAAAAAGAAAATTTTAAATGTTTTGTGCCACAACTTTTATACAAAGTTAACAGGTCTATACGATAGTTTTATCACATTAGAATGGTAACAAAGGTTATTACACAAAAATTGTGGTCTAAAAGAACTTACTTGTGATCTCACAAGATTGATTGATATTGTAGAGAGGGAAAATTCCCGGCCTATCACAAGCTGACACGTCATGTCACCAAGTCCACCAGGTATGGCTAATTACAAAATATCATATACTGCTACTGAAAATCTGCTAAATTTCATTAAGATAGGAACAGGAAAAAATATGCAAAATATTAATCACATGGAGGCGCGTGTAAGCGATGATGCAAGCAAATTAGGCTGTGTAAGTGATGACTCAAGCAAATCAGGCTGTGTAAGCGATGACTCAAGCGAATTAGGCTGTGTAAGCGATGACTCAAGCAATCCAGCTGTGTAAGCGATGACACAAGCAGACCAATCAAGCTGTGACATGTGTCACCGATCAAACTCCGCCACGTGTCGCTCACCTACCTCCAAACTCCTATAAATAGAAGCCTTCCTAAGGCATTTGGACACACCAAGCTATTTAGAGCACAAGCTGCATCAAAGAAGCATTCAGAAGTATTGAAACTCTGCTGGAATCAAGCCTTAAAGCCTCCAAGAACTTCAAGAACTTCAACCTTCGAATACGACGAACATTCGAAGCAAAAATCATCCAAATCACTCTCCTAGATCTTAGAGGTCACTGAAATCAAGCTCGAAAGCCTTCAGAAACCTCGACAAATCATAAATCAACAAAGCTTTACGGATTCAAGCCTCTAAAGCACCGAAAAGCTTCTACCACAAACCTTTGAAGACGAAGAACACGAAGAACACGCGAAGAACACGAAGAACGTGAAGAACAAAGGATTTCTAAACAAGCTCATAACCAGAAATTCATTGTAATTCTGTTTCAAAGATCTTCGATCCATCCTTCAACCAAATTGAAGGATACTTTGTGTTCAAATCAAAACCACATCACAAATCTTTTAAGGAGATCGAATCAGAGGATCAATCCTTGTAATTACAGAGAATTGTACCACACACTTTCATCAATACAAATTCGTATTTAAGAAACTATTTTTACTTGTTTGATTTATTTCGAACCAAGAAATTTAGTCTTCTACAGATATAATAAAATTTTAACTTATAAAATTTATTTCATGATGAGATGCTCTTATTATCAGATTAAAACACTGATCAACTTTTGGTGATGACAATTTAAAATTTTAAACCTTATCTTTTTTTTTTATCTTTTTTTATGGGATTATATCTCTTATTTAATCACAAAACAAAGGGATTTTTGCCGGTTAATTAGACTACTAGGAACTCATTTCTTTTTTTTTCTTTTTTATTTTTTTGGTGAACAAAAATAGAGGATTTATAGTTATATTACACTCCAAGTAGGGCGTCAGTGTGCCGCATCGCTAACTACTGTGCAAAATTTTAATCCCATTAAAGATTCCCATCAACAATAACTTGTAAGCAGTGAAACTCAAACCTAAATGTGGTGCACGAGTCCCTAAGAACTCATTTCAAACATGATGATGTGTGTCTTTTTGTCCTCTCCTGTTACATAGACAAACTACTGTTTGCTTGTTTTATACTAAAACGAAAAATGAGCAACCAAACAAGTTTTGCTATTTAAGCAACGCTAAACGTTCCCCACGTTTTTCTCTTTCTTCTGGAATTCTTTCTCTTTCTCTGACTCCAACATTCACATTTCCAATACTTAAGTCTTTACAAATTATAGCAATTTTCTCATAGGACAGAGTGAGAGAATGGAGAGCAGAGAAGACTTGAACTCGATACTACCGTATTTGCCACTAGTGATGCGGTCTTCGACTCTGTTCTGGCCATCTCAGGTGGTCGAAGCACTGAAAGCCATGGCAAGAGGACCCCTTCACAGCCGTGTCGACTCCGGTGAGCTCCTATTTCTCGCCATTTCCGATCTTAGACACTCTCTCTCCCTCTCCAACCACCACTTCGCTCCTTCTTCCCCACAAGGCTACGCCCTCTTCTTCGACGAGGTAAATTCTATTCTTTTCTTTTTTCACTTTCACATGCAAATATTCCAACACCTGAAATGTTGAATGTTATTTTATGTATCAAATTGTAACTGGGTTTTGTGTGCTTCGCGATATTCAAACACTTTTCAACTTCAGGTTAATGTTTTTTCATCAGAATTTTAGTGGGTTTGTGCAGTTGATGGATGATATTCAAACACTTTTCAAATTAGTGCCATGCTATGTTTTTCATCAATTTATAAATGGGCTTTGTGTTGTTTGATGATATTCAAAAACTTTTCAACTTCAAGTTAATTTTTTTTTCAATGAATTGGAAGTGGGTTTTCTGTTGTTGATGATATTTAAACACCTTTTATGTCAGAAGTTAATTTTTTTTTTCAAATCAAAATCATAGCTTGGTTTTTGTGTGTAAGTGCAGTTGATGTCCCGGGAGGAATCAACAAAATGGTTTGAAGAGGTTGTCCCGGCGTTGGCTGATTTGCTCCTACGCTTTCCTTCTTTGTTACAAACTCACTATCAAACTGCAGATAATGCTCTTATCAATGGGGTCAACACTGGTCTTCGTTTATTGCGTTCGCAAGAACCGGGCATTGTGTTTCTCAGCCAGGTATCCATGTTGTTTTAGCTTACCAGATGATCATAGAATAGAAGAACCCAAAGCTCATGTAACCCATGTATTTACTAGTTGGGTGCCGATTCTTGTAATCTTGTAATTAATAAGTTGTTGTAATTACTGTATTTCTGAATTGTTTGTTGTCATTGCATGGTAATATGAATGAAACAGAAAGAAGTGGTGAGACTTGAGAGTCAGTAACATTTGCAGTTTAAAGATGGAGAAAATGGAATGTGATATATGAATGTCTGCTGCTGCATAATGATTCTTGAGTTTTTTATTTTTTATCTCTTATATGATAGAGACCGACGAATGCATGTGTGTATATAAATATTTCAATCCCATATTTTAGTATTGACACAGGAGAACTAAACTGGATGTCCCATCGATTATATATGTATGATAACTTCAAGTGACCAATTATATGGCTTTCACATACCTAGCAGTTATTGGAGTGGGTGATCTACTATAGGAATCAGAATCAGTACTTTCATTCGTGAAAGTATGCAATTCTTTATTTATTGATTTATTTTTTAAAATTACAAATTTGACTCAAATGGCTGATTTAGATATTCATGAAGGACTTCAGGGGCAGCACTCGTGCAAAATACCCCAAAAGAATTTTGAATTTCCAAATGGGCATGAAAATCTCTTTCAAGTCAGTGGGGGCACTTAACTGATTTATTGTATTTCATTAATTAAATATTATATAAATTCAACCATTTTTTTGTTACTATTTTCTCTTTATGATAGAATTATGAAATTAATGCATTTCTTGCTTTCCAGGAATTGATTGGTGCTCTTCTTGGATGCTCTTTTTTTTGTCTGTTCCCAGTCACTAATAGAGGTGTTGAACATCTTCCAACAATCAACTTTGATCAATTGTTTGCGTATGTGAGCTTGAGCTTTCTTTTGTGAAATCTTTTATCAGTCTTGTTCAAGAAATTATAGGATATGAATCATCCTTGTGACAATATGTTTCAGTTTTCTACTTGTATATCTCTGATCCCTTTCATAGATATAATATTATGGATGAAGAAGAGCATTTTTATGTATCATAGTTGATAATGCCATTCTGATTGGTCTAGATAAGTAGAAAATTTTACTCAATAGGTTAGAAATTCTGATTGGTCTAGATAATATAAAATTTAACAACAGCATTGTTAAGTTTGGCTAATAAGTGGCTGAATACGGATACCATTTTTACTGATATGCATAAAAAATTTTGAGGTGACATTGAAGAGTATAACACTAAGCATGTGCTATTTAAATCCCAAATACTCATTTTATTGCTCCAAGAAGAACACCATATGCTGTAGAAGGTTGCTGCAGTAGAGGGTTTGAATTTTCTTTGCACCTGAATGTCTGGTAGGAATTAACATACATGTGGATTGTATAACCTATATCACCCAAATATTCTTGATTTTCTTTAGCACATGTGTTGAATGTTGATAGAAAGGATCAGTGTAGAAAATGACAAAGCTATACACTTTTTAGTCCATGTAATTGTATGGGTTTATTATTTTATTCTATTTACAATTGATTTATATTCTTCAAGTTGGTTTATCATTTATTAGAATTTTATATTTTTCTATCTGAAGGCTTACTTATATCTTGTCATGCTGAATGCAATATGTTTGAAATTCATGGATCTCCAGGAGTCTATATGACAATTACAATGACAAACAAGAAAATAAGATAAGGTGCATCATACACTATTTTGAAAGGATATTTTCACATATGCCTATTGGCTTCGTCTCATTTGAGCGGAAAGTACTTCCTTTGGAACATCTTCCTCAATGCATTTCCTATCCCAAGGCTGAATTTTGGAGCAATTCTGTCATTCCTTTATGCTGTTTTGAGGTAACGATAAACAGACGTAATAAACAATCTTATTTAGAAGATCTATTTATAATGCATAATCTAATTTTGTTGATTTAAGATAAGCACAGATTACCCTGTGTTGTGTTTCCATATCCTTGTAGGTCCAAAATTCAGGCTTAATAGAAGATCAATCCAGTGAAGCTCTTGAAGTGGATTTTGCAAATAAGTTTATTGGAGGTGGTGCTCTACATAGGGGTTGTGTACAGGTATGCCTTACAATATTATTAAAAGAATATGCCTTTTTTTTGTTTTTGGGGGGGGGGGGGGGGGTCTTATTGTTTGCACTTTATCAGGCATTTTAATTTCATATGCTTAGATTTATCATTCCTGATATGTGTTCCTACAGCATATGTATGCCATGCAGGCCATGAATTTATTGCAAAATGTAGATTATTTTTGTTTTTATCATCTTATGTAGGAAGAGATCCGTTTCATGATCAATCCTGAATTAATTGCGGGTATGCTTTTCTTGCCTTCCATGGCAGATAATGAGGCCATAGAAATTATTGGTGCTGAAAGGTTTTCAAGTTATACTGGGTGAGTATTACTCAGGGAATGTATATCATAAGTTTGATTTAATAGGAACAATGATATTTTATCTATTTCCTTTTGCTTTGTCTAATCTTTATATTTATTGTGGAGAATAATTTGTGTCAATGTGATGTATAAGATTATTGGTGAATAAAAATTGGTTTATAGGAAATTGTGTATCCTGATTTGTTTGAAAACTTGTATGAAGTCTATGTTCCTTGCACATGGTATTCCATATGGTCAAGAAAAACCAGTAGTCATGGTGAATATCTGGGTTATGCCCCTTTTAGTCTTATCTTATTTAATGAATTTACTTATTACGGAAAAGGATATCTAGTTCTTGGAAAAATTAATATAAATTTCTTTATAAGTAAAAGATTGTAATGAAAATTATGAATGGGCTTGCTTAACTATAAGGATAGTGTAAATGAGATGATGAAATAATCATAATAATGGGTTTGAGGCCTTTTTATTGATTTTATTTTTATCTTTCGGGTGACTTATTCGCCTCTCTCTCTCTATCTCTTTGAATTGCTTGTTTAAAATTGAGATAGTGTTCAGTGGAAAAGTACCTCCCCCAAAAAGAAAGAATGAAAAAACATTAATGAGGTGCTCATTTTCAGGAAAATTTTAATTTAACTTAAGAAAACCCATGAATAATTTCCTTAGTTCTTCAGAATGCTATTTGCCCCATAGACCAGGCTTCTACTGTGAATAAGTGCTTCTTGAGCCAAATATTTTAAAAGTGACTTCAGTAAATGAAGCCCTTTCATTTACTTATCAAAAAAAAGTAAATGAAACCCTTTATAATGCCTCCTCCAGACATGTCATGAATTATTTGTGCAAATATTTTCCCATGATGTCAGTGCCATATTAAAATTCCATGTTTGTGTGGTTCCTTATATTGATTCTATGGATGTCCAAGTTTTGACTTATAAAACGAGATATAAAGTTTATGTTTATTGTAATTAACTTGTGCTGCAATGGAAAACTAATTCAAATATCATCCATACGTGGTGTAGATATGCTTCCTCATTCCATTTTACTGGTGATTATGTGGATAAAAAAGATGTAGACTGTTTTGGAAGACGTAAAACCAGGATCATTGCTATAGATGCATTATGCAGTCCAAGGATGAGACAGTACAAACAAGAGTGCCTCCTAAGGTATGATAATTCTTGATTCTAGCACCACTGGAACAAACATAATTCATGGCAATGCAAAATAGGTTTATTTGGAGAAAAATGATGTGAAATCTTAATCACGTCTACCATCATGTCTGTTTGAGCCAAGTGGACCACCAATATTCAGCTTCTTTTTTTTTTTTTTTTTAAATGGGGGAGGGGGGGATTTCAGATTTACAATCTTGTTTTGATGCTAGGATTTTGGGCTTGCAAAATGACAATACTTAAATTTGGAGTTCAATGTGGCGAGTACTACGAAAGAAAGAGACCTATTAAACAAAGCATTAGCCAAGATAGAGCAAGTTTATTTAAATTTAGGAGAGAAGGAAGAGAGATGTTTTCTGAGAGTTATGTATAAAATTTGATAATTACTGGATAGTTTTGCGACACACATGAGTCTAGCTTCACTGAGCTTATAAGATGACAAATAATTGAAACAAAATGATGATTACTAAAGCTTATCAAAGAAAAGATGGTGATTACTAAGTGCTAACCTGCTAGGCAAGAAAAAAGACTTAGAGTAATACCAGTTGACGATAGAATGAAAAATTATTTGGATGAGATGGATTGACTGGTGGCCTTGAGAATTACTAGATGCACATATGAACTATGAAGAGACATGGTTCTGCTTGGCAACGCTGCAAGGACTAGATAGTTTTAAGGGACATGGGTGA
The DNA here is from genome assembly GCA_032878915.1 of Castanopsis chinensis. NCBI lineage: Eukaryota > Viridiplantae > Streptophyta > Magnoliopsida > Fagales > Fagaceae > Castanopsis > Castanopsis chinensis. The sequence continues at coordinate 10,315,055 of JAVQMG010000087.1, read as the reverse complement.
CATCAGTGATCATTTGTTTTAACAGATTCTGTGGACATAAATGAAGTTGAATAGCTTCAGAGGGATACGTGTAGCCAATGTATTTTTTTTGTTGCCTCGATTCAATTTTAATTCAGAACAGGGCCCCAAGTAAGTAGAACCAGAAGCCAAAGAGTTTTCACTCTTTACTTTCAGTTTCACTCTCTATCAGGGAAACCCCAGGGTCTCGGTAATTGAAAGGCACTGCTTTCACGGTGCCTTTCCACTGTAAGGGTCAATCATTAACATTTTACAGACCACAAACACATTTTTCTATACCCAACCCAACCCGTTAGATTAACGTGTTGTTGGTATCTGGATCATTACTCCTGACATTAGTGGGATGGTTTCCCTTTATAATAGATTAATGTTTATATGCAATCTCATAGCATAGGAGTTCTCTTAGATTTTTTCGTCTTTGTATATATTTTCTTTATCAGAAAATGTTATTATTCCGATTTATTTGTCTTGGAAGGGAGATAAACAAGGCATTCTGTGGCTTTTTTGCTCCATCTAAATATCAGCAGTACAAGAGACTGTTTCCAGAGAATGGATGTTCTAGAGCTCAGCTTGATCAAAACACAGAAGACCCCATTGGCAGGTCCAGGAGTAATCTTTTGGTGCGAGTTTCTCTATGACTTCTTTTCTAGTGGTTGGATTTTGTTATTAAGTCACTTCTGCAAGTTTCTGTGGTATTCTCATTGCTAACTTTTGTTGTTGATCTGAAAGCATTTAAAGTTATTATTAGCTTAGTGTGGTTTGAACTCATGCGTGCATGTTAGAATAGGTTGTTGCATCTGCTATCAATTTGCTTGCTTGATTATTGGTCTTCTGCTTTTCGACAGTCACATGATAATGCCTCAACTTCTGATGAATCAACTGAAGAAAAATCTGTAAATCAAGTGATCAGAAATTATGAGGAGAAGCGTTGTGAGAGTCTGGGCCTTGAAGATAACAATATCGGGATTGTGACTGGGAATTGGGGCTGTGGTGCTTTTGGAGGAGATCCGGAGCTTAAGACCATAATTCAGTGGCTTGCTGCTTCTCAGGTAATTTTAACTTGCGTTATAAAAAAAAAAAGGGACAAATAGGCGATCCTTTTGCTTTTCTTTTTCGAGGATGGTTATATATAGTATCTGATGGAATAGAAATAAACCCATGTTACATTATTTTTGACAAAATACACCTTAATGTATTTCCTCTTAGTGACAAATCTGCTTTCTCTCTTGTTTCTTATAAAACATGTTAAGTATTTGCTTCATATATGTTCATTCTTGTAATCGTGACCCCCTGTATTTTCATTAACAGTTTGGAACCCTGACAAACAGCTTCACCCAATCTTAAAGTTTATAATTCCCATTAATTTGTGGCTATGGGCTGTTCCATTTATGCTGATTCACATCATAAGCATCATTGTATCATTTTTGAGGGAACCACAAAAATCAGGATGAAATTATTTAAACTCTTCTTTTGCATATTTTTAAGCAGATTAGTTGTACAACTCTTTGAAATAATTTTTTTACATAATCAGGGGGAAAAGGGGAGTAGGTGAAATTGCTATATTTTGAAAATGAGAGGGGATTTGAGACAAGGTCTGATGTGTGAGGAAGTGATGGTTTTAGAAATGTCCTATCAAAGACTGATTGCCCTTATACCAAATGGCATCTCCTCTCCCCTTCCACCCCACCCCCCTCTTTTTTTTTTTTTATATAATACTCTTCTGCAAAAAATGAAAAGATAAATTCATTTAGAAATCCATCTAGTAGATCAAACAGAAGAGCTTAGGGTCGGTTCTAAATATCAAAGAACTCATTTTAGGTCCCAGGGCAGATTTTTCAATTGGATATTATAATGTGATTAGTTGAAAATCATGGAAAGAAATCTGCATGCAAGGGATCTGATAGAGAAGGAAGTCGAACTTAGGTCTCTATTTTAGTGGCATAGGCAAATCATGGAACTTAGATAGTTGTATATATTTGTTTCTCTCTCTCTCTCTCTCTCTCCCTCCTTTTGAGCTATAATTTGCTTCTCTCAAATAATCACATATGTTGAATGGGCAAAACATGGATTTTAATAGTTCACTCTAGCAGAGTTCCTCATTTTTTGCACACAAGCCTCTTTCACTGCAGTTATTAGACCAAAAACCATATTTTAATGTGAGAAATCTTCAGCTTTCCCATACACAATAGTGGTCAAGGAGAGACATCTGTGTGGGAACTGAAATTGATAATGATTGGTTTTAGTGATAATAAACGGAGATTCTATTTCTCACAGATACTGATCTTTCTTACAATCTTGGTTCATATCTTTCAGGCTCTAAGACCTTTCATTTCATACTATACATTTGGTTTGGATGAATTGCAGAACCTAGATCAGGTATTTACTGTCCTTTATATGTTAAAAGTTCTCCATCAATGATTTTTGGGCTATGTGTTAGGGCATCTGTGTCATCAATACTATTACACTTTTACAGCTTTACACTACTATCAGTAAAAGTTTAATTATATTGATTTACATATAAAAAAATCAATACACTTATCCCAAAAAAAAAAAAAAAATCAATGCTATTAATATTTTACTGTTAGAGTGTAAAGGAACTAAATCAATTTAAATCAATATGCTTTCCATTTCTATATCATTGTGCATTCTCAGCAAATGTTCTGGTCACAAGTTTAGCAGCAGATAGTCATGTCACAGATGATACTTCTTGTATAATTCAAGCTTCCGTCAGACTTCTTAGCTACTTGATGTTCAACCTTTTCACTCTATATCTTAAGTTATTAAACAGTTTTGAAAATGTGCATTATATCTTATAAATTTCTCACTGTTGTCACTGCCAACAATTATATCTACACTAACTTATGCTCAGTTGCGGGAATAGCCAAAAATAGTGGTGGTCTTGCTATTAATTTTTATGCGCTGCATTTGGTGTTTTATGTCTAGCTTTTATCAAAGAATATATTACCTTTTGGCTTGACCAAAGTCTTCTATCATCTAAATTTAGCCTTCAACTTTACCGTGTATTATTCCAGGTTCCAAGACTTACTAATGGGTCTGTTTCATTTGGCATTGTGGGCAGGTGACTCGGTGGATTCTGTCCCAAAAATGGACTGTTGGAGACCTGTGGAATATGTTGGTGGAATACTCATACCAGAAATATAAGGGACAAACAGACGTTGGATTCTTTACTTGGCTACTTCCATCTCTATTTGGCCATGATGCTGAGATGTTGGACTTGCCGAATACGCCTTAACACTTCTGAATCATTGAATTGCTTATGCATCTTTCACTTTTCCATTTAGCATGTTCTTTGACCTATTTCTGTAAAAATAAATATTCTTTGGAAAAAAAAAAAAGGGAATGCAATCTTGTAGTTTTTGCTTGGTCTCCTGAGTTATTGAAGTCTGTATTTCTGTTTATTTTTATGTATTTATTGGGGGGCTTAAATAACCAGCAAGTCTATAGACACAATTTTCCTCACAAATTTTCATAATTGTTGTAGTGACAAGTGTTAAAATAGTAGAAATTAACGTGACGTTCGTGGTAAGTCCATATAAGAAATTTTATGAGGCTCGAGATTCATGTTTGTGGAGATGCAATGTTCTACTACTGCCTGAGCAGTATGGACATGTCTTTGTTTCCCTACGTAATAAATAGTAACAGGTTTACTACATGCACGATGAGGACAAGGACTAGGGCTAGCTGATCCAATATTACAAGTCCACCCAATTCATCTTTCGGCTACATCTAGATGTATGACTATATATAGGTAATTCAGCAGTGAAAGAAAATTATGATTTACCTATTGTATCGTATTTTAGGAGGTATATCACGAATTGGCTACATGTGCTTTTTTCCTTTCTATTTAATGAAAATAAGCCAAGGGTATAATATCGTCGTCCCCTTGCTATTATCCATAAAATATATATATAACCGAAACTAGGGGTGTCCAGCGGGTATAAGACCCGACCAAACCGACCGAATCCGACCGACCCGAGGTCCAGCGGGTGGACTCGAAGTCCATGGTTGGTCGGATTCGGATCCCTCTTTAATAAAAACTGAATAATCGGTTCGGGTAGCGGGTTAATGGGTTAAAAACCCGTATAACCCGACCCGACCGAAGGTCTCTGATTTAAACAAAAATATATATCTCTTCAATTCTTTTTAGGAGAAAATGTGAAGAGTCTGAGACTGATAAGACTAAAGCATGACTTGTTAACTGTTACACGCTATGTAAAGATTTAGAACCTTACACGCAAAAGCTTACACGCAAAAGCCAAAATCAAGCAAAACCAAATCTCTAAAGATTTAGAATGGCTAAGTTTCAAATCAAACTCAGAGACTCTCAGTCTTCCACTTCCCCATGAGTCCTTCAAAAGTTAAGACTCTCACTCTCTATCTTCACTGTAAATTTTGTTGTGTGGGTGTGTTTGGAGCCTATGATTTATTTCATTTCTTGTTACTACAATTTCTCTAGATATTTTGCATTCATCCATTATGCATCTTATAAATTTGTCATCCGTAGGGTTTTCTAATGTTTGATAGCGGTATTGTAATCTTTTATTTATTATAATGGTAGTAGTTTATTCTATTTGTAATCTGTAGCATAGGGTATTTGCAATATTGTTCTTGATGATGAAAAATACAAAGGCTTGTTTCTCAAACATTCGCAGTGGCCGCCTATGAACTTTTGCCTTTACCAGGCCTGAGAGCTAATGTTGCTCTATATTTCCTTGGATGTCTGAAAGTTGTTACTTTGACATCCAGAATTAGCTGGCAGTGAGTGTTGTCTTTTTAGTGAATTCCTAGTTATTCTGGTTGTTTGCTTTTATTATTTTTCGTTAGAATGGAATCCTCATTGCCATATTTCTTAGTTGTTACCACTAAACTTTTTTCTGAGTGAATTTTATTCTCCAAATTTCTAAATGTCAATCTGTCTTGAAAAGTTTTGGTGGTACTGTCTTTGTTTTTCAGAATTAAATGGTTGGTTAGTTTTTTTTATATCCATTGATGATAAATTAGATGTCTTGTTTCTCAAAACAATTGCAGCGGTCGCTTCAGTGCTCTGCTTTCTTTTGTTGCAAGTGCTAATGCTGCTTTATTCTCTCCTTGAATGCTTGAGGTGTTCATTCCTTTAGAATATATAAGTTTAAACTTCTCTAAATTGTTTTATTTCTTCACATTTTGTTACAAGTAAATTTGTGATTCAAAGAATTTTCTTTATGTTTGGAATTGAGCACATTAATTTCTTACTCTAAGATCGGATGTTGATGCATTTACAATATTATTGTTGATGATGACAAATCCAAAGGCTTGTATCTCAGAACATTTGCAGTGGCCGCCTAATAGCTTTCACCTTTGCCGGGCTTGAGAGCTAGTGCTGTTCAATCCTTCCTTGGATGTCTAAAAACACATTTCTCTTTTATAAACTACATTGATGTTATGAATCTTTTCAGACTAATCTTACAATTATCATACATATTGTTTTGTTTCATTGAACTTCAAAACTTCTTGTCTGTTAAGTGTTACTAAAGGTGTCATGTACTCAAGTTTCTGCCCTTGCTTGTAATTTCTGTTTATAATGGTTACTTACCTTTCTATTATTTTGTAGCTTTTGTTCTTTGTCCTTATATATTGCTGATAAATATCTTTTTGCCCTTTGTATTGTAGGAGGAAGGAATGTCACATTTTTTTGTATAGAAGGCAGTCTTTTGGATATATTTTGGAAGCTCTCTTGGACCAATGTATTTTGGAAAGCTTAGGCCTTGTTTGGATTTTGCATAACTGAGTTAACAAAACTGAGTTTTGTTAACTCATCATCCAAAATCCGTGGGGCCCACATGTAGAAAGATTGTTTGGCTATTTATTTTTTTGTTCACTCAGTTAACAAAACTGAGTTATCTCAGCTTTGAGTTATCAATTTTGGAAACTCCAGATTGTGGTTTCTAAGTTAAGAGTTATTAACTCAATGGCATTTTCTGTAATTTTACTTCCTTGCCGGGTCCCACAGCAGTGTGTAGTCCCATCGGTGCAGGCTGAAGCTCCAACGGGCATTCCTCTTCCAGCCACACTTCATTCCTTTCCCTTTTCCTTCTCCCAAACCCAGAGCACAAGCACAAGCACAACCGAAACGGCTCCATGCCCAGCTCTAGTTCCGCCGATCACTTTTCCTTTTCATCACTCCAGTTCCGCCGATCAGCTCCACGCCCAGCTCCAACAAAACTTCGTTCACCGATTCCGTTTTTCGGTGAGACCCAAAACTCTCCCTGTCCATTACAATCTAACAAACTCACATTACAATCTCTTCATTAAACAGCCCCAAAATTCAAAACACAAACTAAAATCAAAACCCAAAGAAAAAAATAATGAAAACCCAGGAGCAGGTCCTTGTTTTCTCCTCTCCCAGTAGACTACACTTGAGCAAGTCCTTGCTTTCTCCTCTCCCAAACCCACAGCAACACCAACTGACTCCACAAACTCTGATCTTGCACACCTATCTACGATCTTTCAAGCTCCGGCCTCTGAACAACCCAAGCTCCGCTGCTCCAGTTCTGTACAATCCTACAAGGCATCGTTGCTCTAGTTCGTTGATGATCACCGAAGCAGGTCTCCGATTTGAATGACATTGAAGATTATTAAAAAATAAAATGAGTCAAAGGTGTAGCAGCACGTAGTGGGTTCGGTTTCAGGGATGAGGAATGAGGAAGATGACGTACGAAGAAACCATGGCGGCGGCGCAGTTGGGCGAGGATGGAGGAGGTGAGCTCAAGGGTGGTCGGCGACTTTGAGTAGCCGAACTAGTGGTGGCCGTGGTTGTGGTGTGGCTGCGGGTATGGATGTGGGATGTGAGCAAAATCTAATCAGAGCCATGGTGGGTTTGGGTATTGTGAATTTTCTGTGGGTTTGGGTTTTGGTCTTGTGAATTTTTTTTGGGTTTGAGTATTGTGAATTTTCTGGGTTTGTTGTTGTTCATTGTGATGAAGGTGTGTTTTTAGTTTTGGTTTGCTGTGTGGATGTGGTGTAAAGTTTTGGTGAACAAAACTTTCTAGGTTTCTTACCAAAAAAAATAAAAAAAACTTTCTAGGTTAAGCTCTGGAAAATGAACCCAGGAAAAGAGAAGTGGGGGAGAAAGAAAGAGAGACGCGGGTAAGGAAAAAAAGTGGTTGTAACTGAATAAAAAATCTGACACAATTTGACACGTGGGGCCTACATGTGGAGTGAAAATTCACTGAGATATTCCACCCAAACCGGCACCAAACAGAGTTATAAAAAATTGGGGTATTTTTGAGTGATGAGTGATAAGTGATGAGAGATGAGTGATGAGTGACGAAAATTGAGTGAAGAGAGATGAGTGATGAAAAAAAATTAACCAAACAGGGCCTTACTGTCTATGTTGATTTTATTTTCTATAAGATATGGACTTGTTAACTACAGAGAATAGGGTAGCTCTTTAGTGCTTTAGAAAAGATATTTTTTGGAAATACTTATGTTGTATCATAATTGTGACTAATTTTATAGTAGAACTAATCATATACTTATTGTGACTAATTATATATATTGTTGTGAATACTGTAATTTGCCTACTGGGAAATAGTAATCTGGAGTGATATTGCGTTCTGTAGAGCTTGGAGATCCAATTTAAAATGAATGAAATAAAAAAATAGAGCTTGAGGGCCATTTTAGAATAAATGATGTAAAAGAGAGGCCCAATCTTAATATGTATGCAAGAAAAATAAAATCCTTGTAATTTTAAAGGCCCATTAATTTTCGCACAAAAGGCCCAAAAAATAACTATGAAAATCCACAAATTGGTCCAATCTGTGGTTCTGACCCGCTAAACTGAAAATTCTGACCTGCCAAACCGTTGACCCGAACTATCGGGTTTGACCTGTAGGGCGGGTCGAGTACGGGTCCAATTTTTAATTACCTGACTCGAGCTGTGGACAACCCTAACCGAAACCTCTGGAACTCTCATAATTTTTCACGTCAGCACAATATTTAAGTAAAATTATTGTTTTACTTAAATAAAATTATTTTTGTTTAGTTCAAACTTAACAAGAAATGAAATTCTCTCTCTAACAAGTCTAACGTAAACTCAAACTCAAACGTTGATAAAAAAAATAATTTGAAAATCATCAACTATGGATAAATATAAAAATCATCAATTATTGATAAAGTTCAACTTCTTTGATAATAGAACAATTCTACTACAACTTCTTTAAAAAGTAATTTTTGTACATAAACACCAAACTCTTTTTAGTTGTTTTTTACACCAAACTCTTTTGAATGTAATCAATCTTTCTTTTATATTTCTCTATTATTTAGTCATATATATTTTGTTTTGTTTGAATAATTTCTAAATAGTGAATCATCTGATTCTTTAATATTTTTTGGTCTTTTAGAAGTTTTAATATCTGAATTTTTGAGTTATTTTTTTACAGTATTTGAAATTTTCTGACAATTTTTTTGTAAACCATTATAAGTTCAAGCAATGACTTATTCATCAAATTGTAACCTAAATTGAAGTTATACATGAGCAAATTATACAATGGTGTAGTTTCTTAATCAATTTAAGATTTTATAAAATTATTTTAGTTTATCTCACAAATGGATGAGGGCACACTTTAACTAGATGAGGGCACACATTAACTGAACCTTAAGTAGGATGATGTCATTTTTGTTTGAAAGTGCTATTGTAAAGTTTACGTTTAAGAAACGCTGTCATTCAACTTAAGTAAGACTTGTAAGACCTAATGTTGTTGTAAATCCTAAGACATCTAGGAAAACTTATAAAACCCAAATTTGACTAAATAACATTAAAAACACCTAAAAATAATTAAAAATAATAATTTTATAAACGTATATGCCCTTAGGACACGTGCTAGTAAATCACTTATGGATTTTTTTTTTTAAACTAACGTATGCCCTTAGGGCATATATTAGTATAATTATAATAGAAATTTTTTTGAGAAAATTAAAAAAAAAAATCCCAAATAGTGAAGTATGTAAAAGGACAAAATGAGTCAAACAGGGGTAATGAGCTAGACCAATAAATAAAAAAACAAAAAAAAAAATTGAATAAATAAAGACTGGTGGTGCAATGGAGGTGGTGGCTGCAAGGAGAACTCGGCCATGGCTAGGATTGATAGAACAGGAAACCAGAGAGAGACATATTTTAAGAGAAGAAAAGGGCCACACGGGCATGAACTATCAGTGGTGGCAAAAGAAAGTTAGTTAACCAACAACTTAAAAATGGGGTTAAAATAGTAAATTGGCAAAAAAAAGTTAGCTATTGTTTTTTTTACTGTCAAAAATACCCCTATCTAAAACTTAAAAATTACATTAAAATTGTAAATTGACAAAAATAATAAATTTTTACTTCTATGTTGAAATGTCTTTCTGCTTCTAATGAACTCCTACTTTTACGTTGATTTAAATTTCTACTTCTACTCATTAACTTCCTACAAAATAGAATCATCTTCTTAATCTATATTACTATTTAAGGGATTGCACTGTTTAGACCGGATTTTGTTTTCCAAAAAATACCCCTGCAACCTAAATTTAAGTAGATATAAAGCTTGAGAATAACATAGTAAAAATATATCTTTAACTCTCACCTATAACCTTGCCTACAAAATAGGCAATATTTAATTCCCATATTTAACTCCAAGCATTATTCACACTGGAAGAGGGGATAAGATTTTTTTAAAGAAACTTACATTGTTAAAAATTCTCCAAAAAAAAAAAAAAAATCCTTCTCCACATTTTCACTTTTCTTTCTTTAGTTTTTTTTTTTTCTTCCTTTATCAAGACTGATTTTTTTGTTCTTTGTATAAAAATAAATAAATAAATAAAACTTAACCCTTTTTTTCAATAATTGGTTTCCCTCAATCTCATCTCATGTTTTTTTTTTTCCCTTAAATCTCTTTTTTTTTTTTTTAAGAAAAAAATACTAAAAAGTAGAAATCAATCATATCCAAAGAAATTAAAAAAAAAAAATTAAATACCACATTGAAATTTCAAACCCACATTCAGCTTCTAAAAAAAAAAAAAAAAAAAAACCACATTCAACTTTTCCCTAAAAAATTCTAAAAAAAAAAAAAATTCCCTAAAAAAAAACCCACTTTCAAATTTATCCCAAAAAAAACACCCTACTTTCAAATATTTAACAAAACTTTCAAATAACTACGGCTAATCACAAAAAAAAAAAAAAAAAATCTAGAGTTTTGATGAGTATTATGCATTTGTGATGAGTGTTATGCATTTAACTCCAAGCATTACTCCACGTTTTCCATTTTTCTTCTTCAGTTTTTTTTTCTTCCTTCATCAAGGCTCAACTTTTTTTTTTTTTACTTTGCATAAAAAAAATTTTACTTTTTTTTTTTCAATAACCGGTTTCCCTTAATCTCTTCTCACGTTTGTTTGTTTGTTTTTTTTTTTTCCCCTTAAATCTCTTTTTTTTTTTTAAGAAAAAAAATATACTAAAAAGTAGAAATCAATCATATCCAAAATAAATCCAAAAAAGTTTCAAATTCCACATTGAAACCCATGTTCAACTTCTATCAAAAAAAAAAAAAAAACCACGTTCAAAATGGTAGATCCCACGTGATTAGACCAAATGCAATAGAATCTCTCTCTCTCTCTCTCTCTCTCTCTCTCTCTCTCAGATGGATCCATATCCTATGCCTAGGGTATTACACTGTGAGCAATACCTAAAATCTCAGCCATTGATTTAATCATGTTTAAAAAAAAGTCACGTGTGATGAGGAATATTTTACTATTGAATACGTTGCAGGTATTATGTTTTTTTTTTTTTATTACACAAAGTAATATATTTTAAATTAAAGGAATAGATGATGATTGTTGCTGTTTTTTGTTTTTTACTTGTATTGTGTTGTTGTTGTTGTTGTTTTAAATTTTTTTTTTTTGGTAGTAATATAATTTAAATTAAAAAAAAAAAGATTAGATGAAGAGTTTGAATTGTAATCAAATTAAAATTTTTTATCAACTCATAAGCTTATGAGTTTGAATTATAATCAAATTAAGATTTTTATCAATTTAAAAATCATAGGAGAGGAAGATAAGTACAAAAAATTATATTTATATTTTTAGAATTCTAAAAACATTTCTGCAATTTAGTGAAGTCACTTGGTGCGACCACAACTTTTAAGCCAAACTTTTATTATATAGTATATGATTTATATATATATGCTAGATAGTTTTTGTTATTTTATGGGGCCGGGGTATATATTACATAAGTGCCTATACTATCTTTCCTAGCTATACCTCTCATTATCCATTAACATGCATATTGGATTTGGAGAAATGCCTAACTTATTACTGCAAGTCTCATGTACCTATAGAACACGGAAGCTGTGACACAATACTACTGTTGCATACAACATATCGATGCACAAACAAAATACCTCCTATAATAGAAGTGGAACTACGTATGTAAGTTGATACTATAGCCCCCAAATTTCTTAAACTTTTAGATTTCCCAATATATATTTAATTTAATTACAAGTTTTAGCAAAATATATGGACGGTCCCTAATAATGTTATCTATTACACGTCACTTATAATCTCTTGATAATGTTCAACTATAAATAAATTCTTTCATAAATTGGACATATGGAATTATTATGGCTCTCATCGACCACAAAAAAAGAAAAAAAGAAGGTGAAGCCCAAAAGCACATGGAATGACTATGGGTCCGTTTGGATAGAACTTATTACTGAAAACTGAAAACTGAAAACACTGTAGTAAAATAATTTTTAAATGTGTGAATAGTACTGCGGGATCCATTTTTATTAAAAAATTTCAGAAAAAGTACATGTACAGTGCACGCACAGTACGCGTACAGTGTGCCCATTGTGCACTTTGTCCCCCCAGCAGTAGAAACAACAAAAAAAGAAGAAGAAGAAGAAGGAGAAAATGCAAGTTTTGGAAACGTAGCCATAATTAAGCTGAATCCAAACACATTCTATATATCTCAATAACTATAAGATTATATATTTATATCAATTAGAATCCAATTGCATTCCATTGACAATATGTGAGCGTTTTGCAAATTATGAAAACGCATTAATTAACCAAAGTTGTTGAACACGTACGAAACCTAAACACCCACTTCACTTAGAGAAATCCTAATTTTTTGATGATGAATAAAAGGAGGGGTGGGGGTGATTATATATGGCTTACCTCCCAGAGCGTGACCTGATAGGAGTACCCCCCGGCTAGGGAATATTAGATTGAGCCATAGTTACTGTGATTGAGATATCATAGACCTCACCCTAGTACCTCAAGAGAGCCAGCGGAAGAGGCGCAAAGCAAGCTAAGAGCCCACCCCCTATATGATACCTGCCATAATTTGAACGAGGGACCTTGTGCTTACTTGCGAGATCTCTACCAACTAGGCCACCCCTCTTGGGGCTAGAGAAATCCTAATTAAGCACCCATTTTCTGTCTAATTAATTGAGCAGGTTCTAAAGTATACGTAATTTTCTTTCCCTAATTAGCAATACTCTCCAAGTGCCCTTTCTCTTCCTCTCTTACCAATCTCCTATCATCTTTTTCTTGTTTCAAATAGTATCTCACAGTGAGCAATTTGTGAGTCTTTTGTCTAAATATTGCAAAAAATAAAGTTTTTTTATGGTTATAGGCACTGTCCAAAGTTATTTAGGAAAGTGAGAAGAGAGAGTGAATTTCGGCAATAGTGTTGCCAAAATTCTAAGAAAAGTAGGAGAGAGAAAAAGTAAAAGTAGGTGAGAGAAAATTTGGAATTTCGACAATGCTGTTACCGAAATTCTGCCTGCCCAGCTCCTGTCCGTGTGCGAGTGTGCGCGAGTGATCAAAGGAAAAAGGGAGAAAAAAATGGGGAATTTCGGTAACGCCATTGCCGAAAATGGAAGAAAAAAAATGGAGAATTTTGGTAATGGCAATACCAAAATTGGGGAAAAAAAAAAATTTCGGTAATGGCAATACCAAAATTGGGGTAGAAAAAAAAATTTCGGTACTGCCAGTACTGAAATTGAAAAATGATGGGAAAATAAAGTGCAACAATTAAGGTACAGTAATGAATTTCTTGAAATTTTGTTGATCCAAGCTACCCCAATTCTTCTCAATAAATGCTAAGATTTATATTCCAAAGCAAAGAAAACAAAAATCGTAATCATGATAAGTCAAGAGCCAAAATACATCTAATTGAATATCCTATCAAGTTATCAGTTCATTCACTAGTATGGGCCTTTTTTTTTTTTTTTTTCTCCAATTTCGGTATTGTTAGTACCAAAATTGTCTTTTTTTTTTTTTCAATTTTGGTATTACCATTACCGAAATTCTCCATTTTTTTTCTTTCATTTTTGACGATGGCATTATCGAAATTTCCCATTTTTTTCTTCATTCTTTCCTTCAGTCACTCGTGCACACTCGCGCACATGGGCAGGGGCTGGGCAGGTAGAATTTCGGTAACAGCATGCCCTAAATTTTCTCTGTCTTTTACTCTTTCTCTTATTTTTCTTATTTCATGTTGCTTTTCTCTCTTTCTTAAATAACTTTGAACAATATCTATAAGCATAAAAGAAACTTTATTTTTTACAATATTTGAATAAAAGACTCCCAATTTGGCGGGTATCTTCGTCATTCTTTTGCTTTCTTCCTTATTTATTTATTATTTATATTTTTTGAAATGGAAATGATAGAATTTTATGGACAAAAACCGACATAGAAAAAGAAAAAAACTGGACCCAAAACCGTAGGGCTTAGCTGGGAATCCAGTTCCGGGCTAATAAAACAAAATGCAATACCCAAAGAATCTAATCAATCCATGTTCTTCTTAGCTTCCATCAAATCAATCTCTGGTATTCGGAGAGATACCACGTGATTAGACCAAACGCAACACAACTTCTCTCTCTCTCTCTCTCATGCCTCTAGCTAGGACGTCTTTTCTCTTCTATCATACGTGCCTAGAGGAAGCTTCTCTCTCACGCAGAAGAGTCCTCTCTCTCTCCCTCTTTCACAACAGATTCATTTGTACTCTTCCTCATAAATTCTTTAGATTCATATTTCCTCCTCTATCGACCAACGGCCTATTCTCATAAATGCTTCTCATTCAAATCTTACTTCAGATCTCTTAACAAATGCTTCCCAGCTTTCTCATAAATTCTTTAAATCAGATACAACAGCATTAATCTCACACACCCTCCCTCCCAACGGCCTGTTATACATGTCCTTCTCCCCCAAAATCAAAGCCCTAATTTAGACTGAGATTTGTTTGGATTTTGTCAAACCCTACATATGGAGCTTGCAGACACTGACACTGCTTCTTCGTCCTCCTCAGACACTTCTTCTTCGTCCTCCTCCAACAACTCTCCTGCACCTGAGGTAAGTGTTTAATGTTTCTGTTAAATTCAAAAATGGAATATTTGCCGGTACTGAAATTTGTTCTTGGTTGATGTTGGACACGTTTTTCCTATATGCGCTTCTATCTAACTGTTCATATATGTATAATTTCTTTCTAAAATGGGCTTCCTGAAGCTAATAAAGGTCTAAACTGGTTACTTGATTCCTTGCAATTAATTTTTAATTGTGATTCTAGATTTGGTTTTTTTTCCCATACTGTATGCAAAAGAATGTCTTCAAATTTTGCCTGTAATAACTGCTTTGAGTTTGTTGTGTTGCTCTGGATGCGTCACTTTCTTTTATACATAACTCTACAACTTGTTTGGTACAGTTTTCTGTTCTAGCACGTAAAGGAGCACTAGTTCCCGAAACCTTCTCAATGACAAAGGTCGCGAGAATTATGAATTCTATGTCTGATCTTGATAATAATACCATGTTCAAGTTCGTTGATAAATTAATAGAAAAGCCCGAATGGACGCAAGCTTTCATCGGCTTGAAGCCGGAAAGACGACGGGCCTGGATCGAGTACCTGACTAGTTTACCCTAGGGGAGTTGGTGAAGGGAAAGATTTGTGGACATATTGCTTACTAACTATTAGGCCTGGGGTAACAAGGATTAATGCTGAGGTAACAAGTATGGACATATATTTATTACTTTTTTTTTTAATAAGAATTAATGCTGGGTTCTACTAATTGCTTTCTGGATTGATGAATTGGTTTGTGTAAACTAGGTGTCGGACACATTATTTACATGGGCCAACTTGCAAGCGAAGTTAAAAAGCGAGTTGCTAAATAACTTGGGCAACTTTATTCATCGAGTTTTGAGTTTCATTGATAAACCTCCAGGTTGGTTGGCTGTTTTTTTCATCAGAATCGTGTAGTTGATGGATGATATTCAAACACTTTTCAAATTAGTGCCATGCTATGTTTTTTCATAAATTTGTAAATGGGTTTTGTGTTGTTTGATGGTATTCAAACACTTTTCAACTTCAAGTTAATTTTTTTTCATCGAATTGGAAGTGGATATTCTGTTGTTGATGATATTCAAACACCTTTCATGGCAGAAGTTAATTTTTTCAAATCAAAATCATGAGTTGGTTTTTGTGTGTAAGTGCAGTTGATGTCCCGGGAGGAATCAACAAAATGGTTTGAAGAGGTTGTCCCGGCGTTGGCTGATTTGCTCCTACGCTTTCCTTCGTTGTTACAAACTTACTATCAAACTGCATATATTGCTCTTCTCAATGGGGTCAACACTGGTCTTCGTTTATTGCGTTTGCAAGAACCTGGCATTGTGCTTCTCAGCCAGGTATCCGTATTATTTTAGCTTACCAGATGATCATAGAATAGAAGAACCCAAAGCTCATGCAACCCATGTATTTACTAGACAGGTGCCGATTCTTGTAATTAATAAGTTGTTGTAATTACTGTATATCAGAGTTGTTTGTTTTCATTACAGGGTAACATGAATGAAACTGAAAGAAGGTTGTGGTAAGAGTCAGTAACATTTGCAGTTGAGAGAGAGAGAGAATGGAATGTGATATGAATGGCTGCGGCTGCATAATGATTCTTATGTTTTCTTATCTCTTATATGATAGAGACCAATGAATGCCTGTGTGTATAAATATTTCACGCGCATATTTTAGTCTTGACACAGGAGAACTTAACCGGATGTCCCATCAATTGCATATGTATGATAACTTCAAGTGACCAATTAAATGGCTTTCACATACCTAGCCGTTATTGCAGTGGGTGATCTACTTCAGGAATCAGAATAAGTAGTATGCAATTCTTTTATTTATTTTTTTAAAATTACAAATTTGACTCAAATGGCTGATGTAGATATTCTTGAGGGAGGGGCAGCACAAATCTTGTGCTAAAGGGCGTGGAGGTTCGAGTCCTCTATAAGGCATAATATTGAGAATACTCATGCAAAATACCCCAAAAGAATTTTGAATTTCCAGATGGACATAAATTTCTCTTTCAAGTCAGTTGGGGGGGGGGGCACCCGCCATGCCTATGAGATTAGTTTTACAATCTTGGTTTGCTGCTAGGATTTTGAGCTTGTAAAATGACAGTACTTAAATTTAGAGTTCACTGTGATGTTAGGAAAGAAAGAAACCTATTATACAAAGCATTAGCCAAGAAAGAGCAAGTTTATTTAAATTTAGGAGACAAGGAAGAGAGATGTTTTCTGAGAGTTATGTATAAAATTTGATAATTACTGGATAGTTTTGTGACACATATGAGTCTAGCTTCATGACTTGCAAGATGACAAATGTTTGAATTAAGATGATGATTACTAAGTGCTAGCCTGCTAGGCAAGAAAAAAGATTCAATTGATTTTAACACAACGCTCTGTAGCCATTTTTTTTTGGCTATGATTCAATTTTAATTCAGAAAAAGACCCCAAGTAAGTAGAACCAGAAGCCAAAGAGTTGTCTCTCTTTACTCTCAGTTTCATTCTCTACCAGGGAAACCCCACAGTCTTGGTAATTGAAAGTCACTGCTTTCATGATGCCTATCCACCGTAAGGGTCCATCATTAACATTTTACAGACCACAAACACATTTTTCTATGCACAACCCAACCCGTTAGACTAATGTGTTGCTAGTATATGGACCATTACTCTTGAGATTAGTGCTTTCCCTTTTATAAATTGACTAGTGTGTATATACAATCTCATAGTATGTGGGAGTTCTCTTTGATTTTTTTCCTCTTTGTATATATTTTGTTTATCAGAAAATGTTCTATTCTACTTTGTGTTTTGGCAGGGAGACAAACAAGGCATTCTGTGGCCTTTTTGCTCAATCTAAATATCAGCAGTACAAGAGACTGTTTCCAGAGAATGGATGTTCTGGAGCTCAGCTTGATCAAAACATAGAAGACCCCATCGGCAGGTCCAGGAGTAATCTTTTGGTGCGAGTTTCTCTATGAATTCTTTTCTAGCGGTTGGTTTTTGTTATTAACTATTAAGTCACTTCTGCAAGTTTCTGTTGTATTCTCATTTGCTAATTTTTGTTGTTGATCTGAAAGTAGTTAAAAGTTATTATTAGCTTAGTGTGGTTTGGACTCATTATGCTTGTTAGAATTGGTTGTTGCATCTGCTATCAATTTCCTTGCTTGATTATTGGTCTTCTGCCTTTTGACAGTCACATGAGAATGCCTCAACTTCTGATGAAACAACTGAAGAAAAATCTGTAAATCAAGTGATCAATTTTAAGGAGAAGGGTTGTGAGAGTCTGGGCCATGAAGATAACAATATTGGGATTGTGACTGGGAATTGGGGCTGTGGTGCTTTTGGAGGAGATCCAGAGCTTAAGACCATAATTCAGTGGCTTGCTGCTTCTCAGGTAATTGTAACTTGAGTCATAAAAAAAAGGGACAAATAGGTGATCCTTTTGTTTTTTTTTTTTCAAGGATGGTTATATATGGTATCTGATGGAATAAAATAAATCCATGATACATTCTTTTTGACAAAAGACACCTTTATGCATTTCCTCTTAGTGACGAATGTGCTTCCTCTCCTGTTTCTTATGAAACATGTTGAGTGTTTGTTTCATATATGTTCATTTTTGTAATCGTCAACCCCTGTATTCTCATAATCAGTTTGGAACCTGACAAACAGCTTCATCCAATCTTAAAGTTTATAATTCCCGTTAATTTGTGGCTATGGGCTGTTCCGTTTATGCTGATTCACATCATGAGCATCATTGTAGCATCCTTTGTGGGCACCACAAAAATCAGGATTAAATTATTTAAACTCTAAATTCTTGCACACCGCCTCCCAAAAAAAAACCCTGAGAGCTTTTTAAAAAATTGTTGCAAATATTAAATAAATAAATCCAAGTGCCACACAACTGTATTGGACAGATTGCACTTTCCCTCTTTTCAGGTAGGGGTTCTTTAGCATATTCTTAAGCAGATTAGTTCTACACCTCTTTCAAATATCTTTGTTACATAATCGGCAGAAAAAAGGGAGTAGGTGAAATTGCCATATTTTGAAAATTGGAGACAAGGTCGGGTGAGGAAGTGACAGTTTTAGAAATGTCCTATCAAAGGCTAATTTGCCTTTAGAGAAAATGTCATGCAAATGGTCCAAGGGCAGATTTTGGATTGGATATTATAATTTGATTAGTTGAAAATCAAGGAAAGAAACCTGAGTTCAAAGGATCTGATAGAGAAGGAAGTCGGACTTAGATCTCTGTTTTAGTGCCGTAGGCAAAGGATGGAACTTAGATATTTGTATAGATTTGCTTCTCTCACCACTCTCCCCTTTTGAGCTATAATTTGCTTCTCTCAAATAATCACATATGTTGAATGGGCAAAACATGGATTTTAATAGTTCACTCTAGCAGAGTTCCTCATTTCTTGCACACAAGCCTCTTTCACTGCAGTTATTAGACCAAAAACCGTATTTTAATGTGAGAAATCTTCAGCTTTCCCATACACAATAGTGGTCAAGGAGAGACATCTGTGTGGGAACTGAAATTGATAATGATTGGTTTTAGTGATAATAAACGGAGATTCTATTTCTCACAGATACTGATCATTCTTATAATCTTGGTTCATATCTTTCAGGCTCTAAGACCTTTCATTTCATACTATACATTTGGTTTGGATGAATTGCAGAACCTAGATCAGGTATTTACTGTCCTTTATATGTTAAAAGTTCTCCATCAATGATTTTTGGGATATGTGTTAGGGCATCTGTGTCATCAATACTATTACACTTTTACAGCTTTACACTACTATCAGTAAAAGTTTAATTATATTGATTTACTTATAAAAAAATCACTTATCCAAAAACAATAAAATCAATACTATTAATATTTTACTGTTAGAGTGTAAAGGAACTAAATCAATTTAAATCAATATGCTTTCCATTTCTATATCATTGTGCATTCTCAGCAAATGTTCTGGTCACAAGTTTAGCAGCAGATAGTCATGTCACAGATGACGCTTCTTGCATAATTCAAGCTTCCTTCGGACTCCTTAGCTACTTGATGTTCAACCTTTTCACTCTATATCTTAAGTTATTAAACAGTTTTGAAAATGTGCATTATATCTTATGAATTTCTCACTGTTGTCACTGCCAACAATTATATCTACACTAACTTATGCTCCGTTCCGGGAATAGCCAAAAATAGTGGTGGTCTTGCTATTAATTGTTATTCGCTGCATTTGGTGTTTTATGTCTAACTTTTATCAAAGAAAATATTACCTTTTGGCTTGACCAAAGTCTTCTATCATCTAAGAGCTACCAATTTAGCCTTCAACTTTACCGTGTATTGTTCCAGGTTCCAAGACTTGCTAATGGGTCTGTTTCATTTGGCATTGTGGGCAGGGTGACTCGGTGGATTTTGTCCCAAAAATGGACTGTTGGAGACCTGTGGAATATGTTGGTGGAATACTCATACCAGAAATATAAGGGACAAACAGACGTTGGATTCTTTACTTGGCTACTTCCATCTCTATTCGGCCATGATGCTGAGATGTTGGACTTGCCGAATACGCCTTGACACTTCTGAATCATTGACTTGCTTATGCATCTTTCACTTTTCCATTTAGCATGTTCTTTGACCTATTTCTGTAAAAATAAATATTCTTTGAAAAAAAAAAAAAGGGAATGCAATCTTGTAGTTTTTGCTTGGTCTCCTGAGTTATTGAAGTCTGTATTTCTGTTTATTTTTATGTATTTATTGGGGGGCTTAAATAACCAGCAAGCCTATATACACAATTTTCCTCACAAATTTGCATAATTGTTGTAGTGACAAGTGTTAAAATAGTAGAAATTAACGTGACGGTCGTGGTAAGTCCATATAAGAAATTTTATGAGGCTCGATATTCATGTTTGTGGAGATGCAATGTTCTGCTGCCTAAGCAGTATGGGCATGTCTTTGTTTCCCTACGTAATAAATAGTAACAGGTTTAGTACATGCACGAAGAGGACAAGGACTAGGGCTAGCTGATCCAATATTACAAGTCCACCCAATTCATCTTTTGGCTACATCTAGATGTATGACTATATATAGGTAAATCAGCAGTGAAAGAAAAGTCTGATCTACCTATTGTATCGTATATTAGGAGGTATGTCACGAATTGGCTACATGTACGTTTTCCCTTGTTATTTAATGAAAATATGCCAAGGCTAACCGAGGAGAGATGCAGCCTCGGCTAACTGAGGTGAAGGTAGTAAGATGCACCGTGGTGCGTAGGGGGAAAACCAGAAAACTCAACAAGCGAAGATGTACTCCAGAAGAATGCAAAAAGGGAGAACAAGTGGGAAATGTCTTGCAAAAAGACTTCACATTAAAGACTTCACACCTACCACTTTAGCTGCATTAATGAAAAAGTGACATCTGAGATGATGGTGATCAGCCTTACAACTTTTGGGAGAAGTCTACAAAAGGGCGGTTAATAGGAAAAGCATCTGCATTGAAGACTCCATGAATGGAAGCAAAAAGAAAAAGGATATAAATAAAGAGGGAGAGAACATTGTAAAGGCGGAGGTCAATTGTAACTTTTCTAAAAAAGAACAAGTGAATCCAACACAGAAGGTCCTCGGCACATGTTCGAATAGTGCTCGTGCTACATTGAATCTTCCTTGCTTGTCAATTATGGTTCTAACCTAACGTCTTTTCTTTCCATCGTCCAAAGAAACCTAGGTTTCAAGCCCACCTTCTATAAATTTTATTGTTTAGGCCTCTTGGGCCTGTCCCCATCGCACATTTGGGTCTAGGTTTAATTTGTGTCCTTACACCTACTTTCAAATATTTAACAAAACTTTCAAATAACTACGGCTAATCACCCAAAAAAAAAATCTAGAGTTTTGATGAGTATTATGCATTTAACTCCAAGCATTACTCCATGTTTTCACTTTTTTTTCTTCCTTTATCAAGGCTTAACTTTTTTTTTTTTACTTTGCATTACTTAGAGATTTCTTGCGTGTACTAATTTGAGTCTATCTATAATGGCAATGGCATAGAGTAGAATTATTTTATGGCTACCGAGTTCTTTAGAAATATAGAATTCCAATGTTTGGAATGTTACAAAAAGCTAACTAATATTTGGGGAGCTCATAATGTATTAATTTCAACAAAAATTATTTATTTATAACGATATTATTCAAGATTAAATTTACAATTAAATTCTCTCTCTCTCTCTCTCTCTCTCTCTCTATATATATATATATATATATATATTGATTGGGTTAAGACTTAAGACATCCTATAATTTTTAACATGTCTTTCGTTCAATAAGCGTCAATCGTTTTCACCAAGTTTTGTCATTGTTCAAAGCTTCCGAAAACTTGAAAAGTTGTAGTCTTAGAATTATGGACTATATAATTTTTATGATGCAAATTGCAGAATTGCAAACTGAACGTGCGGTCATTGAATGTGTTACAATAATGTTATCTAGTTCCCTTTATTAAACCAAGCTAGAATGAATATGTAGAAATCATGTAATCTTGGTCAATTTAATGTCATTTATTTATTTTTCCTCAAAATGTGAAAGAGAGAGAAAGAGAGAGAGAGACTGATTTATTAGTTCATATCTCTATGTGCAATGATCCTTTGCAATAATCAAGAAAAATCAATAAAAAGTTGTTTTTATACGTATTCATTCAAGTTTAAACTACAAAATGTATAACTTTAATATATTTTCAAATTAGACATTTAAATTTCATTTCCCCCCATTTTATTCTTTCAACTATAATTTAGTATCAATTTAGTCATTCTGTCAATTTTGTCCAATCTCAGCATAAGTATTAAAATTTTCACTTTCTAAAATAAAGTTGTTTTAATGAATTCTATGAGGTAGATCAAACGGTTGAGCTAAATTGAAAATGAATGAAAATTAAAGGATTCAAATTAAAAAAAAAAAAAAAAAGTGAAAACAAAAGCACTATAAAGTCAACCACATATGTTCAAATTCTATTCCATTTAAAAATTAAAAAAAAAAAAAAAAACTCTAGGTTGCAATTACATATGGAAAATAGTTAATTTGATGTTGTCAGCTAATTTTAAGGTATTGCACAGATGATAAAAAATAAAAATAAATAAATAAATTCTGACTCGTTTAACCCACTTGGTTTGGCCCGGTTAATGTAGTTCGTTTAGCTTCCCATTTTCTACTTCCCCGTTCATGGTCTTTCTTGTTCCCTCTCAATTCCTGCCTCAAAATGGACAAAACTGAGAGAATGTTTCGGGCAAGCTCATCGATGAAGAAGAATAAGTTGAAGAATGAGAAGCAGAAGACGCAAGAGCATCAGCTAAAACCCAACTGTATGTAGCTGTTTCAGTACTCTAAGAAGCATTCCTCTGCCACTGCAATCCTTGTTTTTCTTCAATTCCTTCGCATATGTAGATCAAATGAACCCATATGGGACACATTGGGATTAAATTTTTTTTTTCCTTCTTACTGTACACAGATTAAAATAGAGGAAGATTAATAAAGGAAAACAAAGCAAAGATACATTACAAATTGAAATTAAAGCTTCATTTCATAGAGAAATTCTGGCTATCCTAATAGAAGTAAATCAAATACAAACACAGATTATCGTAGAAATAATTGATTGTGCTCTTCACATAACCAAGGACAAAGTAACAACTTCCTAAAATATATTCAAAATTATTCCAATTTGGTTAAATACTTAAATGTAGCAATGGAAACGTATAAGGTGCACAATAGAGGACTCAAATTAGCTTTTGCTTATAAGGGGGTAAATCAAGATGGAAGTTTCTGCTGGAAATAATTTCTAGAAATACAAAGCATAAATACTATATTCTCTCTTACGTTTTTACACTGTTATATATAATGACCATGCTTCAAATCATAGCTGTCTTCTTCACAAATTATGTCTGCCTGAAGTTTTTTTGCGAGTCCATTTGAAGATGACAACTGAGATAAGCATGCTATTATAACATTTTAGATTACTCCCTTAGCTGATTTCATCTTAAACAACCATTCTATATAGGCAAACGAACACACTTTTACGAATGACAACACCACATTCTTTTTACCCTTTAAATTCACACATCATGTTGTGATATGGTCATATGGTTTACGACCCAAACACAAGATAGTGTTGCATATCTCACCGGTAGTCAGCAAGGGAACGATCAGATAACAACTCAGCTGCAATTATTCCCTCCTTTTTCTCTTTCCTCATTAGTCTAATTGTGAAGAAGTACGATGTTGACACTATCATCATCCCCGATCTAAAGACAAAAAGGGGTATGAATTAGCCAAGAAATTACAAATAGACTCGCCAGGAAATACTTGAGCAATGTTTTGGATTTTGAATCACCCTTCTTGTAGTGCCTTTTCAGATCAATGGCACTTCTCAACTGAAATTGTGAACGTAGGAAAGAATTCAGAAATCAATAATAACCTACCTAAGTTATAGAATCTAAAATCCTAGCAAGCAAATGAACTATCAAAGTCAAATAAAAAGCAAGTGTCCTATTATCTTGATAAACCCATAACCAGTATATTGCAAGCTTCATAATAACTTATCCCCACATAAAGAAGGAAGTTTCAAATTAAGTTCTTATATATGATTATTTAATTATAATTATTTAGCACACAGGAAGCAATTTATTTTCCTAACACATTATAATAGGTCCAACTAATTAAATTCAGGCTCCATCATTAATGTGAGAGGAGAGAGCATTGTTCAAGAAGTATTGAATAACTTCCCATTTTATATATATATATATATATATATATATATAATGACTTAAATTCCTTTTTCTTTTTTCTTTTATAGGAAAGAAAAAAAAATGACTTAAAATCTAAATGAGTTCCAGCATAATTCAAAAATAAATGGAAGATTGTTTAAGTAAGACTTGTTCAACTCAAGAGAAATACTAAGATGAATTAGGTCTAGTCCTATATTTGGAATATGTTATGATAATAGGATGCTCACTTTGGTCAAAGTAAGAGCACATAATAATTTTAAAGCACATCTTAAATTACAATGTGTTTTGATGGGTTCTTAATGTGAATGTCATGTAAACAAATAGAATCATGTGCATTCAGGTAAATAACAAAATTTTGAGTGAAATTGAGTTGCAGAATCAACTTTTTGAAATTGAAACTATAAACATCCCAAATAGTGCAACAAATCAAAGATTCCAGGAAACTACCATCATAATTACTTCAAGTACAGACCAAGTTTTATACTTTACTAGTGCCATACTGTTGTTTAAGTGTATAACTATTATCAATTCTAGTTCAATTTGTGGAAAATTAACCAGCTTTCAATTTCAAGTTGTTATTTTCCCATCTAGAGTCAAACTTTACAGAAACTATTTTTTGGTAAGTAAAACTTTTACATTCCATACACAGGAATGAATTTTCGAATGCTAAACACGGATCCAGCCAAAGGCTAATGTCTACACATACATTATAGAACATATTAAATGCATTAATAGGAAGTACAAGAAACTGTTTCCAGAGAATGGATGTTCTAGAGCTCAGCTTGATCAAAACATAGAAGACCCCATTGGCAGGTCCAGGAGTAATCTTTTGGTGCGAGTTTCTCTATGACTTCTTTTCTAGTGGTTGGATTTTGTTATTAAGTCACTTCTGCAAGTTTCTGTGGTATTCTCATTGCTAACTTTTGTTGTTGATCTGAAAGTATTTAAAGTTATTATTAGCTTAGTGTGGTTTGAACTCATTTGTGCATGTTAGAATTGGTTGTTGCATCTGCTATCAATTTGCTTGCTTGATTATTGGTCTTCTGCTTTTTGACAGTCACATGCTAATGCCTCAACTTCTGATGAATCAACTGAAGAAAAATCTGTAAATAAAGTGATCAGAAATTATGAGGAGAAGGGTTGTGAGAGTCTGGGCCTTGAAGATAACAATATTGGGATTGTGACTGGGAATTGGGGCTGTGGTGCTTTTGGAGGAGATCCGGAGCTTAAGACCATAATTCAGTGGCTTGCTGCTTCTCAGGTAATTTTAACTTGAGTTATTAAAAAAAAAAGGGACAAATAGGCGATCCTTTTGCTTTTCTTTTTCAAGGATGGTTATATATAGTATCTGGTGGAATAGAAATAAACCCATGTTACATTATTTTTGACAAAATACATCTTAATGTATTTCCTCTTAGTGACAAATGTGCTTTCTCTCTTGTTTCTTATAAAACATGTTAAGTATTTGCTTCATATGTGTTCATTCTTGTAATCGTGACCCCCTGTATTTTCATTAACAGTTTGGAATCCTGACAAACAGCTTCACCCAATCTTAAAGTTTATAATTCCCATTAATTTGTGGAGTAGGTGAAATTGCTATATTTTGAAAATGAGAGGGGATTTGAGACAAGGTCTGATGTGTGAGGAAGTGATGGTTTTAGAAATGTCCTATCAAAGGCTGATTGCCCTTATACCAAATGGCATCTCCTCTCCCCTTCCACCCCACCCCCCTCTTTTTTTTTTTTTTTTAAATAATACTCTTCTGCAAAAAATGAAAAGATACATTCACTTAGAAATCCATCTAGTAGATCAAACAGAAGAGCTTAGGGTCGGTTCTAAATATCAAAGAACTCATTTTAGGTCCCAGGGCAGATTTTCAATTGGATATTATAATGTGATTAGTTGAAAATCAAGGAAAGAAATCTGCATGCAAGGGATCTGATAGAGAAGGAAGTCGAACTTAGGTCTCTATTTTAGTGCCATAGGCAAAGCATGGAACATAGATAGTTGTATATATTTGTCTCTCTCTCTCTCTCTCTCTCTCTCCTTTTGAGCTATAATTTGCTTCTCTCAAATAATCACATATGTTGAATGGGCAAAACATGGATTTTAATAGTTCACTCTAGCAGAGTTCCTCATTTCTTGCACACAAGCCTCTTTCACTGCAGTTATTAGACCAAAAACCGTATTTTAATGTGAGAAATCTTCAGCTTTCCCATACACAATAGTGGTCAAGGAGAGACATCTGTGTGGGAACTGAAATTGATAATGATTGATTTTAGTGATAATAAACGGAGATTCTATTTCTCACAGATACTGATCTTTCTTATAATCTTGGTTCATATCTTTCAGGCTCTAAGACCTTTCATTTCATACTATACATTTGGTTTGGATGAATTGCAGAACCTAGATCAGGTATTTACTGTCCTTTATATGTTAAAAGTTCTCCATCAATGATTTTTGGTATATGTGTTAGGGCATCTGTGTCATCAATACTATTACACTTTTACAGCTTTACACTACTATTAGTAAAAGTTTAATTAGATTGATTTACTTATAAAAAAATCAATACACTTATCCAAAAAAAATAAAATCAATACTATTAATATTTTACTGTTAGAGTGTAAAGGAACTAAATCAAATTAAATCAATATGCTTTCCATTTCTATATCATTGTGCATTCTCAGCAAATGTTCTGGTCACAAGTTTAGCAGCAGATAGTCATGTCACAGATGACGCTTCTTGCATAATTCAAGCTTCCTTCAGACTCCTTAGCTACTTGATGTTCAACCTTTTCACTCTATATCTTAAGTTATTAAACAGTTTTGAAAATGTGCATTATATCTTATGAATTTTTCACTGTTGTCACTGCCAACAATTATATCTACACTAACTTACGCTCCGTTCCGGGAATAGCCAAAAATAGTGGTGGTCTTGCTATTAATTTTTATTCGCTGCATTTGGTGTTTTATGTCTAACTTTTATCAAAGAAAATATTACCTTTTGGCTTGACCAAAGTCTTCTATCATCTAAGAGCTACCAATTTAGCCTTCAACTTTACCGTGTATTATTCCAGGTTCCAAGACTTGCTAATGGGTCTGTTTCATTTGGCATTGTGGGCAGGTGACTCGGTGGATTTTGTCCCAAAAATGGACTGTTGGAGACCTGTGGAATATGTTGGTGGAATACTCATACCAGAAATATAAGGGACAAACAGACGTTGGATTCTTTACTTGGCTACTTCCATCTCTATTCGGCCATGATGCTGAGATGTTGGACTTGCCGAATACGCCTTGACACTTCTGAATCATTGAATTGCTTATGCATCTTTCACTTTTCCATTTAGCATGTTCTTTGACCTATTTCTGTAAAAATAAATATTCTTTGAAAAAAAAAAAAAGGGAATGCAATCTTGTAGTTTTGCTTGGTCTCCTGAGTTATTGAAGTCTGTATTTCTGTTTATTTTTATGTATTTATTGGGGGGCTTAAATAACCAGCAAGCCTATAGACACAATTTTCCTCACAAATTTTCATAATTGTTGTAGTGACAAGTGTTAAAATAGTAGAAATTAACGTGACGGTCGTGGTAAGTCCATATAAGAAATTTTATGAGGCTCGAGATTCATGTTTGTGGAGATGCAATGTTCTACTGCCTGAGCAGTACGGGCATGTCTTTGTTTCCCTACGTAATAAATAGTAACAGGTTTAGTACATGCACGAAGAGGACAAGGACTAGGGCTAGCTGATCCAATATTACAAGTCCACCCAATTCATCTTTTGGCTACATCTAGATGTATGACTATATATAGGTAAATCAGCAGTGAAAGAAAAGTCTGATCTACCTATTGTATCGAATTTTAGGAGGTATGTCACGAATTGGCTACATGTACGTTTTTCCTTGTTATTTAATGAAAATATGCCAAGGCTAACCAAGGAGAGATGCGGCCTCGGCTAACTGAGGTGAAGGTAGTAAGATGCACCGTGGTGCGTAGGGGGAAAACCAGAAAACTCAACAAGCGAAGATGTACTCTAGAAGAATGCAAAAAGGGAGAACAAGTGGGAAATGTCTTGCAAAAAGCTGCTGTCATCGCATTAAAGACTTCACACCTACTCCTTTAGCTGCATTAATGAAAAAGTGACATCTGAGATGATGGTGATCAGCCTTACAGCTTTTGGGAGAAGTCTACAAAAGGGCGGTTAATGGGAAAAGTATCTGCATTGAAGACTCCATCAATGGAAGCAAAAAGAAAAAGGATATAAATAAAGAGGGAACATTGTAAAGGCGGAGATCAATTGTAACTTTTCTAAAAAAGAACAAGTGAATCCAACACAGAAGGTCCTCGGCACATGTTCGAATAGTGCTCGTGCTACATTGAATCTTCCTTGCTTGTCAATTATGGTTCTAACCTAACGTCTTTTCTTTCCATCGTCCAAAGAAACCTAGGTTTCAAGCCCACCCTCTATAAATTTTATTGTTTGGGCCTCTTGGGCCTGTTCCCGTCGCACATTTGGGTCTAGGTTTAATTTGTGTCCTTACACCTACTTTCAAATATTTAACAAAACTTTCAAATAACTACGGCTAATCGCCCAAAAAAAAAATCTAGAGTTTTGATGAGTATTATGCATTTAACTCCAAGCATTACTCCATGTTTTCACTTTTTTTTCTTCCTTTATCGAGGCTTAACTTTTTTTTTTTTTTTTACTTTGCATTACTTAGAGATTTCTTGCGTGTACTAATTTGAGTTTATCTATAATGGCAATGGCATAGAGTAGAAATATTTTATGGCTACCGAGTTCTTTAGAAATATAGAATTCCAATGTTTGGAATGTTACAGAAAGCTAACTAATATTTGGGGAGCTCATAATGTATTAATTTCAACAAAAATTATTTATTTATAACGATATTATTCAAGATTAAATTTACAATTAAATTCTCTCTCTCTCTCTCTCTCTCTCTCTCTCTCTCTCTCTCTATATATATATATATATATATATATATATTGATTGGGTTAAGACTTAAGACATCCTATAATTTTTAACATGTCTTTCGTTCAATAAGCGTCAATCGTTTTCACCAAGTCTTGTCATTGTTCAAAGCTTCCGAAAACTTGAAAAGTTGTAGTCTTAGAATTATGGACTATATAATTTTTATGATGCAAATTGCAAAATTGCAAACTGAACGTGCGGTCATTGAATGTGTTACAATAATGTTATCTAGTTCCCTTTATTAAACCAAGCTAGAATGAATATGTAGAAATCATGTAATCTTGGTCAATTTAACGTCATTTATTTATTTTTCCTCAAAATGTGAAAGAGAGAGAGAGACTGATTTATTAGTTCATATCTCTATGTGCAATGATCCTTTGCAATAATCAAGAAAAATCAATAAAAAGTTGTTTTTATACGTATTCATTCAAGTTTAAACTACAAAATGTATAACTGTAATATATTTTCAAATTAGACATTTAAATTTCATTTCCCCCCATTTTATTCTTTCAACTATAATTTAGTATCAATTTAGTCATTCTGTCAATTTGTCCAATCTTAGCATAAGTATTAAAATTTTCACTTTCTAAAATAAAGTTGTTTTAATGAATTCTATGAGGTAGATCAAACGGTTGAGCTAAATTGAAAATGAATGAAAATTAAAGGATTCAAATTAAAACAAAAAAAAAAAAAGTGAAAATAAAAGCACTATAAAGTCAACCACATAAGTTCAAATTCTATTCCATTTAAAAAAAAAAAAAAAAAAACTATAGGTTGCAATTACATATGGAAAATAGTTAATTTGATGTCGTCAGCTAATTTTAAGGTATTGCACAGATGATAAAAAATAAAAATAAATAAAAAAATTCTGACTCGTTCAACCCACTTGGTTTGGCCCGGTTAATGTAGTTCGTTTAGCTTCCCATTTTCTACTTCCCCGTTCATGGTCTTTCTTGTTCCCTCTCAATTCCTGCCTCAAAATGGACAAAACTGAGAGAATGTTTCGGGCAAGCTCACTGATGAAGAAGAATAAGTTGAAGAATGAGAAGCAGAAGACGCAAGAGCATCAGCTAAAACCCAACTGTATGTAGCTGTTTCAGTACTCTAAGAAGCATTCCTCTGCCACTGCAATCCCTGTTTTTCTTCAATTCCTTCGCATATGTAGATGAAATGAACCCATATGGGACACATTGGGATTAAATTTTTTTTTTCCTTCTTACTGTACACAGATTAAAATAGAGGAAGATTAATAAAGGAAAACAAAGCAAAGATACATTACAAATTTAAATTAAAGCTTCATTTCATAGAGAAATTCTGGCTATCCTAATAGAAGTAAATCAAATACAAACACAGATTATCGTAGAAATAATTGATTGTGCTCTTCACATAACCAAGGACAAAGTAACAACTTCCTAAAATATATTCAAAATTATTCCAATTTGGTTAAATACTTAAATGTAGCAATGGAAACGTATAAGGTGCACAATAGAGGACTCAAATTAGCTTTTGCTTATAAGGGGGTAAATCAAGATGGAAGTTTCTGCTGGAAATAATTTCTAGAAATACAAAGCATAAATACTATATTCTCTCTTACGTTTTTACACTGTTATATATGATGACCATGCTTCAAATCATAGCTGTCTTCTTCACAAATTATGTCTGTCTGAAGTTTTTTTGCGAGTCCATTTGAAGATGACAACTGAGATAAGCATGCTATTATAACATTTTAGATTACTCCCTTAGCTGATTTCATCTTAAACAACCATTCTATATAGGCAAACGAACACACTTTTACGAATGACAACACCACATTCTTTTTACCCTTTAAATTCACACATCATGTTG
Organism: Castanopsis chinensis; assembly: GCA_032878915.1. Lineage (NCBI taxonomy): Eukaryota > Viridiplantae > Streptophyta > Magnoliopsida > Fagales > Fagaceae > Castanopsis > Castanopsis chinensis. The sequence goes on along the minus strand of JAVQMG010000087.1, from coordinate 10,284,100 downwards.
TGATATGGTCATATGGTTTACGACCCAAACACAAGATAGTGTTGCATATCTCACCGGTAGTCAGCAAGGGAACGATCAGATAACAACTCAGCTGCAATTGTTCCCTCCTTTTTCTCTTTCCTCATTAGTCTAATTGTGAAGAAGTACGATGTTGACACTATCATCATCCCCGATCTAAAGACAAAAAGGGGTATGAATTAGCCAAGAAATTACAAATAGACTTGCCAGGAAATACTTGAGCAATGTTTTGGATTTTGAATCACCCTTCTTGTAGTGCCTTTTCAGATCAATGGCACTTCTCAACTGAAATTGTGAACGTAGGAAAGAATTCAGAAATCAATAATAACCTGCCTAAGTTATAGAATCTAAAATCCTAGCAAGCAAATGAACTATCAAAGTCAAATAAAAAGCAAGTGTCCTATTATCTTGATAAACCCATAACCAGTATATTGCAAGCTTCATAATAACTTATCCCCACATAAAGAAGGAAGTTTCACATTAAGTTCTTATATATGATTATTTATTTATAATTATTTAGTACACAAGAAGCAATTTATTTTCCTAACACATCATAATAGGTCCAACTAATTAAATTCAGGCTCCATCATTAATGTGAGAGGAGAGAGCATTGTTCAAGAAGTATTGAATAACTTCCCATTTTATATATATATATATATATATATATATATATATAATGACTTAAATTCCTTTTTCTTTTTTCTTTTATAGGAAAGAAAAAAAATGACTTAAAATCTAAATGAGTTCCAGCATAATTCAAAAATAAATGGAAGATTGTTGAAGTAAGACTTGTTCAACTCAAGAGAAATACTAAGATGAATTAGGTCTAGTCCTATATTTGGAATATGTTATGATAATAGGATGCTCACTTTGGTCAAAGTAAGAGCACATAATAATTTTAAAGCACATCTTAAATTACAATGTGTTTTGATGGGTTCTTAATGTGAATGTCATGTAAACAAATAGAATCATGTGCATTCAGGTAAATAACAAAATTTTGAGTGAAATTGAGTTGCAGAATCAACTTTTTGAAATTGAAACTATAAACATCCCAAATAGTGCAACAAATCAAAGATTCCAGGAAACTACCATCATAATTACTTCAAGTACAGACCAAGTTTTATACTTTACTAGTGCCATACTGTTGTTTAAGTGTATAACTATTATCAATTCTAGTTCAATTTGTGGAAAATTAACCAGCTTTCAGTTTCAAGTTGTTATTTTCCCATCTAGAGTCAAACTTTACAGAAACTATTTTTTGGTAAGTAAAACTTTTACATTCCATACACAGGAATGAATTTTCGAATGCTAAACACGGATCCAGCCAAAGGCTAATGTCTACACATACATTATAGAACATATTAAATGCATTAATAGGAAGTACCTACCTTCCATGTCATTTCTATTTTTCCAATTTGTGAATTATCTAAAGCCGAACAATCTTTTAAGTAGAAGAATAAGATCTGATTACAATTTAAGCTATAACATTAATTTACAAAGACACAGGCATTTCAATAATTTCCCTAGTTCCATAGCTGCATGACTGTGACCCAAGTTACATAATGGCACATTCCCTAAAGCACATAAGGTTGAAAGTTAAAACACTAAGCAAATTCAAAACAATTAAAACAATTTTATTTTTTATTTGATCTATAAAAAAAATTAAACAATTAAATGTTACCGAAAGAATGATTTGAGCATAATTGAAAAGTAGTGCTGCAGAAACAAATTACATAGACAAAAAATAGAGTTCAGCACACCTTCTGTAAACACAAATCTTTCTCAATCTTAGGGGTTATGGTTTGTGGAGGCAAGTCAAACCTATGTACATTTTACCGACAAAAATAAAATGTAATCATTGTTAGCAAATTTAACAACACTTCTATATAAACAAATCTTGTAAGTTGAGACCCCAAATGAAAACTAAATTCCTCCGCCCATATACACCAAAAGAAATGAGAAGAGTTAGTGGTTAACTTGAAACCAAAAGCATCAAAGTTTAAGAAATTCAAAGCTTTCCTTTTTTTCTCTTTCTCAGCCAACCAATCAGACAGAAGAAAATATAATGAAAAGTTAAAATAGAAACTCTAATTGAAACACAGACATACCAAGCTTTTCCAGCAGTATTTTTGAGATGCTTTCTCTTAAATTTGTTTCAAATTTCTGGAGAGGAAAAGCCCATCAACAAGCTCTGAATTGGATCTCCGAAGTGCACTGGTTTCACTCTGATTCTGAGATTCGCTCTCACACCCATTATGGGTTCCTGGTGAAAAATTTAGGTTCCCATGAAAGACCAGTTGCTTACTCTCTAGCATACTATCCCCCCACCCCCAAAAAAAGGGAAACAAATAAAACTCAAACAGCTCCTTTGGAAAAACTAAAAAATTAAACAGTGCACAGGAAATGAAACACAAGCAAAACCCCAATGAGTTATTACTGAGTTATTATGGTTTGAGTGTTCTGACTTCTGAGTTATTAAGGTTTTCCGATTGTTTTTTTTCGGCCATGCAAGAAGAAAGGGTTCATTGGGTTTAGAAGCTAAGGCTACTACACTAGTCATATTGACATTGATAAGGCCCAGCGTAGAGACCACAGAACTAGAAGGCCCCAAATGATGAGCTCATATCAACTAGGACTAAGTTTATTTATTTATTCACCCTATGTAACACTACTATTTTCATAAGGTTTGCTTCTTTTTTATGAGAAACAAACACACATGCACAAGGGAGAGGGCATGAGGTTTTAACACAAAGGCACCACAAACTCAACATATGTCTAAAGAATTCTATCCTTAATATTAATTTGGATGTTGCAGCATACATTATGAGCTCTCCAAATATTTGTTAACTTTTGGTAAGAATCAAAACATTAAAATTAAAATTCTATATGCCAAAAGAAATCAACAGCCAAAACACATTAATATGCTGTTTTTCTCTGTAAGGTTCATCATTGTGACTAATGTCTACTCCATGCCATTGCATTTATATATAGACTCAAAAATTAGCACAGGCAAGAAATGTAGAAGTCACAGCATCTACAATCAAAGATAGAACATAAGAGAAACTTACATGAAAGAAAAAGGATCTCAAGAGTTCATTACGGTCAGACTGTCACTTAGGAACTGACCAAAGCCAAGGAGCAGTTTCTTTGGACCTGACCTTGAGATCCAGTCAGAACATTAAGACCTGACATCTTCATCATTGCCCAAGCAAAGTCCATTCGAAAGGTTGATCCATCATCTGAGGCATAAACCCTTACCAATCTCGCGGTCATCTCATTAGCTATCAATTTCTGATCGGCAAAAAGGAGCCCTCTCCCCTTTAACAAGGTCTGACAGTCGTGAGTGTCAAAACCTGCCCCAGATGATATCGAAGGTGACAATTCCTGCAAATATGACATCCCCACAGCAGACTCACTCATTTCCAATGATTCCATGGGTGAAGAAGGCTGAGTGGTGGTCCTATTACTGTCTTAGCATCTCATTCTCGTCTCAATGAGAAATTCAGGAGCTATAGTTGGGTTTGGCTGCCCTGTTCCGTTGAGGTAAGGGAGGCATTTCTGTATGAATTCACAGCTAATCTTCCCAATGTCTTGTGCACCTTCAGATGATTAAGAAACTGATATAAACCAAATAACTTTTAAACCTTTTTCAACTCCATAAAATAAGGGGGGAAATAAGAAAGAGCAGAGAGATAGTAGTACCTAGAGACTAACTGTTTATCTTTCATCAATACCACCAAGGGCAAAAAGGTGAAGTGTCTGTGTTATATTATTATTTGGTTGTGGAATTCCAGCCAGTGCTTCGTTAAATATGAATGAATGTTGTCCCTCCATCCTGTTAATACTGGATAGAAAGGGCCACAAGCTTGTGATGTCAAGTACAGTAGTTTAAATCAGAGCACCAATAAAACGAGTTACTAAGAGCTGTTCTTTAGTGTCAGTTTAGCAGAAGTTGGAATGAGAAAAGTATTTCATTTTTTAAAATTTTTTTGACATTTTAGACCGAATAATTATAACCAAAAAGTGCCAGAAACAGCTAGTTGGCTAAGTAAAGGTGACTGTAACAATTTGTAGAAACCAAAACAGCAAAATCACTAGTAATGTATTATCTCATTAATTTTCTAAGTTTTCCACATAACCAATATGTACTTTAGAATCTTATTGATAGACTCCTCAACATATAAAAATGTAAAGAGAGATAGAATATAGGAAGATTCAGGATCAACAACAGACCAACATAATGCCATCTCTAGTGGCAATAGAAACAATATCAGCACATCAATTTATTCTCCTGTATAGCTATACTTTAAACACAGAAGCATTTTTTTTTCGACAGGAAACATAGAAGCTTATGCACCTAGTAATAAGCCTCACATTAACACAAGTACAGCCATTCTTGACTAGGATAAAGGAAATTAAAAAAGAACAATCATCTAAAAAATTTAAAGACACAGTTTTAAGAACCAAAAATTAATGAAATAGATTATTTTCAAATATATTATTAGTATATAAGAATATACCTAGAGTCAGTATTTGCATCCACCAAAATTTCTTCAATGAGTTGGTCCATGAGCGTTCTTCTTGGATCTTCGTACCTTGTTATCTTGTTCTCCATAAACAATATTCACAAGCCATTTCGGTTTCCCACTTGAGAACACAAGATAACCCAAACCCAATCCAAACATGAATCCACAACTGTACCCCAACAATACAACTTTCCAATTAAACCCATTTTTAAATTTGAAATCATCTTCTTGAGTGGTTGATGATGGCAATAATTGTTGTCTCTCATCATTGCCACAAGCTTTTGTCATTGGAAATCCACACAACCCCAGGTTCCCATTGTAAGAATCATTCGTAAAGGTATTGAACTGTTTACCTTGAGGTATCTGTCCAGAAAGATGGTTTTCTGATAGGTTTAAAACTGCCAGTGATGTGAGATCTGCCAATTGTATAGGAATTTCGCCTATGAGCTTGTTTGAGGAGAGATCTAACCATTCAAGATTGGTTAATTTTCCCAATGACGGCGGCATATGACCTGTAAGATTATTGTGTGAAAAATTAAGCCCCTTAAGTGATTGAAGCTCTCCAATTGCCTTTGGAATTTCTCCTTTGAAATCATTGTTGGAGAAATCAATGGTTGTGAATAGACTTTGGATTTTCACCAATTCAATAAAAATCCCTTTCATCGCCACCATCACAGAATCTTGATAATAACTATCACCCATATATTTCAATCCACCTTTGTCTACATTAGAATTCTTCATGGCTTTTAAATACTTGAAAAATTTTGTTGGCAATAGACCATGGAACTCATTGTGAGAGAGGTCAAGGATTCGCAAATTAGGGAATGAGAATTTGAACTTGGGATTGCCTATAGCACCATGAAAGTTGTTTGACTGTAAGATAAGAACCTGCAACTTCGGAAGATTTTCCAGCCAAAGAGGAAAGGTTCCATTAATCTTGTTGTTACCAAAATCTAGAACTTCCAACTTTCTACAATGGACCAATGATTGTGGCAATGAACCTTCCAATTGGTTGCCATTGAATTTAAGACTTCTCAAGTAACAGCCCTTTGCAAATGTTGAAGGGATAGTACCATGAAGATTGTTACTTTGCAAATCCAAATCTATGAGATGATTACTTAAGTTTCCCAAACATGAAGGAATCATGTTACTCAAGTGATTATAAGACAAATCAAGGTATTGGAGGGAACTGAGATTGCAAATCAAGAGAGGGATCTCTCCAGTTAAATTATTCCTTGAGACTGAAAAGAAATAAGTGTACGGTGGAGGTACTGGAAGTGGTCCTTCAAGCAAGTTAGAATGAAGATCAAGAACTTGCAAGTTCTTCCATGGAAGGTGTCCTATTCTTGCCAAGGAGTTGTATGAAAGATTCAGGTAACTCAATGAATCCATCTTCACCTCCAACAACCATGTCGGAATACTGCCATTGATTTGGTTGTTGGAAAGGTCTAATAAATTTAAATTTTCTGTGGATTTTAAGAAATACGGGAACTCACTTATGTTGCAAGATGACAAAAATAAATATTGAAGTTTGGGCAAGGTATAGTCTGCAATGTTATAGCTATACGTGTGGAATGATAAGAGAGGATTATGTGAAAGAATAACTCGTTCTAGACTTTTGAGCTTTGTGAAGAGGTTTTGCTCCACACTACCACTTAAATTATTGAAGGAGATATCTAGACGGACAAGGCTCACAAGTTTAGAGATTGAAATTGGAAGGTTGCCCTGTAGGTTGTTATTTCTCAAAACAAGATAACGTAAAGAATCATGCTGGAATTCATCAATCTGTCCAGTGAGTTGGTTATTGTCTAGAAATAAGTACTGCAAAGATGGTATGTCATACAACCAAGATGGTATAGTGCCATTCAATAAGTTATCAGATAAATAGAGACCTACCAATTTGGAAGGAATTTGACTAACTGACTCACTATTGGAAGAACTGTTTGAAGAAGAAACTTGTGTCCAGTTTGTTGAAAAATTTGGAAGTTGACCTGTGAAATTGTTGTATGAGAGATACAAATAAGTAAATCCTGCATTGTTTAGGAGGGACCACGGAAACTGACCACCAAAGTTATTATCTGAGAGGTCCAAAGAAGTTATTTGTGTGAGGTTTGAAAGAAATGTTGGAAATGATGAACCTATGAAATTGCAATAACTGAGGTACAATTCTTTTAAGGACTTGAGATTGCTGATTAAATTAGGTAAGTCGATTGGGAATCCAGTGCCAGAGAGACTCAAGTACTTGAGAGGAGTACTCCAGTTATACGTTGGAAGGGATCCGGTGAGATTGTAGTTGGAACGTAGATCAAGCAGCTGGAGGTTTGGAAGGTGGAATATATTATCTGGGAATCTCCCTTTCAATCCACAAAAAGAAAGACGAAGAGATGTCAAAGAGGAAGACAAATTCATGAAAGAATTAGGTGGAACAGAAGACATGTCATCATAATCCAAAACGAGTTCAGTTAGATGGGTTAGGTTTTGAACAAGCCTTTTCAAACTAGGCGTTTCTATTCTCATTCTATAATTCCAAGAGAGACCAAGTGAAACCAGTTTGGATAAGTGGGAGATTTCGGATGGGAAATTACCAGCAACGGAGGACATAGTGAGGTTGAGATGCGTCATGTCCGCAAAGCCACCAAACTTAGATGAAATTGCAGAGTGATTGAAATCGTTGTAAGCGAGGTTGAGCCGCTGGAGATGGCGAAGAGAGAAAAGGGTGGTATTGGGATGGATGGGACCATAAAGGCGACTGCAACTGAGGTCGACAGCAATGACATGACCTGTCATCGTATCACAGGTGACCCCATCCCACCCACAACAATCTGTACCCATTTTCCACGAATTCTTCGGAGGATAAGAATAATATTCACAATTAGAATCAGGAAGACCGACAGAAAAAGAGTTTCTGAAATGGAGCAAAGCAGAGGATTGGTGTGAATGGCAAAGAGGCGTTGATGAATTAAAAGAGGGAGAAGAGGAACAATTAATAGGTTGAGAAAGCAAGAGGAAGCAAATGAGTAAGAGTACTACCCGCTCCATATTTGCTCTGGCTGGTTTTAGAAATCAGATTAAGAAGGAATGATAGATTTTAGGAAAGGATATGGCACAGATACGTGCATTTATAGGCGAGAGACCAAAACTAGGATTATCAGGCGCATGTAGACAATTCTAATCCCTAGTCTTAGCTTTATTTTTGGGTTGGGCCAATGACTTGGAATATTAAGGTGTTGTGGGTCACTTCTTGTTCTTTGATGGAAATCTCGTGGCTCACTTAGCATTAACCAGCGTGCATTACAGTCGCTTTGGAAATCTTATTTTAATGAACTCTTAGTGACATTATTTTAATGAACTTAAGTATGAATTATTGGATGGACTAGCGTAGAGTAGACTTCAGCGTACGCGGTGGACTATATAGCATAATTCTTTGATGCAGAATCATTGATTAATAAAACTAACTTTTTGTTTGAAAAAAAATAAATAAATAACTTTCAAAGTCAAAAAATTAGGTAATCCGAGTGAGATTTATAAAAACTCCTTATACACAAGTATCTTAATTTAGGCACATGCCAAATGCACAAGTTAAAAAAAGACCAACCAAGATCTTAGAGGGTTTGGGAATTTCTAATCATTGCTCAGTTCTCATTTATAATGATTATGGTTTTGAAATTCCTAATCATTGCTTATATATTGTGCAGCTAAAAATGTTCTTGACCTCTTGGTTTCCCACATTTTTATTTTACTATGATTTAATTTGGCCTAGAAGGGGTTTCCAATCCATTGCCTGAAATATAAGCACTTCTGAAAACATCCTTAAGGAATATTGTATTGATCTTAATTCCGGTAAGGTGCACTCATGACCAACATTGTGAAATTGTGTTTTGAAATTCTTATTTTACAGTTTAACTAAAATATTTATAAAAAAAAAACTAAAATTTCAGTTCATGTGATAGAATGTCTAAGATAAGTTTATGACATTGTGATATCATTACTCAGTTCTATTTTGGTGTTATAAAGTTTCTATTCATGCATATAGTAGTGGAGCCAACATCATAATTGGTTTCTTTTCGGGAAAAAAGTAAGGGGATTTAATTAATGACTGATTATTTACAATTTGATTCAACTAAAAATACTTTAAAATAAAAGATAAATATATATTTATATATATTAATAGTTAAAGTTGAGAAAAAATCCAATTAGAATTTAATTAAAGTCTAATTTTACGCCATTTGTCTAATCTAATTTAAGTTTTTAAATTTTTGTGCTAAGTGAGTTAATGTAATGTAAAAATTGAATTTCAATTAGAGTTTAATTTTACACGACATATCCCATCTAATCTTTAAAAAAAAATTATATTTTTGTGCCAAAGAGTTAACATAGTGCAGAAAACGAAGCATTTAACATAAACCCAGGTAATATATATATATATATATATATATATATATATATAATCAAATCTTAGAGAAAATTTGATTAGAATCAAAATTAGATTTTTCCTTTGTTAGCTTTTCATACAAATTAAATTATTTAGATTTTTCTTTCTTTTTTTTTCCTAAACTAATGAGTATATTTTTTTATACTGTTTCTATTTAGATATTTTATATGTGAAGATCTTGAACATAGCAAACTATAATTGAGATAAACGATCACATGTACCTATCCCCATTCAATTTAAGAGATATAGATATTATTGAACCAATTTATTCTTTTATTTTGTATTGTATTTAGTAGAATTTCATAGACAATGATAGTGAATTAATATTGTATATGTAGTGTCCAATAGTGATTTTCAAAATTATATATATAACAACAAAGTAATTAAAAACTTGGAATAACCAACATCATTAAAATTGCAAGAAAAAATCATTTTAGTACCTCCAAATATCTTGGTCGAACCAATGTCCTATATATTTAATAACCCAAACTAACATCAATAATACCACTACAATTCATCATGCATGTGCATAAGTATGGGTTACATACTAGTTAGATTAATAATAGATGATTATTTCTTTTTCTTTTTTTTCTTTCTTTCCTTTTGTAATGGAAGCAAATTTCATAATTTTCTGGTTTAGTAGAGCTATAAACTTACATTCTTTTATGAGTATCCAAAAAATAGAACTCAAATTCAATTTTGAAGATATTTTCCATTCTTTTTGCTAAGAAAACTATATATATACCAATAAAATTCTTGTGTATCCTAGTTGCATTCTCGTCCCTTGTCAATGACACATTTCCAAAGCCTTTTTAGTAAGTCGAATTTAGATCAGCTACATCACATGAACTACTCAGTACTCCATCTTTTATATCTAATCAGACTGAAATGCCAATTTTATAACCAGCATATAATCTGTTTTAGACCGTAGCAAAATTGTTCAACGCTTGACGTGTTAGGCATATGCTCATTGCCTACTCCCTGCATCTCAAATGTGAGCAAGAAAGCAAGGAGGGGACCTCGAAAATGCTCAAAATCTTTTTCTTTTTTTTTTTCATTATGTAAAACACATATTTCTTGTTATTTTGTGAGAATGCAAATAATTTACTTCCATAATTACCCTTAAGGTATTATTATTTGTTACATAATGGACGACCTTTTTCTAAATATGTATACATTCATGTGTAATATTTTAATTACAACTTATTGGGGCGAAGTTGGCTTAGAGGTAACAACTAAGATAATTTTAATTAGTAGCTTTATCTCTTAAAGTTTGTATGAGAGAAAATGATATCATTCATTTTTTAAGTCATTGATATGCTAGATTCCTTCAACTTTAAAAATGTGTACACTATCAGGAGTCTTTTTTTTTTTTTTTTCTTGTTTTTGAGGAAACACCATTAGAAGACTTAAATCATATTAGTGTTTTAACAAGTCTTTGGTCTTTTTTTGGGAATTCCAAAGACTTCGAAAATTCAAGTCTCAAAATTTTTTTTCTTTGTTTGCTATAGTTTTCGAATTTTGGACTATAAAAGAATTGTTTGATGCAAATTGCAGAGTTATAAACAAAATATCTGGAAACTAATTAACATGTAATAATCATGTTATTTAAATAAGTTTTATGTCATTCATATGTCAGATTCCTTCAACCTTGAAAACGTGTGACACTATTACAAGTCCTTTTTTGTTGTTGAGGGAAACACCATTAGAAGACTTTAATCATGTTAGCATTTCAAGTTTCGACAAGTTTTGATAGTTTTTTGGAACATCCAAAGACTTTGAAAATTCAAGTCTCGGAATTTTTTTTTCTTTATTTGGTGTAGTCTTGGAATTTTGGACTATAGAAGAATTGTTTGGTGCAAATTGTAGATTTATTAACAAATTTTGTAGAAACCAATTAACATGTAGCAATCACATTATCTGAATAAGTTTTATATTATTCATATGCCAGATTCCTTTAACCTTGAAACTGTGTGACATCATTAGAAGTCCCTTTTTTTTTAAGGGAAACACCATTTAAAAGTCAGAAAATCAGGTTATCCAGATAAGGTATATATATATATATATATATAAATCCTTATAATTAATCAAGTATCATAATAATCCTATCTATTATTTTTCAAAAATAATAATAATCCCATAAAAAAATACTTTATATTTCAATTCACTCAGTCCAATACATGTAGTGGATAAATTTTTATTAATATATATTATGTATATATTTTTTTTTCTTTTCATTTTTAGGAAACGTCTTTGCCCATTTAGGACCATCAGTTTATGGAAATAATTAACTTATTATTGGCATAATTATTAATTAAATCATTATAATTTAGGCACATGCCAAATGCACAAATAAAAATAGCTAGTAAGCCATTGGTTTAAAGGGACTTTTACACCCTTAGGAATATTGTATCTAAGATCATTGTAATAGCAGAAAGTTTCTTAATAATCTCAGCAAAAAAAAAAAAAATCTTAATAAAATTTGAACATAAAGTGATAACATCTAGAAGGTCCAATTTGGTAATGGTATAGTCATGAGTCTACAAGCTACAACATGAGAATGCTCCAATTAATAAAAGTTAAACATAAGGTGATAAATGATAACGTCTAGAGGGTCCAATTTGGTATTGTGTTTCATGCATACACTGGCGTAGCCAACTTCATCTTTCCTATTTTTAATAAGTAGCACTGTTTTTTTCTTTTCTTTTCTTATATACCTAATGTTATTTCTATCTCTTAATCTTTGATACCCTTATTACTAAAATTTTAAAGATACTACAAATTGTACTAAATGATTTAGAGTAATAAAGTGTATTGGAAAACAATGATAAATGATAACAAAATTGTGATTGTTGCAACTTAAACAATATAATACATGAATTTTTGGATTGCTCTTTCGTAACATGGACTAGCTTCTTCTACATATGTATACATGCATTTGTAATATTTTGATAATTTACTAGGGGGAGTAGACTTATGGGGAAGACAGATTTTTCCTAAATAACAAGTAAGAAAAGTTTAATATGTAGCTTTATCTCTTAAAATATTTTGTGGAAGAAAATAATTGCAGCTCTTTTGAAGTCATTGATATGTCAGATACCTTTAATCATGAAAATGAATGACACCATTAGAAGTCTTTATTCTTGTTAACATCTCACCAAGTCTTTGGTCATTGTTCAAACTCCAAAGTCTTTTAGTTATTGTTTGAAAATTTCAAAAACTTGGTAAGTTATAATCTTAAAATTATGGACTATATAATAATTGTTTGATGTAGACTGCATAATTGTAGACTAAGTGTATGACAATTATCAAATGTGTAGCAATCATGATATCTGGGTCAGTTTTACGTCATCCATTACCTTTTCTCAAATAAAATAAAAATAAAAATGGATTGTAATTACATATCTAGTTTTCTACCCATCCACATCCCATGTAATGATCAAGAAAATCTATTTTTATATAAACATATTTATTTAAGTTTAAACTCCAAATTACATCCTCCAACTTCAACTTATTTCCAAATTAGTCATTTAAGTTTCATTTTTTTTTTTCAATCCTTAACTTAAATATGTTATCAGTTTAGTCATTCCATCAATATTGTCCAATTTTTGCTATTAGTTTAATATCGTCCAATGTGGATTGGATGGAAGGAATATAATGAAAAAAAAAAAGTTAAAGGACTAAAATGATAAGTAGTAAAACTTAAAGAACCGAACTAAAAATTAAGTCAAAGTTAGAGGTGTAATTTGTAACTTAACCTTCGTTTAGTAAGTATTAATAAATAAAAAGTCAATTAGAGACCTTCCAAAATAGAATATACATATTAATTAAAATTTGCTCAAGGAAATTTAATCAAACCTAAATTAAAATTTATTTAGTGTTAGGTTGCTGTATTTGGAAAGATAGTGTATTTTAATTAGATATAACTATCAGGAGAGACATTATAGATTCTAATCTTCCTTCATCTGTTATAACTATCAAATTGAAAAAAACAAACAAACTTCAAAATGTGTGGTACTATTAGAGAAGACTTTAATCCTGGTAAGTTTCAAATTAGTGTTTTAATAAGATATTTATGGTGAGCCAGACACAATACTTTCTTTGAAGGGAGGAAACTAACACTAATCCTTTTTTTTTTTTAGAAGAGAAACTAATACTAATCTTCTTTTTTTGAGAAGATAAACTAACACTAATCTCATTATTCTTCCAATGGTTTTTCGTAATGAATTAATTTCTAACCAGTTCAACCCAGCGGGAGACCATAACCACAATTATCAGCCACAACACAATTCTAATCCCTAGTATTAGCGTACTTTATGGGTTGGGGGCTTTAATTTTCTTTACCTTCTCAGCTCTCATTATCTTAGAAAAGACTTTAAGCCAGTAAAATGTTTCAAAAAGTCTTTGGCCCATGACATGGAAAATTAAGGTCTCGTGTCTCCTCAAAAAGACAAAATTAAAGTCTTGTGGGTCACTCTATTAACTAGCGTGAATTGTGGTTTGTGGAACTGCTGTCACTTGTCAAAAACATGAAAATTTTAATCTCTTGTGGGTTACAGTATCATTATTATTATTATTATTTGTTTTTACTGGATGATTACTCTATTTTTATTTATTTATAAGAACTAGTTTTGAAATTGAAAAAAATCAGATTACCCGGCTCAGATTTTAAAAACTAAAAATTCCTTATAAACAAGTGTCATAATAATCCCATATACTTCAGATTCACTCATATTGATACCTATAGTGGATATATTTGTCTGTCGATTTAGGACCATCAGCTTATAAAAATAATTAACCTATGACATTTACGCTAGACATTTAGCACTTCGGAAAACATCCTTAAACGTCTTATATATGTATCATACATGTACCGTTATTTATCCATTCTCGTATTTTTCTGCCAAATTTTTGAAATGTATTTTTCTTGAAAGGACCAAGTTATACACGTCCATATATTTCTATATTCTACACACACCGCATTTTACTAACTATGGCTCTGATTAATAAAAGTTTAATATATATATATATATATAAAGTAATAACATCAAAAGAGGGGTTCAATCCAAAAATCTTATTAAACACTCTGTATTGTACATTTTTTTACACATTTTGTTTCTCTTCTAAATTTTTTTTCTAAACAAATCATAATTACAGTTTAATTATAAAATCATGTTTTAAAATCATTATTTTACAATTAAACTGAAATCATTTTTTAAAAGTGGAATTTCAACATGTGGTAGAACGCGTAAGGTGAGTGTGTATTATGGAGTATGTGACGTGTTGTGATATCATTACTTAGTTCTTTTTGGGAGAGAAAGTAGGGGGATTTAATTAATGATTGACTATTTACAATTTGATTCAATTAAAAATACTTTAAAATAAAAGATAAAATAGAATAATAATAGATGGACATTTTTTCTTTCTTTCTTTCCTTATGTTATGGAAAGAATTTCATAACTGTCTAGTTTATTATAGCTATAAACTTACATTCTTTTGAGAGTACCCAAAAACAGAGAACGTGAGATTCAATTTTGAAGATATTTTCCATTCCTTTTGCTAAGGAAATTATATATATGCCAACCAAATTCTCATGTATTCCAGTTGCATTCTAATCCCTTGTCAATGACACATTTCTAAAGCATTTTTAGTAAGTCAAATCTAGATCAGCTATTGGCAACAATTTAATTGTTGTCACTTTTATTTTCTTCATACTAATTCACAAGAACTATTTTCAAATAGGATGGCATTTATATTGATAAATATGTTTTGTTTCCCTTTATAAATCCCTTGGTTAGCATATAATTTTTTTCTAGACTGTAACAAAATTGTTCAATGCATCAAACCATGAGGCATATGCTCATTGCCTACCATGTGCATCTTTGATGTGGGAAAGAAAGCAAAGAGGGGGGTGGTGGGGGGGGGGGGGGGACCTCTACAGTGCTCAAAATCTTTTTTTTTTTTTTTTTTTCCCCATTATGTAAAACTCATATTTCTTTTTATTTGATAAATAGTACGAAGAGATAAATTAGTATTGTTTTAATCTTTTTAACCATCTTTTGATAATTTTGGTCAGAGTGCAAATAATTTTCTTTCATAAATTTAATTATTTGTTATATATGGACAGCCTTTTTCTAAATATGTATACATCCATGTGTAATATTTTAATAACAACTAATTGGGGGAAGTTGGCTTAGGGGTAACAACTAAGAAAAGTTTAATTAGTTGCTTCATCTCTTAAAATTTTTATGAAAGAAAATGATATCATTCATTTTTTAAGTCATTGATATGCTAGATTCCTTCAACTTTGAAAACATGTGACAACATCAAAAGTCTTTTTTTTTTTTTTTTAGGGAAATACCATTAGAAAACTTAAGAGGATGTTTGATACATGCACTTAAAAACTGAAAACATGTGTTTAAAAACATGTGTGAAAATACATGTGAATAAAAAAGTATGTGAAAATACGTGTAATATTGTTTAAAAACTGAATACATGTGTTTGAGTAGGTGTACCAAACAAACCCTAAATATCTCGTTAGCATTTTAACAAGTCTTTGATCATTCTTTGGAACTTCGAAAGACTTTGATTTCAAGTCTTGGAATTTTTTCCTCTGATCGCTATAGTCTTGGAATTTTGGACTATATTAGAATTGTTTGGTGCAACTTGCAAAGTTATAGACAAAACGTGTGGCAACCAATTAAACATGTAGCAATCATGTTATCCGAATAAGTTTTATGTCATCCCTTTCCTTTTGCTCAAATTAATTAAAAAATGATTTATGATTAGATATACTCATTTATCCCATGTAATAATCAAGAAAATTCATTTTTACATAATACATTTAATTACAAACGGTACTTGGAAGCTGAAGCTTTGGGAGGAAGACAAGCAAGATCATAATGATGTCGTCCAGCTTTAGTTAACAGACTTATCAAAACGACGTCACTCATCGTAAATGAATCCTCATTGAACCAAAACATTACCGTTTACATAAACTAGACGGTATCGTTTTGTAGCTGAGCTGAAATATGACCATTAAAAACATAGCCGTTTGAATTAGACGAGCTACAAGTTGCCGTGGGTTGTCTTCTCTAAGCTAAAAGTCACACTACTCTGTGTTCAGTGGTCATCCTAATCCTTTTCCAACCTTCAAATAAGACTAATATACATATTCAAACTTTTTTTTTTTTTTTAAAACACTCTTAATATAGTCAAGAAAAAAAAATTATATGTACTGTGTAGCCTTATAGTTAATTTTTTTTTTATAGATAACGAAATGAAATTCTAATGCAATAAACGTGTCAAATTTTATATATTGTTGTTCAGCTTCAGTTTCTTGTTCGTTGCTTTTGACTCAAACTTTCTTGAATGTATGTGAAGAGGAAAATATTCGGTGACCCGGAATAGGTCCTGTTCACTGTGTGCTGGGCCTCAGGGGCCTTCCCAAACAGGCTTGGTCGCGGCCCATTTAGGGTACTGTAGCGCTTGCCTGATCCACACTCCTGGGCCCCGTAGGGTAGGGTACCCCTACAATGAAATAGGTCAATAGGCCTACACAACTATAAATACGCCAGAACCCTCACAAATCAAGGTACGCACGCTCATTTGAACTCTAGCGCTCTTGAGTTATTAGCGAGGTTCCTAACTTGACCTTCGGAGGGTTTTAGGCCGGCACCACACCGGTGCCCTTTCCAGGTCCTCTATTGTCGTCTTGTAGGTCCTTATCGCCCGGCGTATACGACCGTGCAGCTCACTGGTGAATTTCGGCATCATCAGTTGGCGCCGTCTGTGGGAACCGCTAGGACGATCAAACGTTGTCCTATTCCTAAGACAAAGAGTTGCATGGTGTTCACGAGGTCGATGGCAACAATTAACAACCCAGGCGACGAACCTCGCTCAACCGCATTGGAAAGACAAGTCCAAACGCTAGCCGCAGCGGTCGAACGCCTGACCAAACGGAATAATGATTTGGAAGAGCAGCTACGACGGAGGGATGAGCCCCCCCGAGTTCAGGCAGAGGGAACAAGCGTGGAAAGAAGGGATGACGAGGCCCCTGAGGGGAGTAACGCCCCGAGCCGGCAGGAAAGGCGGGATACCAGCCTGACGACTCCCTCTGAAACCTTACCACCCCACGTTGCCGCAGAGATGCAGGAGATGCGGGAACAAATGGCCGTAATGATGAACGCCCTCAAAGGACGGGTATCCAGTGACCTCGACGACCTGGTCCAGCGGACCGATTCGCCCTTCACGGCGCATGTCACTTCGTGCCCTACCCCCGAAGTTCCGAATGCCTACGATAGATAGCTATGACGGAACCAAGGACCCCTTGGACCACTTGGAGTCCTTCAAGACCCTAATGCACCTACAAGGAGTGCCGGACGAGATTATGTGTAGGGCTTTCCCTACTACGCTGAAGGGATCCGCGAGGGTTTGGTACAGCAGATTAACGCCCAACTCAATCGGTGCCTTTAAGGAGTTAGGTGCCCAGTTCGTCTCGCACTTTATAGGGGGCCACCGGTATAAGAAGTCCACGGCCTGCTTGATGAGCATCAGGCAGAGGGAAGACGAGACGCTGAGGTCCTACATAACACGGTTCAACAGAGAGGCCCTCTCTATAGACGAAGCGGACGACAAGATACAAGTAGCGGCCTTTACCAACGGGTTGCGAAAGGGCAAGTTCCTTTTCTCCTTATACAAGAATGATCCGAAAACTATGTCCGAGGTACTCTACAGGGCAACGAAGTACATGAACGCAGAAGACGCGCTAATAGCGCGAGACGGCAAGCCTAAGAAAAGGGAGAGATTGGAAGAAAAACGACATGACGGAGGACGAAAGAAGGCCAGGACGGATGAGAGAAGGGATGATAGACGCCCGAGGCCGCCCATGGGGAGATTTGCCAGTTTCACCCCTCTAACGGCCCCGATCGACCAAGTGTTGATGCAGATAAGAGATGAGGAAGCCCTGACGTACCCTGGGAAGCTGAAGGGGAACCCCGACAGAAGATCAAGAAGTAAGTACTGTCGCTTTCATCGCGACCACGGCCACGACACGTCGGAGTGCTATGACTTGAAGCAACAGATTGAGGCGCTCATCAGGCAAGGGAGGCTACAGAGGTTTGTCAACAGGGAAGGGACGAATCCATCGCAGGTCCAGCCCCCCCCTCGAGAGCCTGAGCGCCCAAGACCGCCCATTGGGGACATAAGAATGATCGTGGGCGGTACTCACGGACCGTCAAAGAGGGCTCGCAAAGCCTACCTACGGATGGTACAGAGCGTACAGACGACGGGCGCAACCACGAGGTTCGCACGGGCAGAAGTACCAACCTTTGGTTTTTCGGAGGAAGATGCCCGACGCCTTCACCATCCACATGACGATGCCCTCGTGGTCAGCATACGAGCTGGGGAGTACAACCTGCATCGAGTACTCATTGATAACGGGAGTTCAGCGGACATTCTTTACTACCCTGCATTCCAACAGATGGGGCTAGGTAGAGATCGGCTTGTCCCAACCAATTACCCCCTCGTCGGCTTTGGCGGTACGAGAGTCTATCCCCTGGGAACCGTCACCTTGTCTGTAACGGTGGGGGATTACCCACAGCAGGTCACCCGGGACGTGGTCTTCTTGGTGGTAGATTGCCCATCCGCCTACAACGCAATCCTGGGGAGACCTACCCTCAACAAATGGAAAGCCTCGACATCGACTTACCACTTGATGGCTAGATTCCCCACCGAATATGGGGTCGGAGAGCTCCGTGGGAACCAAGCTGCAAGGGAATGCTATCTCGCCATGATAGAGATGGATGATCACTTGCAAGCATTGAATGTCGAGGGACAGCGAGTCACAGCTGAAGCAGCCGAGGAGCTGGAAGAGATAGTACTCGACGGCACGAGGCCCGGCCGGATCACTAGGATCGGCACGACGACTAGCCCCTCGTCGCGGCAAAGCCTAACCACCTTCCTGAGGGAGAATCAGGATGTATTCGCCTGGAGTCACGAGGACATGCCAGGGATAGACCCGACGGTCATAATGCACAAGCTGAATGTATCCCCATCATTCCCTCCAATCCGACAGAAGAAACGAGTGTCGCTCCAGAGAGAGACCGGGCCATCGCCGAAGAAGTCCAAAAGTTGAAGGAGGCAGGTTTTATACGAGAGGTGTACTATCCAGACTGGCTTGCAAACGTGGTCATGGTCAGGAAGGCAAATGGGAAGTGGCGGATGTGCGTCGACTTCACGGACCTTAACAGGGCTTGCCCAAAGGATAGTTATCCTCTGCCGCGTATCGATGCATTGGTAGATTCGACTGCAGAACACGAACTTTTGAGTTTCATGGACGCTTTCTCCGGCTACAATCAAATCAAACTCGACGAGGAGGATCAGGAGAAAACGTCGTTCGTCACCAGCCAAGGGCTCTTTTGTTACAAGGTGATGCCCTTTGGGCTCAAGAATGCAGGGGCAACGTACCAAAGATTGATGAACAAGATGTTCGCGCACCAGATTGGTAGGAATGTGCAAGTCTATGTGGACGACATGCTGGTGAAGAGCGCTCGCGAGTGCAACCATCTGAGCGACTTGAAAGAGACCTTTGACACCCTGCGGTCCTACAACATGAAGCTGAACCCCAGCAAATGCGCGTTCGGGGTGACGGCCGGAAAATTCTTGGGCTTTATGGTGTCTCAAAGGGGCATCGAGGTTAACCCAGAGAAGGTCAGGGCGATAGTAGAATTGGTTCCTCCGAGGACGGTGAAGGAGGTCCAAAGCTTGAACGGCAAGATAGCTGCCCTGAACAGGTTTGTTTCGAGGGCAGCGGACAAGTGCCTACCATTCTTTCGCACATTGAAAAAGTCGTTTGAGTGGACGGACGCCTGCCAGAAAGCCTTCGAAGATTTGAAGACATACCTCTCCTCTCCCCCACTTCTCAGCCCATCCAAGGAAGGCGAAGAGCTGCTATTGTACATTGTCGTCTCCCCGGCTGTTGTCAGTGCAGCCCTTATTAGAGAAGAAGACAGGATTCAGAAGCCCGTCTACTTCGCGAGCAAGGCGCTCAGGGGGGCGGAGGAGAGATACCCCCCGATGGAGAAGTTGGCTTTCGCGTTGGTGACCGCGGCTCGAAAGCTAAAACCCTACTTTCAAGCACACGTAATAAACGTGTTGACCGACCAGCCCCTAAGAAGAGCTATGAACAGTCCAGAAGCAGCCGGGCGGGTGGCACTATGGACAATTGAGCTGAGTGAGTACGACATTCGGTATCAACCCCGCAGCGCGGTTAAGGGACAAATCCTGGCGGACTTCATCGCAGAATTCACCGTCGCAGCAGACCCGGGGGCAAGCGAGCTCCCCGTATGGACGGTTCACACGGATGGATCCTCTACCAAACACGCAGGAGGAATCGGCGTGGTAATTCGCACACCAGAAGGGGATCGGATCAAATGCATGATCCGTTTGTGCTTCTCAGCAACGAACAATGAGGCAGAGTACGAAGCCGTGATTGCGGGGCTGGACATTGCCACTGCAGCTGGGGGCGTAAGAATGGAGGTCCACTCCGACTCCCAAGTCATCACAAGCCAGATTAATGGCGATTACGAGTGCAGAAGTGAGAGAATGATGAA
The DNA here is from genome assembly GCA_032878915.1 of Castanopsis chinensis. Classification (NCBI taxonomy): domain Eukaryota; kingdom Viridiplantae; phylum Streptophyta; class Magnoliopsida; order Fagales; family Fagaceae; genus Castanopsis; species Castanopsis chinensis. Next base: position 10,263,512 of record JAVQMG010000087.1, on the reverse strand, counting down.
GTATCTCGACGAAGTGAAAAATCGAATGAGCAACCTCCAGGTTAGAGTGATTCAAGTGCCTAGGGATGAAAACCAAGAGGCCGACCAGCTTGCCAAGGCGGCTTCAGCAGAGCCAATGGTCGTCCTCGACCAAGTACTATCCTTCACCCAAGCATCCCCAACAATAGACGGTACGACCATACAGGAAGTGAGCGACGGGGGGTGTTGGATGACCCCTATAGCTGCGTACTTGAAGGACGGCCTGTTGCCTGACGGTAAAGAGGCTGCTAGAAAATTAAGAGTCAAGGCGTCTCGATTCACCATAATGAAGGGTGTGCTCTACAAAAGGGGTTTCTCTCGACCTTATTTGAGGTGCCTGACTCCCGAAGAGGCAAACTACGTCATGAGGGAAGTCCATGAGGGGATCTGCGGGAACCACTCGGGATCAAGGTCTTTGGTACACAAGCTCCTCAGGGCAGGGTACTACTGGCCAACAATGCAGAAGGACGCCGACGTATACGTCAGGTCTTGTGATAAATGCCAACGCTTCAGCAACCTCATCAGGCAACCAACCGAGGAACTCACGCCCATAACAGCCCCATGGCCGTTCGCGCAATGGGGACTCGACATCATGGGCCCCTTCCCGATAGCGGCAAAACAGCTGAAGTTCCTAGTGGTCGGCATCGACTACTTCACGAAGTGGGTGGAGGCCGAGGCTTTAGCAACCATCACAGAGAAAAATATTCGAAGTTTTGTATGGAGAAATATCATTTGCAGGTACGGCATACCGCGAGTCCTGGTATCGGACAATGGCAAACAGTTCGACAACGAAGCATTCAGAGAGTTCTGTTCCCAGCTGGGGATAAAAAACCACTATTCGTCACCTGCACACCCACAAGCCAACGGACAGGTGGAGGTCACAAACCGATCCCTGCTGAAGATCATCAAAGCTCGACTTGAGGGGGCAAAGGGCATATGGCCGGACGAGTTGCCAAGCGCCTTGTGGGCATACAGGACAACGGTGAGAACACCGACGGGAGAAACGCCGTTCCGTTTAGCATACGGATCTGAGGCTGTCATACCAGCCGAAATAGGTCTTACAAGCCACCGCGTTGCAAACCACGACGAGCAAAGGAACGATGAAGCCATGCGCCTTCAGCTCGACCTAGTGGACGAAGTAAGAGCAGCTGCAGAGCAGAGAATAGCGCGGTACCAGGACCTTATGGCGAAGCACTACAATTCTGGAGTTAGACGCAGAGACTTCCAGGTCGGAGACCTTATCCTAAAGAGAGTGCTCGGCTCCACGAAGGATTCCACCCAAGGGAAGCTTGGACCAAACTGGGAAGGACCGTACAGGGTCACAGCATGGCATAGGAAGGGGACATACTACCTCGAGACCCTAAGCGGAAAAAAGCTAAGCCACCCATGGAATACGGAGCACCTGAAGAAGTATTATCAGTAGAAGACGACGACAGACAATGTTGTGTCCTTTTGTGATGCTTGTATTTTATTCCATACGGCACTGCCGAAATGCCTAAAGGCGACTCCTTGTTCAAAATTCTACATAAACTAGCAGAAGTTTTTGCAACCCTTACTTGCATGCATGATATTTAAATCTGCAATGAAACGATGTTAAAATCTACAAGTCCGCACAGTGGACGGAGCATCTAAACGATGTTAAAATCTACAAAGTCCACACAGTGGACGGAGCATCTAAACGATGTTAAAATCTACAAGTCCGCACAGTGGACGGAGCATCTAAACGATGTTAAAAATCTACAAAGTCCACGCAGTGGACGGAACATCTAAACGATGTTGAAATCTACAAAGTCCACACAGTGGACGGAGCATCTAAACGATGTTAAAATCTACAAAGTCCACACAGTGGACGGAGCATCTAAACGATGTTAAAAATCTACAAAGTCCACGCAGTGGACGGAACATCTAAACGATGTTAAAATCTACAAAGTCCACACAGTGGACGGAGCATCTAAACGATGTTAAAAATCTACAAAGTCCACGCAGTGGACGGAACATCTAAACGATGTTAAAATCTACAAAGTCCACACAGTGGACGGAGCATCTGAACGTTGTTAAAATCTACAAGTCCGCACAGTGGACGGAGCATCTAAACGATGTTAAAATCTACAAAGTCCACACAGTGGACGGAGCATCTAAACGATGTTAAAATCTACAAAGTCCACACAGTGGACGGAGCATCTGAACGTTGTTAAAATCTACAAGTCCGCACAGTGGACGGAGCATCTAAACGATGTTAAAAATCTACAAAGTCCACGCAGTGGACGGAACATCTAAACGATGTTGAAATCTACAAAGTCCACACAGTGGACGGAGCATCTAAACGATGTTAAAATCTACAAGTCCGCGCAGTGGACGGAACATCTAAACGATGTTAAAATCTACAAAGTCCACACAGTGGACGGAGCATCTAAACGATGTTAAAAATCTACAAAGTCCGCACAGTGGACGGAGCATCTAAACGATGTTAAAACCTACAAAGTCCACACAGTGGACGGAGCATCTAAACGATGTTAAAATCTACAAGTCCGCACAGTGGACGGAGCATCTGAACGATGTTAAAATCTACAGTCCACACAGTGGACGGATCGTCTAAACGATGTTAAAACCTACAGTCCACACAGTGGACGGAACATCTGAACAATGTTAACACCTACAAGTCCACAAAGTGGACGAACCATCTAAAAGGTGGGCTTATCTACAAGTCCACAGGGTGGACGGACCATCCAAAAGATGGGATAATCAGCCAAATCCACATAGCGAACGGGCCACCCTAAAAGTGCACGGACAATCAACCATGGGGCCGGGCTATCCCATACGTGCTGCTATTAAAAGTCCATGAGCTGGACGACGGATCATTTAAGCAGTTGATTTAGTTACAAGCCCGCAAGTGGACGGATATTTCCATGGCCCAGGCCGTTGACGGATTGATTGTGCGCACACAAAAAAGCGGAAAGCATTTAAAGCATTCAAAAATATGCAACGAACAAATAACGCATTAAAGCAAATTGTTTCAACACATACACACGACGGTCTAAATATTACATTGCCAATTGTTTATGAAATTACAACTTGTCTCCTAAAACATCAGCCTGGGGGACGTCAGCTTGTGCTCCGGCGCCTTCAGGCTCAAGGGGACGGGTAGAGTCATGACCGTCTTGGGGGGCATCATTGGTTGCCTCGTCAAAGAGATCAGCGGTATCCTCTGACCCGACGGTACGAGCGGGGGTCTGACCTCCAGCATCGATATGGATGTGCCCAACGCCGAGGTCGGGATACGACGCCTTCACTTGACGGAGACAGTCGTCAAATCCGTCAGCAAAGGAAGTACCCAGCTCCGTCAGCAATGCTTCGGAGTCTCGGTACTCCTGGACGGCCTCAACCTTAGCTCGACGGACGTCGTCGTCCTTGGCTTTCATCGCCTCCCTCAAGGCCGTCACCTCCTTCTCCGATGCCTCACGGGCCTCCTCCGACATCTTCAGCTTATTCTCATGACGGAGCTTCCATAGCTTCAGGTTGTCCAGCTCCTCCGTCAAGGCCCTACCCTTGGACCGTGCCCGCTCCAGAGCTTTCTCACTTTTCAGGCAACGGTCCATCAGGCCCTTTGCCATCAGCACCGTCTGCATCAAGCGCAGATAGAGGGTCAGTACGCAATCAAAAGGCTAAAAGGACTAAGTCGACGGACATGTTACCTGAGTTAGGCTGAACAGCGCCGTCTCCCCCATCGCCTCCGTCGCATGGTTATCGAGATCGTCGTAGTCCTCCTCTCTGATAATTGAAGTGATTTGAGTGAGGGCATACTGCGAATCCTCCCTGAGCAGGACGGGAACGGTTTTCTCTTGGACGGGGTCAGGATTGGTCATGAGACCTTTGCCCCTACCAGTGCCCAGCCTCGACGACGGTTTGGTGGGATCATGAACTGCTGGGAGACCAACCGTCACCGTCTTCGGCCTCTTCGCCGGACGGTCCGTTTTCTCTGTGGCCCTTTTTGCAGACGTGACGGGTGCCTTGGATGGAAGGCCACCCCCGTCCTTCTTCTTGTTGGCAGCCTGCAGCTTGATGAGAGCTCGTCTCTTGGCGTCGTCCATTTCTGCAAGAAGTGGACGGTTAGAACTTATGACGGGACAAAAAGCACACTCAAAGTAGACGGACTTACGCTTGCGTACGCCTTCGTCGTACTTTATGGCCGCTTCTGAGGGTTCGGGACCGTCACAGTACCAATGGATGGTGTTTAGTGTGACGAGTTTGGCCCAGGTCCTCTCCGACAGCTCAGTTTTCTGAAAGATGGACTCTAGGAAACCAAATTGCTCGACGGTAACGTCCGTCCGTCGGCGAGCTGCAAAAAAGACGACGGTCAGGAAAGCAGAAAACACGCAGGTGACACACGACGGGCCCAAAATGAATCACATACCCGACGGGGGTACAATGCCCATGTCTTATCGACGGGTGCGAAATCCGGTCGTCGCGACGACCCATCCACTCGTCCCCTTGTAGGAAGAAGAACCTACTCTTCCAGTTGCGGTTGGAGTCAGGGGTCTCGGACACCAACCTAAGCAACGGGCTCCTCGCCGCGAAGCTGTACATTCCTTTGGACTTGACGATTTCGTCCGGACGGTAACAATTAAAGAACTCGTCCATTGTCAACCGTCTAGTCCCGTTGGACATAACGCCGTACAGAACTTCCACACTCAAAAACACCCTCCAGGCGTTTGGGGAAATCTGGGTGACGGACACACCTAGGTACTGGAGGAGTTGACGGTGTAGGGCGCTTAGAGGAAAACGAAGGCCGGCCTTGAGCATTTGCTCGTACACGCCGATGTCCTCCAACCCCTCGTAGTAACACCTCTCGTTCTTAAATGGTAGACGGACTGTTATTGAGTTTGGGATTTGGTACTTTTCCCTTAGAGTGTTGAAGTGCGCCGGAGCGATGGAGGAAGTGAAATAGTTCACCGTCCACTCGACGGGCAGGATGAACTTTCTCAAACCGTCCTCACCAACAGCTGGCTGAACGGAAGGATCTATCACTTCCAGCTCCTCGTTTGAGTCATACTCTGATCCGTCCTCTCCTCGCCCTTCATCTTCCGTAGAGGAAGGAGAGCTAGACGACGGTTCTCTAACCTCGACGGAGGAACCCCGGTCTCCCTGACCTGACGGGTAAGCCTCGTCATATCCTGCTCCCTCACGGACAAAAGATTGACCGCTGGAAGCTTCACTAGACATCTGACACCTACAAATGACGGAAAGGAAACCTAAGACTCTAGATCTACACTGACGACGGACTAACATTCCAAAGCAAAATGGGGATGAAGGTAGTAAGTAAACTTACGAGTATGAAGGTGACGGTATGAGGTTGACGGTATCTCCAAACGACTGGGTATGCGACGACGGTTGCAGGGATGACGGATGCGCTCTGATCGGCAAAGATTCCTCCAAAATGTGAAAGTGACTGGAGCAAGAGACAAATATATAGGGATAGTGGCACGACTAGCGAAGCGACGCCTCGGTTCCAGTTAGCTGCCAATCAACACACGCCACGCGTCCTCAAGCGTTTATACCCCTTCCAACCCGTCCGTTCATCCGCGACAGAGACGTGACGGGTATACGAGGACGGATCTACATGCCCCTTACATCCGTCAAGATATGTGACGAACCAGGCGATCGACGGGATGGATAATTGATTCCATGAGCCCGTCATGTCGGATGACGGATTCATGGAATGGGGGGCAGCTGAAGAGGAAAATATTCGGTGACCCGGAATAAGTCCTGTTCACTGTGTGCTGGGCCTCAGGGGCCTTCCCAAACAGGCTTGGTCGCGGCCCATTTAGGGTACTGTAGCGCTTGCCTGATCCACACTCCTGGGCCCCGTAGGGTAGGGTACCCCTACAATGAAATAGGTCAATAGGCCTACACAACTATAAATACGCCAGAACCCTCACAAATCAAGGTACGCACGCTCATTTGAACTCTAGCGCTCTTGAGTTATTAGCGAGGTTCCTAACTTGACCTTCGGAGGGTTTTAGGCCGGCACCACACCGGTGCCCTTTCCAGGTCCTCTATTGTCGTCTTGTAGGTCCTTATCGCCCGGCGTATACGACCGTGCAGCTCACTGGTGAATTTCGGCATCATCAGTGTGTATTGGAGAAAAAAATAGCACTACTCTTTCGATATCCCACTAATTCATTTAACCATGAAAGCTCATGCTGGTCAATAGACAAAGATCCCAAAGACTTGGTGAAATGCACACGGGTTAAACGAAAGATATCCATCATCAATTTGTATGCTAGAAAACAAAATACAACTATTCTTACTATAAGGCATAATGAAAGAGGTTTGTCATCAATTTGTGTGGAAGAAAATAAAATACAATTATTATTACTAAAAGCCATTGAAAACATGTGGTATAGGTTAGATTTCCAGTTAATGCTTCACAAGTTTTTGGTCATTGTTGGAACTTGCAAAGACTTTGAAAAGTCATAGTTGTGGAATTTTGGACTGTATGAGAATTGTTTGATACTGATTGTGGAGTTGCAGACATAATGTGTAGATACTATGTTATCCGAGTCCCTCTATTATTCATGTTAGATTGAACGTGTGGTATAGGTTAGATTTCTTGTTAATACTTCACAAGTTTTTGGTCATTGTTTGGAACTCGCAAAGACTTTGGAAAGTTAGTCTTGGAATTTTGGACTATATAAGAATTGTTTGATACTGATTGCGGAGTTGCAGAAATAATATGAAGATATTATGTTATCTGGGTCGCTCTATTATTTATGCCAGATTGAACATGTACCAATCAAGTTTTTGGGTCAGTTTTACTTTAATGTCATTTGTTTCTCTTTCCTCAAATATTTTATTATTAAAAAAATGGAATGCTTACAATGATCGAGAAAGTTCAACAAAAATTATTTATTTATAATGATATTATTTATGATTAAATTTACAATTAAATCTCTCTCTCTCTCTCTCTCTCTCTCTCTCTCTCTCTCTCTCTAAATATATATATATATATATATTAATTGGTTAAGACATCCTATAATTTTTAACACGTCTTTCGCTCAACAAGCGTCAATCATTTTCACCATGTCTTGTCATTGTTCAAAACTTCCAAAGACTTGGAAAGTTTTAGTCTTAGAATTTTGGACTGTATAGATTTTAATAAGCAAATGGTAGAATTGCAAACTAAACATATGGTCATGGAACATGTAACAATAATGTTATCTAGATCCCTTTGTTAAACCAAGCCATAATGAATATGAAGAAATCATGTAGTCTAGGTCCATTTTATGTCATCTATTTATTTTTCCTCAAAATAAATTAGAAAAAACAAACAGAGACTAATTTATAAGTTCAGATCTATGCACAATGATCCTTCACAATAATCAAGACAAATCAATTAAAGTTGTTTTTATACATATTTATTCAAGTTTAAACTACAAAATACGTAACTTTAATATATTTTCAAATTAGACATTTAAATTTTATTTCCCCCCATTTCAGTCTTTCAATTGTAATCTAGTATCAATTTAGTCATTTTGTCCAATCTCACCATAAGTTTTAGATTTTTCATTTTATAAAATGATGTTGTTTTAGTTAATTCTATGAGGTGGATCCAATTGGAGAGCTAAATTAAAAATGAATGAAAATTAAAGGACTCAAATAAAAAATATAAAAAAACAAAAAAAAAAGTGAAAAAATCACTGAGTTGAGAACAATGCAAAGTTTGAGTGTAATTTGTAATTTAGCCTATATTTAATGAGTTTATTCAATAAATCAATTAGATAATTTATAGAAAAGGATAAACCTAATTTAATTAAAATTTATTAAGAGAAAATCAAACCTAAGCTAATTCAAACTATATACAGTATGTTTTGTGTATTGTTGCATTAACTTAAAAAAAAAAAAAAAACCTGTGAATTCTAATATGTTCAAATTAACATAATTTCACACTAGTTAAAACTCCAAAATGTTGTCAGGCCCTATACTTTTTTTGAAGAGAGGAAAGTATCACTAATCTTTGCACTAATGATGGTGTTGATGAATGTAATAAATCCTAAAACTACTTGGGTTGGTGCCTATGAATGATTCCTATACAGACTTAAAAGTGATGTGTATACTATGAAAGGGTGATGAAAATATGGAGAAAAAGAAAGTGAATTTTGTGGCTACGGGTGGGGGTGGGGGTGGGGGTGGGGGTTGGTAACTATGCTTAAGAGGTTTTTAGCCTATAGCCAATAAAAATCCAGAGCCCTTTAAATTCAAATACTTCACACTTGAGAGTTGAGAGAGGGTTTTCCTTATTTTTAGCACTTAAAGGTTGTGCAATTGGTAGTATAATCTCATATTTATCCCCCACAAAAATTAATTAAGGAAAAAAAAAGAGAGAAAATCCTATCCAAAACACATAAATTCCTCTAGTTTGGAGCTTCAGTGCCGATCAATTGGCACTTAGAGCCTCCAAATCAACACTTTGGTTCAACTAGGGGAGTGCTAATTTGCCCAGTAGGTCCCACTTTTTGGATTTTTCAATTGAAAAATGTTAAATCTACAAACTATTTTACATTATTTTTTACAAACTGTTGGTATGTAAGCGATTAAGTAAAAAAAATTATGTTAATGTTAGTCACAAATGAGAATCAGTAAGCATTAGCCACATCAACAATTTATAAAAATGTTGTAAAAGAGTTTTAATGTGTAACATTACTCTTTTCAATTTAATTCTAATTTTTACTGTTGTTTTAAAAATAATTTAGAATTTCTAGTATAATTGGTTCCCTAATGGACTAATCATAGATTTGGATGATGAACTCACAATGGCTTATAGGCTTTTCACGAGTAATTCTTAGGTATTTCTGAAGCATGGTAAATGGTGCTCCCCCCTCTTACAATCATGATGGGGTCTACTCATTAAATTCATAGTAAGGTCCTTCATGAATATAAGAGAAAGGGGCATCATTTCACTATAGTCTGAGACTGCCTAAATATTTTCTGCTTTTCACAGATGTGATGGTGATTATGTATCTTTATCTTTGGGGTCTATGCTAGTTGTGAATTAATTTCGTCGGGCTTTATGTTTGGTAGTATAAAGAAAAAGTGAAAATGGCAGTGGTTATTCCACAATAATAAGGGAAAAGAGAAGAATGCAAAGGATTTTCAAAATATATTCCATCTATTCTCTTATTTGAGGATTTAGTAAGGATGGAAAAATGGAATAAAGAACATGCTTATTCCACAAAAATTAGTCCAGTTCATATTTAGTTTCTTCCACTTCTTTTCTCAGGCTCTTAAACCGTTTGTGCACTTCGGACAACAAGCTGAACAACCCGAGAAACACATTTAACGTGTATGGATTCGTAATAACCCCCATTTAATGTATATGTTAGATCTTAAATGGTTGATAAGGGCATTCACCTCCCAAACACTTAGAAATTTTTAAGTATTTTTGGAGCATAGTAAAATGATACTCCATTCTCTCACATTCATGGTGGATCCACCATAAACGTGAGAGCAAAGAGCACCAATATAACTATTATTCCAAACACTCATACATTTGGAGGAATTTAAGTAGTAGCATTAAGAATTCTAACCAATATAATTATTAAAAAATAAAACCAATAACCTTACAACTCAATAGACACATTTCGTTGTTTTTAGTAAAAACATCATGGGTTCAAATCATCCCCCAACTATCAAATCATTAAAAAAAATGTATATGAAATAATTCATTCATTGGATTTCATAATATTGTTTAGTTAATCATACTTTTAGAAAAATTAATTTTGTGGCCCATAATATTGCTAAATTGCCTCTTATTTGTAATCATGAGGGAAAGATCCACATATTTTCCCATTTTTGTCTTATATCTCAAGAGTTTGATTTTTTTTTTCTTCTTAATAATTTGGTAGTTACAAATTACAATGCAAAGTAAGGAATTTGAACCTTGGATAGCTCGGTAGGAAACAAAACTATGTACCAAATATGCTACAAGACTCTTGTCTTAGTGGTGGCCTTGGTGGGTTCTATTTCCAATCTTCTTACTTCTGCTTTTGGTTTCCTTAATGTTAAGTATTTTTGATCCCCCAAGTAAAAAAATAAAAAATAAAAAATAATAGACCATTTAAGTTTTTTTTTTTTTGGTTGTTATAGTTAACTCAATTAGAAAATCTTTTATTGTTGAATTATAGATGTGAAATTCAAATCTGTTCATACCAAAAAATGATTAATGTCTTAAAATAATGATGAGAACGATTACAATAGAGTTGATGACATAAGTTGAAATTCTATTCAATTTTAAAAAATTACATATGGAAAATAGTTAATTTGATGTCGTTAACTAATTTTAAGGTAGTACACAGATGGAAGAAAAAAAAATTCTGACTCGTTGTTAATGTAGTTCGTTTATAGTTCCCTTTTTCTACTTCTCTGTTCACGGTCTTTCTTGTTCCCTCTCAATTCCTGCCTCCAAATGGACAAAATCGATAGAATTTCATACACCCTTAGTAAATGCTAATGAGTGTCCTTGAAAAGCCCCATAATAATTTGCTTCAGAACATACAATAGAGAGGATCTGTTCCATTGGGAGAGCTTAAACATAATTAAAAATAATAAAAATAGGGACAAAACAAAGTTGGATAGAATGTCTGTGGCATCAAAATGATCAGATATGGTTCTATTTGTTCTTTAATTTTTTTTATGCTTGAAGCCAAGGAGATTTGGCTCAAATGGAACCTCTTCTCCCAATTCCCACCTAAGTGCAAAAGACATCCATTTTGGGGTGGGTTTTGAATTTGATTCTTACTGTTGATAGAAAGGGACAATGCAAACTTTAATTTTATCATAATTTCTTTAGTAAATAAATCAATGTCTATGATGTTAGTTTTTTAATTCCCTTTTTTTCCCACTTGGGAGTCATCATTGATATCGATTGTTGACTTTGCTTTAGGCTGCTTTAAAGATCATCCCTAGCGCATGGTCTGGAGTTATATTTGAGGAAACCACCAAATGGCGTGTTATAGCATTATAGGTGAAAAACTACACAAGACATGCAATATGCCATTAACTAATATATCAAACCTTAATTGAGATAATACATCTAGAAGGTAAAACTGGTTGTCAATGACACCAACATGTTTACACAATAAATTATGAAAGTAACTAATGGGAAGTAAACTTAAACAATGACATTGAGCTTCAGCCATGGCTTGATAAGATACAGGAGAATTTCACTACTTCCATGGCTAGTACGATTGTTGTCCAGTGGTCTGTTCTCAAAAACCACAACCACCGCATGTTTTGGTCTGTTCTCAAAGCAAACCTACCAAAGTGAACCATTCACAAAATGCAGACAACAGTTACAAAATAGCATATAACACCAGAGGATTCCACAAAATTACCCAAATCAGTACCATCTCATCTTATAAAAGAATATTGCCAATACTATGACCAAGTGCAACACCATGTATACAATACACACCACTTAGTTGCAACTTCCAAGACAATCCCTAGATCATATCATCACTCAAGTAAATAATTTGGAAAGTAGAAAAGAAGAATAAAAGACAACTCTTAGATACTAGCGCCAATCATTTCATACACCATTAGAAAAGCCACTCATGCAACATATATGTTGGGACAAAGTCACTAATTCTGAGTGGTATTTGCTTGAAGGAGGCCATCTCTAATCTGTGAAGCAATGTCTTTCACAGCACCTTGTCCGTGTGTGATGACAATGCGCCAATTTCTTTCATTGTGTCTAAATATTGAGTCACCAGAACCATGTCCATGACATCCTTTGACGTAGTCCCAGGTACATTCACAGAAAAAGCAAGCACACCGTCCCTCAGCCCAACTTCAATGGTCTGATGCTGGCATGTTTACCATGCTCAGTCTACCTTTGCATGTTTTATTTGTAGGATTTTTTTTGCTTCAGCCTTCTCGTTAGCCACCACCTTCATTCTTGCAGCTGTTCATCACATGTAAATGGTCAATGACAGGTTAATTAGTATTCAAGGAAAAAGAAGTCAAACGTACTCAGAGAGAGAGGAGAAACAATGTTCAATACAAAATGAACACTTACTAGCATTTATCTCACTCATAGTCCTCTTCACATGTTCATCAGGTTCAGTGTCCACAATAACCATTTGAACAATCTCAAATCAATAAGTTGACTTGGCCTATGCATGTAAAATTCAAAGATATTAAAAAGAAACAGATATACCTTGTAACTTGATTAATACTAAACTAGATTAGCAGACACAGAAATTCCTTTTCGAGTTCCTCTTCCACAGCTTTCGTGATCTAATTATTTTGTTCATAAACGAAATTCAGCACCAACTTAGGAACACTTGCTCTAATAACTAGAAGAATAGGGATATAAGCCTGTTAGTCTCTCCAAATGATATACAAATAGGTAAAATTGTCTCCAATGGAAACTATGACATAACAAGTATATTGATAGTGACTAAAAACTTTCCCCAACCTCAAAGACATTATTCTACAAAGCAAATTTCATAACTACTATCAGATTTTTTTTTTCCCACCACTATCCACCATTTGTCCTCATAATATTCACATCAGATACATTACCTCCATGGTCCTCTCCACATGAACATTATTGTTAATATAATCTCTTTTCCAAGTCCAAGAAAGCATATCATATACAGAGTTAATCACGATGCTTTAAGCAAATCATAAAGACATTAAAACCTTAAACGATTATCCTATATAATTGTTTCACTAAGAACAGAAATTTCAATTGTTTAAGCATAAACTTCAAAAAATCAATGTCAAGCTAGAAAAGAAGTCCATACTTCTCAGCTTAAACTTCAAAAGTCAATATCAAGTTAGAAAAGCCCAGACTTCTCAGAATTTATTTATTTTCCTAACAAATATGGACCCATAGGACCTCATTTAATAGTAAAGGACATGACTCTTTTAATTTCATTATTAAGACTAACATAGTGACTTTCAACTTCAAGGTCCAGTTACACATACATACCATCTAAGACATAGGATTGGATCTGTGCTCTGGTGTTGCTGAGTTTGTAGAAAGCATCAGCAGCATTGTCTGACATGGCCTGGTATTGAATAGAAGTAACAACAGTAACAAACACATTATCCTGAAAAAATATATAAATATATAGATCAGAAGCCACTAAAGGATCATGCTTTTAAGCATATTTAAAAAAAAATGATAGTGCTTAGCCTAAAATATTCTTGCGGTACTGCCTTTAACTCAAAAAATAAAAATAAAAAGTTCTAAATCAATTCTGCAGTCGCTCATGACTTGACAACAATTAAGCAAAACACATCTTCAGAAAAACATTTCTTGCAAATCAGTATGATACTAATTATTTCCAATCAGTTTTGGGTTCCCCTGCTTCAAACCCAGAAAAGAAAACACAACATTTATACAGAGACAAATTGATTGCTACAGAACAGAAAAATTATTGTAAATTGCAAATTTAAAATGTTACCTTTGTCTTCCCATAAAATTTCCAAGTATATGATTCTTTTTTTCTCACAATTACTAATTCAAAAAAAGCAAATCCATCTAAGACCCAATGATACTATTTGGCTATCATACAAAAAAATAGTTTACAAGCATTTTCCAGCTAAATTCCTAAGAAGAAAAAGAAATGAGAAATTAAGAAAAAAAAATATATGTAACAAACCTTTTGTATTTGTTTCACATCAAACATGTAGCTGCTGCACACACAATGAAAGGTGGCCAGCTAACTGCTGTCCCAAAACCCAAGGCCACGGCATCTGGGCTCAAGCACATCATCAAACTTCCCAGGAGCTGTTCTTTATTGTCAGTTTAACAATATTTGGCAAAAGAATAGTATTTCTCTTTTCTTTCTTTCTTTTTTTTTTTTTTTTTTTGGTTGAATTTTTTTGACAATTTAGACCTGAAAAAAAACCATAATCAAAAAGTGCCTTAAACAAATAGTTGGCTAATTAAAGGTGACTAACAATTTGAGGAAACCAAAACAGCAAAAATGAAACTTATCTCAATTGTTTAATTTTCTAAGCTTTCCCAAAAACTATTATGTTAGAATATATTGATAGACTCCTCTCGACATATAATAATGTAAAGAGGCACTGACTCTTTTAAAGTCTGTTTCTTACATTTTACCCAAGTTTCATTCAAGAATCATTATCCACAACCAATCATCAAATCCTAAGCCTTAAACTGTTGCTAAAACCCTTAGCTGAAAGGACTCCTGATATTAACAAAAATATCTTATAGAGAGAGAGTAGGAAGATTAAGGATCAAGAACAGACCCGCATAATGCCATCTCTGGACAATATTAGCGCATGTAACTACCCGGGACAAGCCTTTCTAAGCTCCTCCTTGATGAAATCAATTTTATCAAAATCCCTTAAGGTCTAAAATAGATTTTATTACCATTGCTGTCATCCAGAAGGACGGAAGCATCACAGTCTAGATCAAGAAAATCCCACAAAACATTGAGGCCAACAAATTAATACTTAAAACTAAATGGCAGGATTAAGTTGGAATAATGAATTGATACTCCCAATAATCAGAACATACATTTTTATCATCTGGTTGTGGAATGTCAGCTAGTGCTTTGAAATATGAATGAATGCTCTCCCTTTGTCCTGTTAAAGAGATACCAAGGGCCACCAACCTGTGATGTTAAGTATAGAAGTTTACATCAGAGCACTCCGATAAAAAGAGTTACTAAGAGCTGTTCTTTATGGTCAGTTTAATTGAATTTGGAATAAGTAAAGCATTTCATTTTTTCATTTTTTTATTATTTATTTTTTGATATTTTTGGCCTGAAAATTATAACCAAAAGTCCCTGAAACAACTAGTACAATTTTATGGAACAATTTATGGAAACAAAAACAGCAAAAATCACTAGGAACATATTTTCAATTCATTAGGTTTCAAAGCTTTCCCCACAATCAATATGTACTTTAGAAACTTATTGATAGAGTCCTCAACATATAAAAATGTAATGAAAATGCCAACGCTTTTAAAATCTGTTTCTTACATTTTCCCCAAGTTTCATTTAAGCATCATTATCCACAATCAATCATCAAATCCTAAACCTTAAGCTGTTGCTAAAAGCATTACCTGAAAGGACCCTTAATATTAACAAAGCCATATCTTAAAGAGAGAGAGAACATATGAAAAATTCAGGATAGAGAACAGACCAGCATGATTCCATCTCGGGTGGCAATAGAAACAATATTAGCACATGAAAGTACCCCCTGGCCAAGCCTTTTCAAGCTCCTCCTTGATGAAATCAACTTTATCAACACCTCTCAAGGTATGATTGCGGTATGGAATGATTTTTATAACCATTGATGTCATCCAAAGGGACCGAAGCATCACAGCCCTGATCAAGAAAATTGCAAATAAATGGCAAGAAATCACAACACCGAGATTAAATCAGAATAATGAATCGATACTCCCAAAAATCAGAACATACAATTTTCTGTCTTGTTTAATATTTTAATAAATAAAAAAACTTCATACGCATGCTAAGAATCACACTACACATAAGAATAGCAATGCAAAAATTCACAAAGCCAACATAATTCAGAATCAAAAGTCACTTCATGGGCCATATATTAGGCAACGTAAAACAAATAAAACACCCACATCAGAAATCAGAAAGCAACAAATGTACATAAACCCACCCTAATAGCGGAACTCGGCTTAATAATGAAACTCTACAAGAAACATGATTGAAATAAATAAGTATCTAATCGAAAAATATAGAGGAAATAAAAGGTAGCACTAGAGTAATTAACACCACCCTAAAAAAAAAAAAAAAAACCCACTCTTCATGCAATCCAAGCAACAGGATGTAATAATAATAATTGAAATATATATTAGAATATGACCTGATTATTTGATGCTGCAACTAAGCAGCGAAGTTGCCCCTTTAAAAGAAAAAGAGTATCTGAAACGGAACAAAGCAGAGGATTGGTAAAGAGGCGTTGATGAATTATCAGGTGCATGTAGACAATTCTAATCCCTAGTCTCAGCTTTATTTTATGGGTTAGGCCAATGACTAGGAATATTAAGGTCTTGTGGGTCACTTTTTGTTTTTTGGTGGAAATCTTGTGCGTGCAGTCGCGCGTGCACATTGAGTATCGTAAATATAAGAACTTTTGGAAACATCCTTTAGGAATACTGTATTGGTCTTAATTCCTGTAAGGTACACTCGTGCCAACATTGTGAAGTTGTGCTTTAAAATTCTAATTTTACAATTTAACTAAATCATTTTTTTTTTAAAAAAAATTAGAATTTCAGTTTATGTGGTAAAATGTGTGAAGTAAAGCGTGCATTAGAGTGTATATGACATTGTGATATCACTACTCAGGTCTAATTTGGTGTTATAAAATTCCAATTCATGCATACAGTGGTGGAGCTAATATCATACTTGGTTTCTTTTTGAGAAAAGAGTAGGAGGATGTAATTAATGACTAATTATTTACAATTTAATTCAATCAAATCTTTTCTTTTCTTTTTTTTTTTAGTTAAAGGCAAAAGGATAGTTCGCTTTGTGCTCACCGCATAGCTCTATTAGTATTAAAAATACTTTAAAATAAAAGATAAATATATATACGTATGTATTAATAGCTAAAGCTAAGAGAAAATTCAATTATATCTTAAATTGGAATTTAATTATAGTATAATTTTACGTCATGTGTCTCATTTAATATAAGATTTTAAATTTTTGTGCTAAGTGAGTTAATTTAGTGTAAAAATTAGATCTCAATTAGAGTTTAATTTTACACCACATATCCCATCTAATCTATAAAAAAAAAAACTAAATTTTTTATGTCAAGTGAGTTAATATAGTGTAGAGAATGAGGAGTTCAATATAAATAAACCTAGGTAATCTATATATATAACCAAATCTTAGAGAAAATTTAATTAGAATCAAAATTAGATTTTGCCTTTGTTAGTTTTCATATAAATTAAATTATTTAGATTTTTTCTGTTATTTTTTTTTATAAACTAATAAGTATATGTTTTATACTGTTTCTATTTAGATATTTTTTTTGTGAAGATCTTGGATGTAACAAGCTGTAATTGAGCTAAACGATCACATGCACCTATCTCCATTCAATTTAGGAGGAGAGGCATAGATACTATGATTTTTTTTTTTTTTTTTTGTGTTGTAGATACTATGTGTCAAATAGTGATTTTAAAAATTATATACATAACAACAATGTAATTAAAAACTTGGAGTAACCAATATCATTAAAATTGTAAAGAAAAATCATTTTAGTACCTCCAAATGTACTAGTTGAACTAATGTCATCAGGGGCGTAGCTATGTGTAAGGGTGGGGGGGCCATGATTTGACCATTTTTTTTTTTTTTTAGAAACATAACATTTATTTTCACAATTCTATTTAGTAGAATTTCATAGATAATAATAGTGAATTGATATTGTATACGTAGTGTCAAATAGTGATTTTAAAAATTATATACATAACAACAATGTAATTAAAAACTTGGAGTAACCAATATCATTAAAATTGCAAAGAAAAATCATTTTAGTACCTCCAAATGTACTAGTTGAACTAATGTCATAGATATTTAATAACCCAAACTAACATCAATATCACCACTACAATTCATTATTCATGTGCATAATCACAAGTTACATACTAATTAGAATAATAATAGATGATTATTTCTTTTTCTTTTCTTTTTTTTTCTTTCTTTTCTTTTGTAATGGAAAAAAAATTTCATAACTGTCTAGTTTAGTAGAGCCATAAACTTACATTCTTTTGAGAGTATCCAAAAAACAGAACTCAGATTCAATTTTGAAGATATTTTCCATTCATTTTGCTAAGGAAACTATATATATGCCAATAAAATTCTTTGTGTATTCCAGTTGTATTCTCATCCCTTGTCAATGACACATTTCTAAAGCCTTTTTATTAGTCAAATCTAGATTAGCTATTGACAAAAATTTAATTGTTGTCACTTTTATTTTGCTTCATGCTAAATCACAAGAGCTACTTATTAGATTACTCCATCTTTTATATCTAATTAGCATGAAATGCCAATTCTATAACCAGCATATAATCTTTTTTAGACCGTATCAAAATTGTTCAACGCTTGATGCATTTGGCCTATTTGTACATTTTATGCAAGATATGGTGGGACGAGCAAAATCTGTCCCATCCATTTACCTATTTGTAATGGAAAAAACTTGCATAGAATAGAACACACAGAATTGATCAAACAAGGTCGAGATTGTCAAAGTAACAGCTAAGAAAAGTTTAATTATTGGATTTATCTCCTAAAATTAGTATGAGAGAATATAAACATATATATTACCACTATTTTTTTAAGTCTTTGATTAGCTAGATTCCTTCAATCTTGAAAACGTGTGGTACAAAGATATAAAATCGTGAAAAATGTTTCACCATGTCTCCTGTAATAACTAATTAAAGAGTTACTAAATCGTGAAAAATGTTTCACCATGTCTCCAGCTAAGTGACTCAAGATTATTTCACATTAAATTAAAGAGTTTTGTCATGTGACTCACTCATTATTAAGATAGTTAATTTACTCATGATTTACTAATTATTAAAACTTTTTTTTATATATATACAAGATATAATTTCTACACTAACATAATCTAAGTGTATATGTGTATGAATCTCTCTCTTGGAAACTTGAACCCCGGCCATTGCCCCCCATACTCTAACAACCTTTATACTTGTAGAGTGACCACTGCACAAAGGGTTTATGATGATTAAAACAGTTTCGATAGTATTAGTAAAATGTTTTTTTTTACATAAAATTTTAATTTATTGCACAAAAAATCTACTGGTATACATAAAATTTAACAATACTATAGGAGAGAGAGAGAGAGAGAGAGAGAGAGAGAGTATTTAGGGGATAAGAAAACAAATATGCAAGATAATCAATAAATAGGATATTGTACATTAAATAATTTAAATGAATATGTACATTTTATGCAAGATACGGTGGGACTAGTAAAATCTGTCCCATCCATTTACCTATTTGCAATGGAAAAAATTTGCATAGAACAGAACACACAAAACTGATCAAACCAAGTCAAGATTGTCAAACTAATAGCTAAGAAAAGTTTAATTATTGGCTTTATCTCTTAAAATTAGTATGAGAGAGAGAATATATATATTTCTTTATTTATCACCACTATTTTTTAAGTCTTTGATCAGCCAGATTCCTTCAATCTTGAAAACATGTGGTACGAAGATATAAAATCGTGAAAAACGTTTCACCATGTCTCTAGCCGAGTGACTCAAGATTATTGCACATTAAATTAAAGAGTTTTTGCCATGAGACTCACTACTTATTAAGATAGTTAATTTACTCATGAGTTACTAATTATTAAAACTGTTTCGATAGAATTAGTAAAATGTTTTCTTTCTTTTACATAAAATTTTAATTTATGGCACAAAAATTCTACTGGTATACATAAAATTAAATAATACTATGGTGGAGAGAGAGAGAGAGAGAGAGAGTGTGTGTATAGGGGATAAGAAAACAAATATGCAAGATAATCATTAAATAGGATATTATACATTAAATAATTTAAATGAATATGTACATTTTATGCAAGATACAGTGGACGAGCAAAATTTGTCCCATCCATTTACCTATTTGTAATGGAAAAAATTTGCATAGAATAGAACACGCAAAATTGATCAAACATAAGGTTGAGATTGTCAAACGAACAACTAAGAAAAGTTTAATTATTGGCTTTATCTCTTAAAATTAGTATGAGAGAATATATATATATATATATATATATATATATTTATCACCACTGTTTTTTAAGTCTTTGGTCAGCCAGATTCCTTCAATCTTGAAAACATGTGGTACAAAGATATAAAATTGTAAAAAACATTTCACCATGTCTCTTGTAATAACTGGTTGGAATTCTGAAGACTTGGAAAGTTAAGTGTTGTAGTCTTTGATCAGCCAGATTCCTTCAATCTTTGAAACGTGTGGTACAAAGATATAAAATTGTGAAAAAAATTTCACCACGTCTCTTGTAATAATTTGTTTCAAATTGCAAAGTTGCAAGCTAAAAATGTAGGAATCACGTTATCTGAGTCCCTGTATTGACCCAACAATCATGTTATCAATTTATCATGTTCACGTGGCAATCATGTTATCATGTGGCAATCCTGTTATACGGATCTCTATTAATTTTCTTTTTACTCAAATATTTTTTTTTTAAGAAACTCATTTATAATTACATATATACTCAAATTTACTCATTAGTATCCTATACAAGGATCAATGATAAAGAAAGTCGAACAAAAATTATGAAATCATGAAAAATAGTCACAAAAGTATACACAACATATATAGTTAGAGACTATATCAATCAAGTAGTCATTAGAGACATCAATGGGTTTACACATTTATAAAAGACTAAGAGCATTCGCATCCGAGTATCTAAAAAAATACACATTTTACATTTTAAAATCATACTTTATCTATTTTACCATGCTATTTTACAACTCACTTACATCACTGTTTTAATTTTTATATTTTTGATGAACAAAAAGGGGGGCGGGGGCGACCATTTTGACTCAACCCCCTAGATGTGGCCATAGGGGCACCCCCTGTTAAAGAATGTTGGATTGAGTCATAACTACTGTGATCCAGGGTGACCACAAACCTCACCTTAGCACCACGAGAGAGCTAGTAGCCAGGAGCTAGCTGCAAGAGGATTGCCACACTCCTCCCCAAGTAATCTCTGTTTTCATATTTACATATAACACATTAAAAATAATAAATTACTCCATAAAATAATAATAAACCATTTTACGAAATTTTTGATATCACTTTTATAGAAAATAAAAAATGCTGTCAAAATATTAATTATTTTCTTTATTTTTCAATAAAAAAAATTCTAAAATAGTGCATTAAAAATACCCTTAGATCATCCATTAACGCGTTCCACATTTTCTAATAAAATTTCCGTTACTTATCTAAAAAACAAAAACCTTTAAAGCGTGTATATAAAAGTGAAAAGTGTTCCCTAAACAAAAGTGAAGTCTTTTATAGTTTCCTATTTTACATTTTCAAAGAATATGCTGGCAGTGATGCACTGAGGAAACAAGAACAAGTAGTGGTCTTGTTAACAAGAGATATGAGAAAAGTTGAGGCCAAGCCTCACGACTCGTGGCACAGAACTTATTAAAGATATTGTCGGCTTGCATGGAGCGTGTGGTGTGAGTATTGAGCATTGCTTGTAAAGACTAAAGATTAGAGAGAACTCACACGAAAGAACAACTTACTTTCCTGTCAAAAATTGAAAATGACGCACATTCATCAAATTTGATTTGTGGAAAGAAAAGTTGATGCGGAACATCCTTAGTCCAAAGTAGCAGCTAAAGAAATGTTTAATTAGTAACTCTGCCTTTATCTCTTAAAATTTGTATGGGAAAAAATAACATCACTGCTCGTTTTAGTCATTGATCTGCCAGATTCTTTCATCGTTAGAAGACTTACAAAGACTTGGATAGTTATATTTTTCTGCAGGGTCCATCTATTATTACCTACCTGAATTTTGGACTATAGAATTATTTGTTCAGCTTGCTGAGTCGTTAGAGATTGAACGTGTATTAAGCAATCATTTAATGCGTGGCAATCATATTGTCTAGGTGTTTGAATTAACCAAGCTAAAAATGGTATTATCAGAGACTGTTTAATGTCATCTTTTTTTTTTCTCAAATAATTTTTATTTTTAACAAAAGCAAAATTGATAATTACACGAAGAAAATTTTAATAAAAAAAATTATAAATTACAAATTATATCCTTTAATTTTATTTCATTTTGTTTCTTTAATTCTAATATTTTTTTTATTTCATTTTTTTCTGCAATTTAGTCATTTCATTAGTTCTGTGTCCAATTTTTACTTTATTTATTTATTTATATTTTTCACTTACCAAAACAATGTTGTTTTAATGGACTTGACAAATGGTGATTGGATGCCAAGAGTCTTACAGTTCAATTGGTTGACACTTTCTGGTATTTTTTAGACATCCAAAATTTAAATCCCCTCACCTGAGTGACTATCTTTTGCTTATGCTAAGTAGATATATTAATTATTACCAAAATATTAAGTTTCTTGTTAATAGTTAAGATGTTTATTCCATGTAAAACTCTATTACCTAAGCTTTAATAAATTTAATATTCTATTACATCTATAGTTCATTTTTTAGAAGTTAAAAAAAATTAATATTTATTTTTTGATCATCTATTATAATCATTAGTGACATTAGTGGGTCTGTACATATATAAACTTACTTTATCTATTTTACCATACCATTTTATAACTTACCCATATCCCAGATTTTATATTTACATACAACACATTAAAATAATAAAAATTACTCCAACAAATAATAATAAACTATTTCATGAAAGTTTTGAAACTACTTATGAGAAATAGAAAATGCTATCAAAATATTAGTTGTGTTCTTTTTTTTTTTTCTCATACAAATTTTCTTAAAATAATACACTAAAAAATATCCATAAAGCATCCATTTACTTTTTCCTAATAAGATTTCCATTACTTATCGGCAAAATAAAAAATAAAAAGCTTTAAAGTGTGTATATAAAGTGAAAAGTGTTCCCTCTTAAAAAAAAAAAAAGTGAAAAGTGTTGAAGTAAAGTCTTACAGAATCAATTGATATAGCACTTTCACTGTGACGGAATGGTGGAGTTAATACAACAAAGTCTAGCCATAGTGACATGTACAATGTCTTTAAAATATTGCATATAGAATAGGGAAAAATATATATATATATATATATATATATATATATATATTTGCGGCTTACAATGGGCCATGGCTAATCTTTTGAATATCCATAAATGACCCAAATTTTTAGGATTAAGGTTTGGTCGCTGTTAAAATATTTTCTCCTAAAAGAAGATGAATTCTTTTTGATATTAGTGTTTTTATTTGCCAAGAGTGTTATAACTTGGTGGCATACAATGCTCTTTTTCATTATAGAAACCAGGATTTAAATCTCACCTCTCCTATATTTGTGACTATCGAATTATTAAGAAAAGAAGCTTCTTTATTTGTGTACACTCCATCACTTAGGTTCTTAGATGAAAATAACTCAATTGACACTTCCACTTCACATAATACTTGGATGGAAGCTGAGGTTGTGAGATCTTGCTATTCTGTTGAAAAATGAAGGTTGGCTAATATTGTATAGATATTGCTAATATATAGCAATGGAAGAGCATTTTGATCAAGTTTAATGATTCCAAAAGATATATAAGCATGATAGCTGTATACTCACTCAGCTCTCATAAAGCGAGCAACATGCTTGGTTGTGCTAAATTATTTATTATTTATTATTTTTTTGGAAATATGGTAGTGTAAATGTAACTTAGATATAGTTGCGGTAACTTACCGCTTGAATAGATTTTATCGACTATTGCCATGTGAAGAAATTTGGTTTTGTTTTGTTGAAGGACTAATAACATGTAAAATATTTATTATTTTTTTGGAAATATGGTAGTGTAAGTGTAACTTATATATAGTTGCGGTAACTTACCGCTTGAATAGATTTTATCGACTATTGCCACGTGAAGAAATTTGGTTTTGTTTTGTTGAAGGACTAATAACATGTAAAATATTAATGTATTGGTATAATTGTTATTTACTTTCTAGGAACTCTTGTAAAATATTTTCAGAATCATTATAATAACTAGCTTAATCGTAACTTTGTGCATGTGTATGGATACACTTAAAGATATACAATAAGATGTATAATATAATTTTTATTTGTATAATTTAAATATTATTGATAGTCATTTTTATATTTTGTTAAATCTTTAAAAAAAATTTGTAAAAATATTATTAGGTATAAAATATAAATTGTCCATATTTTTTTTAAAACAATTATTGTGAAGCACTTTTTTTTTATGATTAATTATTTTAGACTTTTTGATTTTTGTACTTAATAACCCACTTGGATGAATATTTATGACGTAGTCTACATTTTATTTTAAAATTAAGAAATAAAACTCTCTAAGAATAAATAATTTAGAACACATGGCGCAAAATTGGAACTTTAAATTAGAATTCTAATTTTAATTTCTCTCAACTTCACCTATTATTATATATATAGATTTATTTTCAAAGTACTAGCTTTGAATTTTATTTTGACTTTCCTCTATTTTCTTAAATTATTAACTAATGCATATTTATTAGCTACTCTTCAAAAGTTGCTTTGTGTTGCTTGGAACCTATAAGATGGAGCCATGGAGGCAGCCTGAAATTCATACTTGTTAGCATCTTGTGGTTTTTTGTTAGACGTTTGATCAAATAATGTATATAAAAGAAGAAGTTAGATGAAACAAATGCATGTCTTTCCCATTTTCCAGGATCCTTGCCTAATTTACTTGGGAAAAAGCAAGGTGAGTTTAGCGTTGTTGTAAATTAAGAGAAAACTTAGTGTTGTTCTAACATAATATTTTTTATTTTA
This sequence comes from Castanopsis chinensis, assembly GCA_032878915.1. Classification (NCBI taxonomy): domain Eukaryota; kingdom Viridiplantae; phylum Streptophyta; class Magnoliopsida; order Fagales; family Fagaceae; genus Castanopsis; species Castanopsis chinensis. The sequence continues at coordinate 10,238,973 of JAVQMG010000087.1, read as the reverse complement.
TAAATTCAAGAGGCATTTAGGGCTCAGAGCTATCAACTTGAATAACAAGATCATAAACCAGTTGGTAGGCAAGCAGACCTAACCAATGATCCAATGCAGATTTATGGTAGAAGCTCCACTATTTTGCATTAGAACATGCACATGATTCTCTGCAAAGTTATGGTGATGGTTTACATTTTTCTCCATAACTCATTGGCTGATAGAATTATATCTCCAAAGTGAAGTAAACTGACTCAAGTTTTGTGGTATGTTGGAAAATGTACATAGTATCTTTTTTGAAGCATCTTATTGCATTATGGATGAGTATTCTTTCCTCTGTGAACCTATAATGAATGCTGTTTTGTTTTTGAAGAGTGGCCTCATGCAATTGGCAAGAGATGAGGAAGCATATAAGCACAAGAAGTAAACTAAAGAGGCAATAGAAGAGGTGATTTAATTGTGCTTGTGCTCACTGTACTGATGAGAACACATTGCTTCTGGCAGTGAATAAAATATAGCCCTCCTTCATTGTTTGCATTCAAAACAAAAACCTGGTGGTACATGCATGATCATTCATTTTCCCTTATTTATTAGATTAAAGTAATATAGTCATGGTATTTTATAAAGTTGAATTTGAATAATAAATTGGAGATTTCCTTTTTATTTCCTCTATTCTTCAACTAATTTTTCAACTAGAACAAGCTCTGTTTCTCTCTCTCTCTCTCTCTCTCTCTCTCTCTTCCTTTGAATAAAACCTCCATGGCCAATCAATTACCTCCTTGAAATAATCTTCGTCCTTCGTTGTTGCCATTACCGGTGGCTTTACTGATTTTGTTGGTAGATGGTCCATCCTCTATTCATCGTGATTTACTGATTTCGATTGAAAATTTGCTGATTTTGTTTTGAAGGTATACTGATTTTATTGATTTGGTAGATGGGTTTACTGATTTTATAGATTTTGGTGGATGGGTTTGACAGTGAATTCAGTGTTCAAAGGCCTGGGTTTTCAACGGCAAGGGGATGCTTGGTGGTGTGAGTGTGCGTTGGCGTTACGTATCATTATTTACGTGTGGCTGCGAAATAGGATGGGGAAGAGAGGAAAATAAATAATATGTAGGTGTATGCTTGTGTAATTGTATAGAGTGTAATGTGATGTGAACGCTTCCCCAATTGAAATTAATACATTATGAGCTCCCCAAATATTAGTTAGCTTTCCGTAACATTCCAAACATTGGAATTCTATATTTCTAAAGAACTCAGTAGCCATAAAATATTTCTACTCTATGCCATTGCCATTATAGATATACTCAAATTAGTACATGCAAGAAATCTATAAGTAACTGCATTCTGCATCTACCATGTTTGTTTGTTTTTTTTTCCCTTAAATCTCTTTTCTTTTTTTTTTTTCCAGAAAAAATACTAACAAGTAGAAATCAATCATATCCAAAAGAAATAAAAAAAAATTCAAATTCCACATTGAAATTTCAAACCCACGTTCAGCTTCTATAAGAAAAAAGACCCACGTTCAACTTTTCCCTAAAAAATTCTCAAAAAAAAAACTTTTCCCTAAAAAAAAAAACCCACTTTCAAATTTATCCCAAAAAAAAACCCTACTTTCAAATATTTAACAAAACTTTCAAATAACTACGGCTAATCACCACCAAAAAAAAATTCTAGAGTTTTGATGAGTATTATGCATTTGTTATGCATTTAACTCCAAGCATTACTCCACGTTTTCACTTTTTTTTCTTCAGTTTTTTTTTTTCTTCCTTTATTAAGGCTTAACTTTTTTTTTTTTTACTTTGCATAAAAAAAAACTTAACTTTTTTTTTTTAAAATTTTTCCTATAACCGGTTTCCCTTAATCTCAGCTCACGTTTGTTTGTTTGTTTTTTTTTTCCTTTTTTTTTTGAAGAAAAAGATATACTAAAAGTAGAAATCAATCATATCCAAAAGAAATCCAAAAATTTTCAAATTCCACATTGAAACCCACGTTCAACTTCTATCAAAAAAAAAAAAAAAACCCCTCCAAAACAGTAGGTCTCACGTGATTAGACCAAAAGCAACAGAACCTCTCTCTCTCTCTCTCTCTCTCTCTCTCTCTCTCTCTCTCTCTCTCTCTCTCTCTCTCTCTCTCTCTCTCTCTCTCTCTCTCTCTCATGCCTCTAGGATGGATCCATATCCCGTGCAATACTTAGGATATAGCACTGTGTACAATACCTAAAATCTCAGCCATTGATTTAATCATCTTTAAAAAAAAATCACGTGTGAAGAGGAATATTTTACTATTGAATATGTTGCTAGGTATTATGTTTTTTTTATTACACAAAGTAATATAATTTAAATTAAAAAAAAAAAGGAATAGATGATGATTTTTACTGTTTTTTGTTTTTTACTTGTATTGTGTTGTTGTTGTTGTTATTTTTATTTTTATTTTTTATGTAGTAATATAATTTAAATAAAAAAAATTAGATGAAGAGTTTGAATTGTAATCAAATTAGAATTTTTTATCAACTCATAAATTATAATAATAAAATGATAAGATTAAGAGTTTGGATTATAATCAAATTAAGATTTTTATCAATTTAAAAATTATAGGAGAAGAAGATAAGTACAAAAAAATTATATTTATATTTTTAAAATTCTAAAAACATTTATGCAATTTAGTGAAGCCACTTGGCGCGACCATGACTTTTAAGCCCAACTTTTATTATATAGTATATGATTTATATATATATATATACACGCTAGATAGTTTTTGTTATTTTATGGGGCCGGGGTATATATTACATAAGTACCTATACTATCTTTCCTAGCTTTACCTCCCATTATTCATTAACATGCATATTGGATTTGGAGAAATGCCTAACTTATAACCGTAGGTCTGATGTACCTATAGAACACGCAAGCTGTGACACCATACTGCTGTTGCATACATCATATCGATGCACAAACAAAATACCTCCTATAATAGAAGTGGAACTTCGTACGTAAGTTGATACTATAGCCCCCAAATTTCTTAAACTTTTAGATTTCCCAATATATATATATATAATTTAATTACAAGTTTTAGCAAAATATATGGACGGTCTCTAATAATGTTATCTATTACACGTTACTTATAATCTCTTGATAATGTTCAACTATAAATAAATTCTTTCATAAATTGGACATATGGAATGATCATGGCTCTCACCGACCACAAAAAAAAAAAGAAGGCAAACCCAAAAGCACATGGAATGACTATATAAGTCTGTTTAGATAGAACTTATTGCTGAAAACAAAAAACTAAAAACACTGTAGTAAAATAATTTTTAAATGTGTGAATAGTATTGTGGGACCTATTTTTAGTAAAAAATTTTGAAAAAGTGCATGAACAGTGTGTGCACACTGCGCGTTTTCCCCCACCGCAGCAAAAACAAAAAACTGTCGCATATCACATAAAAAAACAAAATAATAAATAAATAAATAAATGATATATATAATTTTTATTTTGAAATTTTAATTTATAAGTGGATAAAGCAATTTAAAACTAAACAGGAGAGTGGTCCCGTTTTTTATGCAATGTTTTAGTGGGAGTTAAAGTTGCATTTTTACCGGATTGACTTTAGTTTTGTCTCTACTTAAATATAGAATTGTAGTGACATTTTTGAACTAAAAAATTTAGAATTCAAATAGGAAAAACCCCTTAAATAGTAGTCTAGATATTAATATTAATTAGAATCCAACTGTATTCCACGGACAATATGTGAACATTTTGCAAATTATGAAAAAGCATTAATTAACCAAAGTTGTTGAACACGTGCGAAACCTAAACACCCACTTCACTTAGAGAAATCCTAATTAAGCACCCATTTTTCTGTCTAATTAATTGAGCAGGTTCTAAAGTATGCTTAACTTTCTTTCCTTAATTAGCAATACTCTCCAAGTGCCCCTCTCTCTTCCTCTCTTACCAATCTCCTATATCTTTCTCTTGTTTCAAATAATATCTCACAGTGAGCAATTTGGTGTGTATCTTATCTTTCTCATGCTTTCTTCCTTATTTATTTATTTTTATTTTTTGAAATGCAAAACGATAGAATTTTATTGACAAAAACCGACATAGAAAATGAAAAAAACTGGACCCCAAAACCGTAGGGCTTAGCTGGGAATCCAGGCTAATATCACAAAACAATACAATACCCAAAGAATCTAATCAATCCCTGTTCTTCTTAGCTTCCATCAAATCAATCACTGGTATTCGGAGAGATACCACGCGATTAGACCAAACGCAACACAACTTCTCTCTCTCTCTCTCTCTCTCTCTCTCATGCCTCTAGCTAGGACGTCTTTTCTCTTCTATCATTCATGCCTAGAAAAAGCTTCTCTCTCACGCAGAAGAGTCCTCTTCAAACTCTTCTCTCTCCCTCTTTCACAACAGATTCATTTGTACTCTTCCTCATAAATTGTTTAGATCCATATTTACTCCTCTATCCACCAACGGCCTATTCTCATAAATGCTTCTGATTCAAATCCTACTTCAGATCTCTTAACAAATGCTTCCCAGCTTTCTCATAAATTCTTTAAGTCAGATACAACAGCATTAATCTCACACACCCTCCCTCCCAACGGCCTATTATGCATGTCCTTCTACCCCAAAATCAAAGCCCTTATTCAAACTGAGATTGGTTGGACCTACATATGGAGCCTGCAGACACTGACACTGCTTCTTCGTCCTCCTCCAACAACTCTCCTGCACCTGAGGTAAGTGTTTAATGTTTCCGTTAAATTCAAAAATGGTATGTTTACAGGTACCGAAATTTGTTCTTGGTTGATGTTGGACACGTTTTCCACCATGCCCTTCTATCTAACTGTTCATATACGTATAATTTCTGAAATGGGCTTTCTGAAGCTAATAAAGGTCTAAACTGGTTACTTGATTCCTTGCAATTAATTTTTAATTGTGATTCTAGATTTGGTTTTTTTTCCCATACTGTATGCAAAAGAATGTCTTCAAATTATACCTGTAATAACTGCTTTGTGTTAATCTTCCCTCTGTGTTGTGTTGCTCTGGATGTGTCACTTCCTTTTTTACATAACTCTACAACTTGTTTGGTACAGTTTTCTGTTCTAGCACATACAGAAGCACTAGTTCCCGAAACCTTCTCAGTGGCAAAGGCCACGGAAATTCTGGAGTCTATGTCTGATCTTGATAATAATACCATGTTCAAGTTCCTTGATAAATTAATAGAAAAGCCCGAATGGACGCAAGTTTTTATCACCTTGAATCCGGAAAGACGACGGGGCTGGATCGAGTACCTGACTAGTTTACCCTAGGGGGAGTTGGTGAAGGAAGGGGAGGAAGTGAAGGGAAAGATTTTTGGACATATTGCTTACTAACTGTTAGGCCTGGGGTAACAAGGATTAATGCTGAGGTAACAAGTATGGAGATATATTTATTACTTTTTTTTTAATAAGAATTAATGCTGGGTTCTACTAATTGCTTTCTGGATTGATGAATTGGTTTGTGTAAACTAGGTGTCAGGCACATTATTTACATGGGCCGACTTGCAAGCGAAATTAAAAAGCGAGTTGCTAAATAACTTGGGCAACTTTATTCATCGAGTTTTGAGTTTCATTGATAAACCTCCAGGTTGGTTGGCTGTTTTTTTCATCAGAATCGTGTAGTTGATGGATGATATTCAAACACTTTTCAAATTAGTGCCATGCTATGTTTTTTCATAAATTTGTAAATGGGTTTTGTGTTGTTTGATGATATTCAAACACTTTTCAACTTCAAGTTCATTTTTTTCATCGAATTGTAAGTGGATTTTCTGTTGTTGATGATATTCAAACACCTTTCATGGCAGAAGTTAATTTTTTCAAATCAAAATCATGAGTTGGTTTTTGTGTGTAAGTGCAGTTGATGTCCCGGGAGGAATCAGCAAAATGGTTTGAAGAGGTTGTCCCGGCGTTGGCTGATTTGCTCCTACGCTTTCCTTCGTTGTTACAAACTCACTATCAAACTGCATATATTGCTCTTCTCAATGGGGTCAACACTGGTCTTCGTTTATTGCGTTCGCAAGAACCTGGCATTGTGCTTCTCAGCCAGGTATCCGTATTATTTTAGCTTACCAGATGATCATAGAATAGAAGAACCCAAAGCTCATGCAACCCATATATTTACTAGACGGGTGCCGATTCTTGTAATTAATAAGTTGTTGTAATTACTGTATATAAGAATTGTTTGTTTTCATTACAGGGTAACTTGAATGAAACTGAAAGAAGGTTGTGGTAAGAGTCAGTAACATTTGCAGTTGAGAGAGAGAGAGAGAATGGAATGTGATATGAATGTCTGCGGCTGCATAATGATTCTTATGTTTTCTTATCTCTTATATGATAGAGACCAATGAATGCCTGTGTGTATAAATATTTCACACGTATATTTTAGTCTTGACACAGGAGAACTTAGCTGATTAATTGTATTTTGCTAATTGAATATTATATAAATTCAACCATTTTATGTTACTATTTTCTCTTTATGATAGATTTATGAAATTTATGCCTATTTTGCTAATGGATTGTTTTATTTAACATAACGTATGCCCTTAGGGTATATAGTAGTAGAATTGTAATAGAAATTTTTTTGAGAAAATTATAAAAAAAAAAAATCCCAAATGGTGAAGTATGTAAAAGGGCAAAATGAGTCAAACAGGAGTAATCAGCTAGACCAATAAATAAAAAAACAGGAAAAAAATATTGAATAGATAAATACTGGTGGTGCGATGGAGGTGGTGGCTGCAAGGAGAACTCGGCCACGACTAGGATTGATAAAACCGGAAACGAAAGAAAGACAAATTTTAAGAGAAGAAAAGGGACTAGGATTGATAAAACAGGAAACGAAAGAAAGACAAGTTTTAAGAAAAGAAAAGGGACACACAGGCATGAACCATCAGTGGTGGCAAAAGAAAGTTAACCATCAACTTAAAAATGGGGTTAAAATAGTAAATTGGCAAATGAAAGTTTTTGTTTTTTTTACTGTCAAAAATACCCCTACCTTAAACTTAAAAATTGGATTAAAATAGTAAATTGACAAAAATAATAAATTTTTACTTCTATATTGAAATGTCTTTCTACTTCTAATGAACTTCTACTTTTACGTTAATTCAAATTTCTACTTCTACTCATTAACTTCCAACAAAATAGAATCATCTTTTTAATCTATACTACTATTTAAGGGGCTGCACCCGTTTAGACCGGATTTTGTTTTCCAAAAAATACCCATGCAATCTAAATTTAAGTAGATATAAAGTTGGAGAATAACATAGTAAAAATACATCTTTAATTCTCACCTATAACCTTGCCTACAAAATAGATAATATTTAATTCTCATGTTTAACTCTAAGCATTAATCACACCGGGAGAGGGGATAAGAATTTTTTAAAAGAAACTTACAGTGTTAAAAATTCTAAAAAAAAAAAAAAAAAACTCCTGCTCCACGTTTTCACTTTTCTTTCTCTAGTTTTTTTTTCTTCCTTTATCAAGACTGATTTTTTTTTCTTTGCATAAAAAAAATATATTTTTTTTCAATAATTGGTTTCCCTCAATCTCATCTCACGTTTTTTTTTCCTTAAATTTCTTTTTTTTTTTTCGGAAAAAAAAAAAACTAACAAGTAGAAATCAATCATTTCCAAAAGAAAAACAAAAAAAAATTCAAATACCACATTGAAATTTCAAACTCACGTTCAACTTCTAAAAAAAAAAAAACCCAAGTTCAACTTTTCCCTAAAAAAAACCCACTTCCAAATTTATCAAAAAAAAAAAAAACCCTACTTTCAAATATTTAACAAAACTTTCAAATAACTACGGCTAATAAAAAATAAAAAAAAATCTAAAGTTTTGATGAGTATTATGCATTTGTGATGGGTATTATGCATTTAACTCCAAGCATTACTCTACATTTTCACTTTTTTTTCTTCGGTTTTTTTTTTCTTCCTTTATCAAGGCTTAATTTTTTTTTTTTACTTTGCATAAAAAAAAAAAAACTCAACTTAAAAATTTTTTTTTTCAATAACCGGTTTCCCTTAATCTCATCTCACGTTTATGTTTGTTTGTTTTTTTTTTTTTTTTCCTTAAATCTCTTTTGTTTTTGAAGAAAAAAAAATACTAAAAAGTAGAAATCAATCATATCCAAAAGAAATCCAAAAAATTTCAAATTCCACATTGAAACCCACGTTCAACTTCTATCCAAAAAAAAAAAAAAACCACGATCAAAACGGTAGGTCTCACATGATTAGACCAAACACAACAAAACTTCTCTCTCTCTCTCTCTCTCTCTCTCTCTCTCGGACGAATCCATATCCCGTGCAATACCTAAAATCTCAGCTATTGATTTAATCATCTTTAAAAAAAAGTCACGTGTGAAGAGGAATATTTTACAATTGAATACGTTGCAGGGTATTATGTTTTTTTTTGTATTACACAAAGTAATATAATTTAAATTAAAAAAAAAAGGAATAGATGATGATTATTGCTGTTTTTTGTTTTTTACTTGTATTGTGGTGTTGTTGTGGTTGTTGTTGTTTTAATTTTAATTTTAATTTGTTATGTAGTAATATAATTTAAATAAAAAAAATATTAGATGAAGCGTTTGAATTGTAATCAAATTAAAATTTTTTATCAACTCATAAATTATAATAATAAAAGGATAAGATTAAGAGTTTGGATTATAATCAAATTAAAATTTTTATCAATTTAAAAATTATAGGAGAAGAAGATAAGTACAAAAAAATTATATTTATATTTTTAAAATTCTAAAAACATTTCTGCAATTTAGTGAAGCCACTTGGCTCGACCACGACTTTTAAGCCTAACTTTTATTATATAGTATATGTAGTACCAATGGGCCCAAAACGAGCACAGTGGGCCGGCCCAAAAGCACTCACCACAAGATAAGCCCAGCCCCACATCTCAAAGAGGTCCGAGGACGTAATTAGTCCAACCTACGAAGTCGCTTGGCGAAGAAGAGAGTCATGCATAACCAAAACACCAAGGAATACGACGTCCGAGGACAACCTAGTCCTCGGCAATGTGCCGCCGAGGACAGCATGAGCAATCTGATAATTCAACGGTAACTGTGCAGGAGACTCCTGATGCAGAAATTGAGCAGACATAGGTAAAGAATGAAGGGAAATGGCAGACAAATATCAAGGGAAACGCTGCTACCACCGCATTAAAGGCTCTACACCTACCTCTCTGGCCGCATTAATGAAGAAGTGACGCTTGAACACTAAAATTCAACCTAACGCTTACCGCCAGAGACTTTAGGAAAAAGGATGGATGGGACAAGTATCCAAAGGGAAGATTTGGCCTATACGTGGAAGCCAGGGGAAGAAGATGGAGGCCTATAAAAGGAAAGGAAGGAAGAAAGAGAAGGGGATCTTTTGGGGGAGAAAAAAGAGAACGAGAGAAAGAGAAAGAGAAAGTGCATGTAAGAAAACATCACTATTTGTCCTCGGCATCAACGTGTAAACATTATCCCATTCATATATGAAATATAATCTTGTATTCTGCATCTGGGTTCAACTCTAAAGTTATTTATCGCTCAACACCTTAGATTAGAAGCTCATTCTCTATAAATTTATTGTTTAGGGCTCCTTGGGCTAGTTCATCGGTTCGACCTTGAGCTGGTTTGATTTGTGCCCTTACAGTATATGGTTTATATATATATATATATATATATATATACACGCTAGATAGTTTTTGTTATTTTATGGGGCCGGGGTATACATAAATTATAATAATAAAAGGATAAGATTAAGAGTTTGGATTATAACCAAATTAAAATTTTTATCAATTTAAAAATTATAGGAGAAGAAGATAAGTACAAAAAAATGATATTTATATTTTTAAAATTCTAAAAACGTTTTTGCAATTTAGTGAATCCACTTGGCTCGACCATGGCTTTTAAGCCTAACTTTTATTATATAGTATATAATTTATATATATATATATATATATATATATGTACACGCTAGATAGTTTTTGTTATTTTATGGGGCCGGGGTATATATTACATAAGTACCTATCCTATCTTTCCTAGCTATACCTCTCATTATTAATTAACATGCATATTGGATTTAGAGAAATGCCTAACTTATTACCGTAGGTCTCATGTACCTATAGAACAAGCAAGCTGTGACACAATACTACCGTTACATACAACATATCGATACACAAACAAAATACCTCCTATAATAGAAGTGAAACTACGTACGTTAGTTGGTACTATAGCCCCCAAATTTCTTAAACTTTTAGATTTCCCAATAAATATATATATATATATATATAATTTAATTATAAGTTTTAGCAAAATATATGGACGGTCCCTAATAATGCCATCTCTCTCTCCCTCTTTCACAACAGATTCATTTGTACTCTTCCTCATAAATTCTTTAGATTCAGATTTCCTCCTCTATCGACCAACGGCCTATTCTCATAAATGCTTCTGATTCAAATCTTACTTCAGATCTCTTAACAAATGCTTCCCAGCTTTCTCATAAGTTCTTTAAATCAGATACAACAGCATTAATCTCACACACCCTCCCTCCCAACGGCCTGTTGTCCTTCTCCCCCAAAATCAAAGCCTAGTTCAGACTGAAAAATCAAAGCCCTTGATCACTGAGATTTTGTCAAACCCTACATATGGAGCTTGCAGACACTGACACTGCTTCTTCGTCTTCCTCAGACTTTGCACCATCTTCATCATCCTCCTCCTCCAACGACGTTCCTGTACCGAAGGTAAGTGTTTAGTGTTTCTGTTAAATTCAAAAAATGGTATGTTCTTGGTTGCTGTTCATTGTTGCTTGTTGCTGTTGGTTGATGTTGGACACGTTTTTCCTCCATGCCCTTCTATCTAACTGTTCATATATGTATAATTTCTGAAATGGGCTTCCTGAAGCTAATAAAGGTCTAAACTGGTTACTTGCTTCCCTCCAATTAATTTTTAATTGTGATTCTAGATTTGGGTTTTTTTCCCATGCTGTCTGCAAAAGAATGTCTTCAAAGTATTACTGTAAAAACTGCTTTGAGTTAATCTGGATGCATCACTTTCTTTTATACATAACTCTACAACTTGTTTGGTACAGTTTTCTGTTCAAGCACATACAGAAGTTCCTCATCCCTACTCAATGGCAAAGGCAAAGGAAATTTTGGAGTCTATGTCTGATGTTGATGAAAATACCAAGTTCAAGTTCCTTGAAAAATTAGAAAAGCCCGAATGGAGGCAAGTTTTCATCGTCATGATTCCGAAAAATCGACGGGGCTGGATCGAGCATCTGATAAAGTAGTTAATGTTTACCAAGTATTAGACAACTACCACCTTTGGTTTGTACAGTTGCTTGAATGGTTTAGTGGGGCACATTGTATTGGGCAAAGGAACAATTATGTTATTATATTTGAATATGTATGTTAATGACCGTACTATTTGGTGGTTTGTTATGTTTATTACATTCTCTTGTTACAAACAGTCTGTGTTGCTGACTTATTATCGCATAAAAAAAAAACTTTTGACTTATCTTTTAATGCACTATTTCTGCCCAATTTCTGTTTTCTGCACAATTACCGTTTTCTGCACAAAGTTACTGTTCTTTTTCTCTTTGTTTTATCAGTTTTATCCTAGAAAGCAAAACAGTGATTAAACAATGGACTAATTGAGTTATATTTTTAATCTATATTGAAACAGTGTCACTAGCATTGGATGTTTTAAAATAATATACTCCTCAAGCTATTCATCAGTCCATCTTATGTGTTCTGCATTTACAGATACCATGCTATTTATAAGGAAGTCTTTGACTGGCTCGATATAAAATTAGATAAATTTTGGCCTACCTCAACCCCATAACAGATGGAAATTTGCCAAGAGAATCCTAAGGAAATTTTGGTGAACAGTTGGCTTTCTGAGAATTCAATGCAGCAGGTATGAGTTATTTTCTTGTTAACACTTGGTGTGATTCTGTACATGATAACATTCGTGACCATTCTATTCTTTTATGCAAGAAAAAGAAAAAGAAGACTTCTATATTCTTGTTTAGTTATCCAATTATTGGATATTTTTTTCTAATATTGAGGTCTCTATTTTGTATTATCAAATTTTAAATGAGGAACCTGATTGTATGAAATATTATCCATGTTGCGCATTCTGCTTTTAAAATATGCTCCTAATGATGCGAACGAGACAAACATTCCAGTAGAAGTATGGAGATATTGCTTACTAACTATTAGGCCTGGGGTAACAAGGATTAATGCTGAGGTAGCAAGTATGGACATATATTTATTACTTTTTTTTAATAAGAATTAATGCTGGGTTCTACTAATTGCTTTCTGGATTGATGAATTGGTTTGTGTAAACTTGGTGTCAGACATATTATTTACATGGGACGACTTGCAAGCGAAATTAAACAGCATTGGCATTTTGTTCTGTACTCTCTTTTGTGTATGTATTGGAAACTATAAACCGCACTGGCATTTTGGATAGAAATTCTATTTAGCTAGTTTTGGCACTATTTGTTTGACACATGATGCATGTTGAACGGGAGAGAGAATGGTCTTTGTTGCTATGTTGATCAGAAGACGTGTATAAAATCTTACAGCACTCCTATCCAATTTTTTGTGGACAAAATTGTTTTCAACCCACTACTTGGCAATTCACACATGTTTTCTTAGTCAGATGACCTATTTAATAATCATATGATTCATTTTAATGACTTAAAGGGTCATGTTATTTAGTATACATGGATAATCATCTGTGTGGCCTTGTCATGGGCTGGAGGAGATTCCTTGAAACCAGTTTAGAGGAAAACTGTTCTTTTCAATAGAAGAGCCTGGGTGGCAGATATCTAAATTATTTTTTGTTAGCTTGTTGGCTTAAGCTTCTCTATTCATAAAATTTAGAACATTCTGTTTATAAAGCTTAATTTTCCAATTTGGTACAAAATCTGTCCAATTGGAGAGTGTTATTTCTGACTGACTGATTGTTTCTGATTGAACTTACTTTTTGGAAAAACAGTGTTAATCCAAAATGTTTTCTGAGTTTAATCCCCCTCTCAATTCTGTTTAAAACATTTTGTCAAATACAAATGATACGGGATCCCAGCGACAACTTGAGATGGTGGGAGTTCCAGAGGAGCATTTGTCTGGTCATGCATTTCATATGTATCATCTGACATCACCTGATCAAACGTAACAATGAGCATCCTCAGTTTTATCTCTCTTGTTTTCTGGCTTGTACTCTTTTACTGTTTCAGCTAATATGCTTGGAGTAATTTGGTTTAATTTTTATTTTTTATTTTTGAGAGTCAATTTGGTTTAATTCTTTTTCCTGCAGAGTTTCCCTCGAGTTTCAACATAGCGTTTGTGGTAGATCAATATATGCAGAGGGCACCATTGATGCTGTAATATTCCTTGCCAAGAAGGTGCTAATGCTTTCCTCTCTTTATTTCTATTACAATTTTTTTAAGAAAATATTTATGTAATGTTATAATGTTTTATATTGATGTAGACCCTGTTGTAATCTAACTCTAATAGAAGTTATAACTGCTGTACCTTTAACCTTTTTGCTTTTTTTTAGGCAATATCTCATTGATCAAAGATAATATGAATATCATTTTTAGAAAATATTTACTTTTCTCAAAATTATATAAGAGCATGTTTAGTGGTAAGAAGAATATTAATGAATCTCTGATTATGATTGTTGTGTTTCTCCAGAGTCCGTTCAACCATGCTCTCATTTTCACTGTTTGATTGTGCAAATATTGTGTAATTGCAGGTTCAATCAAAGGCAGACAAGCTGATATACAATATGATTGGTCCTAAGGGAGGGTAACATGCGATGAAGTTGGATCGTTCAGATTTGTATTAGTATTTTACTTAGCTCAAGATTATTGGGATCTTGGTTAGGTAGCATGGGGGTGGCAATTTTGGATTCATAGACTTGGGCCTAACCATTTTCTTGTTTTATTTTAGGACTATGCTATTAATTGTGGCAATGGTAGTTTGGATTGGTGGGATATACTAAAATGTCCAGATATGAACCTCTATTGAACACAATGATTGCATGCAAAGAATCATATACCTAATTAAGGTTTTATTTGGCAGGGAGGATTGAGAAGTGAAATAAGAGAACATGTAAAAAGAGATTAATGTTATCTATTGTAGGTGTTTGATAGGAGGTATAAAAATGTGGGGTAAAAAAGAAGAAGAATCGTGTGTTAAAGTACCATTATATTTTGTATTGAATTTTTTTCAATAAATTAAATCATAAAATTGTCAAATCACTTATGTTAGATTTTTTTCTATGATCTTTCTCTTATTTAAGGAAGATTTAAAATGGTGGGCTTAGGAAGAAAATAATATATATATATATATATATATTATATTTTTGGAAAAAGGAAAATCAGATGCATATCAAATCCTCATCTCATCTTTCTCTATTATCACTTTTCACCCAACCAAAAGCACTCTAGGTGTTAGCCTTAACATCAATTCATACCACTCTGCCCATTACCATGACATTAGTGAATGACTAATAAAAATATTCCTAAATGAAAGTCTTGTGTTGTATTATTTTATTTGAATTAGAACTTACCAATCTCTTCATCTACTATCATTAGACGAAGGAAAGATGCAATTGATTTTCTAAAATGCTCCTTCGGGTGATTAGATGTTTGATAGAGAAAATACTGGTAACAGGATTGTTTCTGGCTTCACAAACAATTCTGCTTTTTGTTGGACAAGAGTGATTAAAAAAAAAAGGGGGGGGGGGAGAAAATGGAGGAGATGGTCAACAAGGGATTCTTGATGGCATTAAATCAAAGAGAAAATTTGCAACTTTTTTGTACCACAACTTTTTATACGTAGATTGAAAGTGGTGGGGGAAAAAATAATAAGCCTATGTGATGGTCTTGTGATATCGAAATGGTGACAAAAGTTAGAGCACAAAAGTTGTGGTTTTAAAATAACTTATTTTTGTATTATTTATTTATTGGTATGATAGAATTTTAACCTATGAGATTTATTTCATGGTGAGGTACTCTTATCATCATATTAAGATATTAATTAATTTTTGGTGATCACAATTTAAACCTTATATCTCTTATTTAAGAGATTTTACTTACCCGGAACTCTTTTTTTTGGTAAAAGAAAAAAAGGGCTTAGTCAACCCCGGGCAAGGCACTGTAGTTAAAGCCCATTCTTTTTGGATGTCTTCAATCCTTATGGAATTTTATCAACAAAGAATTGCTAACAACGAAACTTAAATCTAGATGGATTAGATGGAGTGACTGAGCCTTACCAACTGAACCATCACTAAGAACTCATTTTAAATAAGATGATGTGTCTTTTTGTCTACTCTTGTTACATAGATCAACTACTGTTTGTTTGTTCTATACTAAAAAGAAAAGAAAAATGTTAACAAGCACCGGATGGTGCTCCTTAATGTTTCCTTTTATGGGTCTTACTTAAAAAGAGTGACACAAGTTATCAAAAATATTACTTAAAAAAATGGTAAAAAGCACAAAAAAAAACTGACATAAAGTTGCAAAAAATGTTATTATTAACGGGCACCCACAACCCAAAGGGCAAGCAAACAAGTTTTGCTATTTTAAGCAACTCTAAACGTTCGGTTCCCACGTCTCTCTGTTTCTTCTGGAAGTCTTTCTCTTTCTCTGACTCCAACATTCACATTTCCAATACTTATTACTCTTTACAAATTATAGCAATTTTCTCACAAGACAGAGAGTGAGAGAATGGAGAGCAGAGAAGACTTGAACTCGATACTACCGTATTTGCCACTAGTGATGCGGTCTTCAACTCTGTTCTGGCCATCTCAAGTGGTCGAAGCACTGAAAGCCATGGCAAGAGGACCCCTTCACAGCCGTGTCGACTCCGGTGAGCTCCTATTCCTCGCCATTTCCGATCTCAGACACTCTCTCTCCCTCTCCAACCACCACTTCGCTCCTTCTTTCCCACAAGGCTACGCCCTCTTCTTCGACGAGGTAAATTCTATTCTTTTTTTTTTTTCACTTTCACATGCAAATATTCCTACGCCTGAAAAGTTGAATGTTATTTTATGTATCAAATTGTAACTGGGTTTTGTGTGCTTCACGATATCCAAACACTTTTCAACTTCAGGTTAATGTTTTTTTTATCAGAATTTTAGTGGGTTTGTGTAGTTGATGGATGATATTCAAACACTTTTCAAATTTAGTGCCATGCTATGTTTTTTCATAAATTTGTAAATGGGTTTTGTGTTGTTTGATGATATTCAAACACTTTTCAACTTCAAGTTAATTTTTTTTCATCGAATTGGAAGTGGGTTTTCTGTTGTTGAGGATATTCAAACACCTTTCATGGCAGAAGTTAATTTTTCAAATCAAAATCATGAGTTGGTTTTTGTGTGTAAGTGCAGTTGATGTCCCGGGAGGAATCAACAAAATGGTTTGAAGAGGTTGTCCCAGCGTTGGCTGATTTGCTTCTACGCTTTCCTTCTTTGTTACAAACTCACTATCAAACTGCAGATATTGCTCATATCAATGGGGTCAACACTGGTCTTCGTTTATTGCGTTCGCAAGAAGCGGGCATTGTGTTTCTCAGCCAGGTATCCATGTTGTTTTAGCTTACCAGATGATCATAGAATAGAAGAACCCAAAGCTCATGTAACCCATGTATTTACCAGTTGGGTGCCGATTCTTGTAATCTTGTAATTAATAAGTTGTTGTAATTACTGTATTTCTGAATTGTTTGTTGTCATTGCATGGTAATATGAATGAAACAGAAAGAAGTGGTGAGACTTGAGAGTCAATAACATTTGCAGTTTAAAGATGGAGAAAATGGAATGTGATATATGAATGTCTGCTGCTGCATAATGATTCTTGAGTTTTTTATTTTTTATCTCTTATATGATAGAGACCGCCGAATGCATGTGTGCATATAAATATTTCAATCCCATATTTTAGTATTGACACAGGAGAACTAAACTGGATGTCCCATCGATTAAATATGTATGATAACTTCAAGTGACCAATTATATGGCTTTCACATACCTAGCAGTTATTGGAGTGGGTGATCTACTATAGGAATCAGAATCAGTACTTTCATTCATGAAAGTATGCAATTCTTTATTTATTGATTTATTTTTTCAAATTACAAATTTGACTCAAATGGCTGATTTAGATATTCTTGAAGGACTTCAGGGGCAGCACTCGTGCAAAATACCCCAAAAGAACTTTGAATTTCCAAATGGGCATGAAATTCTCTTTCAAGTCAGTGGGGGCACTTAACTGATTTATTGTATTTCATTAATTAAATATAATATAAATTCAACCATTTTTTTGTTACTATTTTCTCTTTATGATAGAATTATGTTAATGCATTTCTTGCTTTCCAGGAATTGATTGGTGCTCTTCTTGGATGCTCTTTTTTTTGTCTGTTCCCAGTCACTAATAGAGGTGTTGAACATCTTCCAACAATCAACTTTGATCAATTGTTTGCGTATGTGAGCTTGAGCTTTCTTTTGTGAAATCTTTTATCAGTCTTGTTCAAGAAATTATAGGATGTGATTCATCCTTGTGACAATATGTTTCAGTTTTCTACTTGTATATCTCTGATCCCTTTCATAGATATAATATTATGGATGAAGAAGAGCATTTTTATGTCTCTTAGTTGATAATGCCATTCTGATTGGTCTAGATAAGTAGAAAATTTTACTCAATACCTTAGAAATTCTGATTGGTCTAGATAATATAAAATTTAACAACAGCATTGTTAAGTTTGGCTAACAAGTGGCTGAATATGGATACCATTTTTACTGATATGCATAAAAAATTTTGAGGTGACATTGAAGAGTATAACACTAACCATGTGCTATTTAAATCCCAAATACTCGTTTGATTGCTCCAAGAAGAACACCATATGCTGTAGAAGGTTGCTGCAGTAGAGGGTTTGAATTTTCTTTGCACCTGAATGTCTGGTAGGAATTAACATACATGTGGATTGTATAACCTATATCACCCAAATATTCTTGATTTTCTTTAGCACATGTGTTGAATGTTGATAGAAAGGATCGGTGTAGAAAATGACAAAGCTATACACTTTTTAGTCCATGTAATTGTATGGGTTTATTATTTTATTCTATTTACAATTGATTTATATTCTTCAAGTTGGTTTATGATTTATTAGAATTTTATATTTTTCTATCTGAAGGCTTACTTATATCTTGTCATGCTGAATTCAATATGTTTGAAATTCATGGATCTCCAGGAGTCTATATGACAATTACAATGACAAACAAGAAAATAAGATAAGATGCATCATACACTATTTTGAAAGGATATTTTCACAAATGCCTATTGGCTTCGTCTCATTTGAGCGGAAAGTACTTCCTTTGGAACATCTTCCTCAATGCATTTCCTATCCCAAGGCTGAATTTTGGAGCAATTCTGTCATTCCTTTATGCTGTTTTGAGGTAATGATAAGCAGATGTAATAAACAATCTTATTTAGAAGATCTATTTATAATGCTTAATCTAATTTTGTTGATTTAAGATAAGCACAGATTACCGTGTTGTGTTTCCATATCCTTGTAGGTCCAAAATTCAGGCTTAATAGAAGATCAATCCAGTGAAGCTCTTGAAGTAGATTTTGCAAATAAGTTTATTGGAGGCGGTGCTCTACATAGGGGTTGTGTACAGGTATGCCTTACAATATTATTAAAAGAATATGCCTTTTTTTTGTTTTTTGGGGGGGGGGGGGGGGTTCTTATTGTTTGTACTTTATCAGGCGTTTTAATTTCATATGCTTAGATTTATCATTCCTGATATGTGTTCCTACAGCATATGTATGTCATGCAGGCCATGAATTTATTGCAAAATGTAGATTATTTTTGTTTTTATCATCTTATGTAGGAAGAGATCCGTTTCATGATCAATCCTGAATTAATTGCGGGTATGCTTTTCTTGCCTTCCATGGCAGATAATGAGGCCATAGAAATTATTGGTGCTGAAAGGTTTTCAAGTTATACTGGGTGAGTATTACTTAGGGAATGTAAATCATAAGTTTGATTTAATAGGAACAATGATATTTTATCTATTTCCTTTTGCTTTGTCTAATCTTTATATTTATTATGGAGACTAATTTATGTCAATGTGATGTATAAGATTATTGATGAATAAAAATTGGTTTATAGGAAATTGTGTATCCTGATTTGTTTGAAAACTTGTATGAAGTCTATGTTCCTTGCCCATGGTATTCCATATGGTCAAGAAAAACCAGTAGTCATGGTGAATATCTGGGTTATGCCCCTTTTAGTCTTATCTTATTTAATGAATTTACTTATTACAGAAAAGGATATCTAGTTCTTGGAAAAATTAATATAATTTTCTTTATAAGTAAAAGATTGTAATGAAAATTATGAATGGGCTTGCTTAACTACAAAGATAGTGTAAATGAGATGATGAAATAATCATAATAATGGGTTTGAGGCCTTTTTATTGATTTTATTTTTATCTTTCAGGTGACTTATTCACCTCTCTCTCTATCTCTTTGAATTGCTTGTTTAAAATTGAGATAGTGTTCGGTGGAAAAGTACCTCCCCCAAAAAGAAAGAATGAAAAAACATTAATGAGGTGCTCATTTTCAGGAAAATTTTAATTTAACTTAAGAAAACCCATGAATAATTTCCTTAGTTCTTCAGAATGCTATTTACTCCATAGACCAGGCTTCTATTGTGAAAAAGTGCTTCTTGAGCCAAATATTTTAAAAGTGACTTCAGTAAATGAAACCTTTTCATTTACTTATCAAAAAATGTAAGCGAAACCCTTTATAATGCCTCCTCCAGACATGTCATGAATTATTTGAGCAAATATTTTCAGATGATGTCAGTGCCATATTAAAATTCCATGTTTGTGTGGTTCCTTATATTGATTCTATGGATGTCCAAGTTTTGACTTATAAAACGAGATATAAAGTTTATGTTTATTGTAATTAACTTGTGCTGCAATGGAAAACTAATTCAAATATCATCCATACGTGGTGTAGATATGCTTCCTCATTCCATTTTACTGGTGATTATGTGGATAAAAAAGATGTAGACTGTTTTGGAAGACGTAAAACCAGGATCATTGCTATAGATGCATTATGCAGTCCAAGGATGAGACAGTACAAACAAGAGTGCCTCCTAAGGTATGATAATTCTTGCTTCTAGCACCACTGGAACAAACATAATTCATGGCAATGCAAAATAGGTTTATTTGGAGAAAAATGATGTGAAATCTTAATCATGTCTACCATCATGTCTGTTTGAGCCAAGTGGACCACCAATATTCAGCTTTTTTTTTTTTTTTTTTTTTTTTAAGGGGTGAGGGGGGGATTTTCATACCTGTCATACCCATGAAATTAGTTTTACAATCTTGTTTTGCTGCTAGGATTTTGGGCTTGTAAAATGACAATACTTAAATTTGGAGTTCAATGTGGCGAGTACTAGGAAAGAAAGAGACCTATTAAACAAAGCATTAGCCAAGATAGAGCAAGTTTATTTAAATTTAGGAGAGAAGGAAGAGAGATGTTTTCTGAGAGTTACGTATAAAATTTGATAATTACTGGATAGTTTTGCGACACACATACAAGTCTAGCTTCACTGAGCTTATAAGATGACAAATAATTGAAACAAAATGATGATTACTAAAGCTTATCAAAGAAAAGATGATGATTACTAAGTGCTAGCCTGCTAGGCAAGAAAAAAGACTTGAGTAATGCCAGTTGACGATAGACTGAAAAATTATTTGGATGAGATGGATTGACTGTTGGCCTTGAGAATTACTAGATGCGCGTATGAACTATGAAGAGACATGGTTCTGCTTGGCAACGCTGCTAGGACTAGATAGTTTTAAGGGACATGGGTGACATCAGTGAACATTTGTTTTAACAGATTCTGTGGACATAAATGAAGTTGAATAGCTTCAGAGGGATACATGTAGCCAATGTATTTTTTTTGTTGCCTCGATTCAATTTTAATTCAGAACGGGGCCCCAAGTAAGTAGAACCAGAAGCCAAAGAGTTTTCACTCTTTACTTTCAGTTTCAC
The DNA here is from genome assembly GCA_032878915.1 of Castanopsis chinensis. Taxonomy (NCBI): domain Eukaryota; kingdom Viridiplantae; phylum Streptophyta; class Magnoliopsida; order Fagales; family Fagaceae; genus Castanopsis; species Castanopsis chinensis. Next base: position 10,217,882 of record JAVQMG010000087.1, on the reverse strand, counting down.
TCTCTATCAGGGAAACCCCAGAGTCTCGGCAATTGAAAGCCACTGCTTTCACGGTGTTTTTCCACTGTAAGGGTCAATCATTAACATTTTACAGACCGCAAACACATTTTTCTATACCCAACCCAACCCGTTAGATTAACGTGTTGGTATATGGATCATTAGTCCTGACATTAGTGGGATGGTTTTCCTTTATAATAGATTAATGTTTATATGCAATCTCATAGCATAGGAGTTCTCTTAGATTTTTTCCTCTTTGTTTATATTTTCTTTATCAGAAAATGTTATTATTCCGATTTATTTGTTTTGGAAGGGAGATAAACAAGGCATTCTGTGGCTTTTTTGCTCCATCTAAATATCAGCAGTACAAGAGACTGTTTCCAGAGAATGGATGTTCTAGAGCTCAGCTTGATCAAAACATAGAAGACCCCATTGGCAGGTCCAGGAGTAATCTTTTGGTGCGAATTTCTCTATGACTTCTTTTCTAGTGGTTGGATTTTGTTATTAAGTCACTTCTGCAAGTTTCTGTGGTATTCTCATTGCTAACTTTTGTTGTTGATCTGAAAGCATTTAAAGTTATTATTAGCTTAGTGTGGTTTGAACTCATTCGTGCATGTTAGAATTGGTTGTTGCATCTGCTATCAATTTGCTTGCTTGATTATTGGTCTTCTGCTTTTCAACAGTCACATGATAATGCCTCAACTTCTGATGAATCAACTGAAGAAAAATCTGTAAATCAAGTGATCAGAAATTATGAGGAGAAGGGTTGTGAGAGTCTGGGCCTTGAAGATAACAATATTGGGATTGTGACTGGGAATTGGGGCTGTGGTGCTTTTGGAGGAGATCCGGAGCTTAAGACCATAATTCAGTGGCTTGCTGCTTCTCAGGTAATTTTAACTTGAGTTATAAAAAAAAAGGGGGACAAATAGGCGATCCTTTTGCTTTTCATTTTCAAGGATGGTTATATATAGTATCTGATGGAATAGAAATAAACCCATGTTACATTATTTTTGACAAAATACACCTTAATGTATTTCCTCTTAGTGACAAATGTGCTTTCTCTCTTGTTTCTTATAAAACATGTTAAGTATTTGCTTCATATATGTTCATTCTTGTAATTGTGACCCCCTGTATTTTCATTAACAGTTTGGAACCCTGACAAACAGCTTCACCCAATCTTAAAGTTTATAATTCCCATTAATTTGTGGCTATGGGCTGTTCCATTTATGCTGATTCACATCATAAGCATCATTGTATCATTTTGAGGGCACCACAAAAATCAGGATGAAATTATTTACACTCTTCTTTTGCATATTTTTAAGCAGATTAGTTGTACACCTCTTTGAAATAATTTTTTAAAATAATCAGGGGAAAAAGGGGAGTAGGTGAAATTGCTATATTTTGAAAATGAGAGGGGATTTGAGACAAGGTCTGACGTGTGAGGAGGTGATGGTTTTAGAAATGTCCTATCAAAGGCTGATTGCCCTTACACCAAATGGCATCTCCTCTCCCCTTCCACCCCACCCCCCTCTTTTTTTTTTTAAATAATACTCTTCTGCAAAAAATGAAAAGATACATTCATTTAGAAATCCATCTAGTAGATCAAACAGAAGAGCTTAGGGTCGGTTCTAAATATCAAAGAACTCATTTTAGGTCCCAGGGCAGATTTTCAATTGGATATTATAATGTGATTAGTTGAAAATCAAGGAAAGAAATCTGCATGCAAGGGATCTGACAGAGAAGGAAGTCGAACTTAGTCTCTATTTTAGTGCCATAGGCAAAGCATGGAACTTAGATAGTTGTATATATTTGTCTCTCTCTCTCTCTCTCTCTCTCTCTCTCTCTCTCTCCCCTTTTGAGCTATAATTTGCTTCTCTCAAATAATCACATATGTTGAATGGGCAAAACATGGATTTTAATAGTTTACTCTAGCAGAGTTCCTCATTTCTTGCACACAAGCCTCTTTCACTGCAGTTATTAGACCAAAAACCGTATTTTAATGTGAGAAATCTTCAGCTTTCCCATACACAATAGTGGTCAAGGAGAGACATCTGTGTGGGAACTGAAATTGATAATGATTGGTTTTAGTGATAATAAACAGAGATTCTATTTCTCACAGATACTGATCTTTCTTATAATCTTGGTTCATATCTTTCAGGCTCTAAGACCTTTCATTTCATACTATACATTTGGTTTGGATGAATTGCAGAACCTAGATCAGGTATTTACTGTCCTTTATATGTTAAAAGTTCTCCATCAATGATTTTTGGGATATGTGTTAGGGCATCTGTGTCATCAATACTATTACACATGTACAGATTTACACTACTATCAGTAAAATTTTAATTATATTGATTTATTTGTAAAAAAAATCAATACACTTATCCAAAAAAAAAAATCAATACTATTAATATTTTACTGTTAAGAGTGTAAAGGAACTAAATCAATTTAAATTAATATGCTTTCCATTTCTATATCATTAGCAGCAGATAGTCATGTCACAGATGGCGCTTCTTGCATAATTCAAGCTTCCTTCAGACTTCTTAGCTACTTGATGTTCAACCTTTTCACTCTATATCTTAAGTTATTAAATAGTTTTGAAAATGTATACCTTTCTCGGCCTTTTGGCTAAGATCAAGTGTAGTAAATAGTTTTGAAAATGTGCATTATATCTTAGGAATTTCTCTGTTGTCACTGCCAACAATTATATCTACACTAACTCATGCTCAGTTCCTGGAATAGCCAAAAATAGTGGTGGTCTTGCTATTAATTTTTATGCGCTGCATTTGGTGTTTTATGTCTAGCTTTTATCAAAGAATATATTACCTTTTGGCTTGACCAAAGTCTTCTATCATCTAAGGGCTACCAATTTAGCCTTCAACTTTACCGTGTATTATTCCAGGTTCCAAGACTTACTAATGGGTCTGTTTCATTTGGCATTGTGGGCAGGTGACTCGGTGGATTTTGTCCCAAAAATGGACTGTTGGAGACCTGTGGAATATGTTGGTGGAATACTCATACCAGAAATATAAGGGACAAACAGACGTTGGATTCTTTACTTGGCTACTTCCATCTCTATTTGGCCATGATGCTGAGATGTTGGACTTGCCGAATACGCCTTAACACTTCTGAATCATTGAATTGCTTATGCATCTTTCACTTTTCCATTTAGCATGTTCTTTGACCTATTTCTGTAAAAATGAATATTCTTTGAAAAAAAAAAAATGGAATTGCAATCTTGTAGTTTTTGCTTGGTCTCCTGAGTTATTGAAGTCTGTATTGCTGTTTATTTTTATGTATTTATTGGGGGGCTTAAATAAATAGCAAATCTATAGACACAATTTTCCTCACAAATTTTCATAATTGTTGTAGTGACAAGTGTTAAAATAGTAGAAATTAACGTGACGTTCGTGGTAAGTCCATATAAGAAAATTTTATGAGGCTCGAGATTCATGTTTGTGGAGATGGAATGTTCTACTGCCTGAGCAGTATGGACATGTCTTTGTTTCCCTACGTAATAAATAGTAACAGGTTTACTACATGCACGATGAGGACAAGGACTAGGGCTAGCTGATCCAATATTACAAGTCCACCCAATTCATCTTTCGGCTACATCTAGATGTATGACTATATATAGGTAATTCAGCAGTGAAAGAAAATTCTGATATCGCCAAGGGTATATCACGAATTGGCTACATGTACTTTTTTCCTTGCTATTTAATTAAAATATGCCAAGGGTATAATATCGCCATCCCCTTGCTATTATCCATAAAATATATATATAACCGAAACTAGGGGTGTCCAGCGGGTATAAGACCCGACCAAACCGACCGAATCCGACCGACCCGAGGTCCAGCGGGTGGACCCGAAGTCCATGGTCGGTCATATTCGGATCCCTCTTTAATAAAAACTGAATAATCGGTTCGGGTAGCGGGTTAATGGGTTAAAAACCCGTATAACCCGACCCGACCGAAGGTCTCTGATTTAAACCAAAAAAAAAATATCTCTTCAATTCTTTTTAGGAGAAAACGTGAAGAGTCTGAGACTGACAAGACTAAAGCATGACTTGATAACTGTTACACGCTATGTAAAGATTTAGAACCTTACATGCAAAAGCTTACACGCAAAAGCCAAAATCAAGCAAAACCAAATCTCTGAAGATTTAGAATGGCTAAGTTTCAAATCAAACTCAGAGGCTCTCAGTCTTCCACTTCCCCATGAGTCCTTCAAAAGTTAGACTCTCACTCTCTATCTTCACTGTAAATTTTGTTGTGTGGGTGTGTTTGGAGCCTATGATTTATTTCATTTCTTGTTACTACAATTTCTCTAGATATTTTGCATTCATCCATTATGCATCTTATAAATTTGTCATCCGTAGGGTTTTCTAATGTTTGATAGCGGATATTGTAATCTTTTATTTATTATAATGGTAGTAGTTTATTCTATTTGTAATCTGTAGCATAGGGTATTTGCAATATTGTTCTTGATGATGAAAAATACAAAGGCTTGTTTCTCAAACATTCGCAGTGGCCGCCTATGAACTTTTGCCTTTACCAGGCCAGAGAGCTAATGTTGCTCTATATTTCCTTGGATGTCTGAAAGTTGTTACTTTGACATCCAGAATTAGCTGGCAGTGAGTGTTGTCTTTTTAGTGAATTCCTAGTTATTCTGGTTGTTTGCTTTTATTATTTTTCGTTAGAATGGAATCCTCATTGCCATATTTCTTAGTTGTTCCCACTAAACTTTTTTCTGAGTGAGTTTTATTCTCCAAATTTCTAAATGTCAATCTGTCTTGAAAAGTTTTGGTGGTACTGTCTTTGTTTTTCAGAATTAAATGGTTGGTTAGTTTTTTTTCTATCCACTGATGATAAATTAGATGTCTTGTTTCTCAAAACAATTGCAGCGGCTGCTTCAGTGCTCTGCTTTCTTTTGTTGCAAGTGCTAATGCTGCTTTATTCTCTCCTTGAATGCTTGAGGTGTTCATTCCTTTAGAATATATAAGTTTAAACTTCTCTAAATTGTTTTATTTCTTCACATTTTGTTACAAATAAATTTGTGATTCAAAGAATTTTCTTTATGTTTGGAATTGAGCACATTAATTTCTTACACTGAGATCGGATGTTGATGCATTTACAATATTATTGTTGATGATGACAAATCCAAAGGCTTGTATCTCAAAACATTTGCAGTGGCCGCCTAATAGCTTTCTCCTTTGCCGGGCTTGAGAGCTAGTGCTGTTCAATCCTTCCTTGGATGTCTAAAAACACATTTCTCTTTTATAAACTACATTGATGTTATGAATCTTTTCAGACTAATCTTACAATTATCATACATATTGTTTTGTTTCATTGAACTTCAAAACTTCTTGTCTGTTAAGTGTTACTAAAGGTGTCATATACTCAAGTTTCTGCCCTTGCTTGTAATTTCTGTTTATGATGGTTACTTACCTTTCTATTATTTTGTAGCTTTTGTTCTTTGTCTTTATATATTGCTAATAAATATCTTTTTGCCCTTTGTATTGTAGGAGGAAGGAAGGTCACATTTTTTTTGTATAGAAGGCAGTCTTTTGGATATATTTTGGAAGCTATCTTGGACCAATGTATTTTGGAAAGCTTACTGTCTATGTTGATTTTATTTTCTATAAGATATGGACTTGTTAACTACAGAGAATAGGGTAGCTCTTTAGTGCTTTAGAAAAGATATTTTTTGGAAATACTTATGGTGTATCATAATTGTGACTAATTTTATACTAGAACTAATCATATACTTATTGTAACTAATTATATATATTGTTGTGAATACTGTAATTTGCCTACTGGGAAATATTAATCTAGAGTGATATTGCATTCTGTAGAGCTTGGAGATCCAATTTTAAATGAATGAAGTAAAAAAATAGAGCTTGAGGACCATTTTAGAATAAATGATGTAAAAGAGAGGCCCAATCTTAATATGTATGCAAGAAAAATAAAATCCTTGTAATTTTAAAGGCCCATTAATTTTCGCACAAAAGGCCCAAAAAATAACTATGAAAATCCACAAATTGGTCCAATCTGTGGTTCTAACCCGCTAAACCGAAAATTCCGACCCACCAAACCGTTGACCCGAACTATCAGGTTTAACCTGTAGGGCGGATCGAGTACGGGTCCAATTTTTAATTACCCGACCCGAGCCGTGGACAATCCTAACCGAAACCTCTGGAACTCTCATAATTTTTCACGTCAGCACAATATTTAAATAAAATTATCGTTTTACTTAAATAAAATTATTTTTGTTTAGTTTAAACTTAACAAGAAGTGAAATTCTCTCTCTCTAACAAGTCTAACGTAAACTCAAACTCAAACGTTAATAAAAAAAAATTTGAAAATCATCAACTATGGATAAATATAAAAATCATCAACTATTGATAAAGTTCAACTTCTTTGGATAATAGAACAATTTTACTGCAACTTCTTTAAAAAGTAATTTTTGTACATAAACACCAAACTCTTTTTAGTTGTTTTTTACACCAAACTCTTTTGAATGTAACCAATCTTTCTTTTATATTTCTCTATTATTTAGTCATATATATTTTGTTTTGTTTGAATAATTTCTAAATATTGAATCATCTGATTCTTTAAAATTTTTTGGTCTTTAAGAAGTTTTAATATCTAAATTTTTGAGTTATTTTTTTACAGTATTTGAAATTTTCTGACAAATTTTTTGTAAGCCATTACAAGTTCAAGTAATGACTTCTTCATCAAATTGTAACCCAAATTGAAGTCATACATGAGCGAATTATACAATGGTGTAGTTTCTTAATCAATTTAAGATTTTATAAAGTTATTTTAGTTTATCTCACAAATGGATGAGGGCACACTTTAACTGGATGAGGGCACACGTTAACTGAACCTTAAGTAGGATGATGTCATTTTTGTTTGAATGTGCTATTGTAAAGTTTACGTTTAAGAAACGCAGTTGTTCAACTTAAGTAAGACTTGTAAGACCTAATGTTGTTGTAAAACCTAAGGCATCTAGGAAAACTTATAAAACCCAAATTTGATTAAATAACATTAAAAATTTAAAAACACCTACAAATAATTAAAAATAATAATTTTATAAACGTATGCCCTTAGGACACGTGACAGTAAATCATTTATGGATTTTTTTTTTTTAAACTAACATATGCCCTTAGGGCATATATTAGTATAATTATAATAGAAATTTTTTTGAAAAAATTAATAAAAAAATCCCAAATAGTGAAGTATGTAAAAGGACAAAATGAGTCAAACAGGGGTAATGAGCTAGACCAATAAATAAAAAAACAAAAAAAAAATTGAATAAATAAAGACTGGTGGTGCAATGGAGGTGGTGGCTGCAAGGAGAACTCGGCCACGACTAGGATTGATAGAACAGGAAACCAGAGAGAGACAAATTTTAAGAGAAGAAAAGGGCCACACGGGCATGAACTATCGGTGGTGGCAAAAGAAAGTTAGTTAACCAACAATTTAAAAATGTGGTTAAAATAGTAAATTGGCAAAAAAAAGTTAGTTATTATTTTTTTTACTGTCAAAAATATCCCTACCTAAAACTTAAAAATTGGATTAAAATAGTAAATTGACAAAAATAATAAATTTTTACTTTTATGTTGAAATGTCTTTTTGCTTCTAATGAACTCCTACTTCTACGTTGATTTAAATTTCTACTTCTGCTCATTAAATTCCTACAAAATAGAATCATCTTCTTAATCTATACTACTATTTAAGGGATTGCACCTATTTAGACCGGATTTTGTTTTCCATAAAATACCCCTGCAACCTAAATTTAAGTAGATATAAAGCTTGAGAATAACATAGTAAAAATATATCTTTAACTCTCACCTATAACCTTGCCTACAAAATAGGCAATATTTAATTCCCATATTTAACTCCAAGCATTATTCACACTGGGAGAGGGGATAAGATTTTTTTAAAGAAACTTACCGTGTTAAAAATTCTCAAAAAAAAAAAAAAAAACTCCTTCTCCATGTTTTCACTTTTCTTTCTTTAGTTTTTTTTTTCTTCCTTTATCAAGACTGATTTTTTTGTTCTTTGTATAAAAAAAAAAAAAAAAAAAAAAACTTAACCCTTTTTTTTCAATAATTGGTTTCCCTCAATCTCATCTCACGTTTATTTTTTTTTTCCTTAAATCTCTTTTCTTTTCTTTTTTTTAGAAAAAAAATACTAAAAAGTAGAAATCAATCATATCCAAAAGAAATTAAAAAAAAAAAATTCAAATACCACATTGAAATTTCAAACCCACGTTCAACTTCTAAAAAAAAAAAAAAAAACCCACGTTCAACTTTTCCCTAAAAAATTCTTAAAAAAAAAAAAAAAAAAACTTTTCCCTAAAAAAAAACCCACTTTCAAATTTATCCCAAAAAAAACACCCTACTTTCAAATATTTAACAAAACTTTCAAATAACTACGGCTAATCACAAAAAAAAAAAAAAAAAAAAAAAAAAAATCTAGAGTTTTGATGAGTATTATGCATTTAAATCCAAGCATTACTCCACGTTTTCAATTTTTTTTTCTTCAAATTTTTTTTTCTTCCTTTATCAAGGCTTAACTTTTTTTTTTTTTTACTTTACATAAAAAAAAAATTTACTTTTTTTTTTTCAATAACTGGTTTCCCTTAATCTCATCTCACGTTTGTTTGTTTGTTTTTTTTTTTTTCCCTTAAATCTCTTTTTTTTTTTTGAAGAAAAAAATATACTAAAAGAGTAGAAATCAATCATATCCAAAAGAAATCCAAAAAATTTCAAATTCCACATTGAAACCCACGTTCAACTTCTATAAAAAAAAAAAAAAAAAAAACCACGTTCAAAATGGTAGATCCCACGTGATTAGACCAAATGCAACAGAACTTCTCTCTCTCTCTCTCTCTCTCTCTCTCTCTCTCTCTCTCTCTCTCTCTCTCTCTCTCTCTCTCTCTCTCTCTCTCTCTCTCTCTCTCTCTCAGACGGATCCATATCCTATGCCTGGGGTATTGCATTGTGTGCAATACCTAAAATCTCAGCCATTGATTTAATCATGTTTAAAAAAAGTCACGTGTGATGAGGAATATTTTACTATTGAATACGTTGCTGGGTATTATGTTTTTTTTTTTTTTTATTATGATGATTGTTGCTGTTTTTTGTTTTTTACTTGTATTGTGTTGTTGTTTTAATTTTTTTTTTTTGGTAGTAATATAATTTAAATAAAAAAAAAAGATTAGATGAAGAGTTTGAATTGTAATCAAATTAAAATTTTTTATCAACTCATAAGCTTAAGAGTTTGAATTATAATCAAATTAAGATTTTTATCAATTTAAAAATTATAGAAGAGGAAGATAAGTACAAAAAATTATATTTATATTTTTAAAATTCTAAAAACATTTCTGCAATTTAGTGAAGCCACTTGGTATGACCACAACTTTTAAGCCAAACTTTTATTATATAGTGTATGATTTATATATATATGCTAGATAGTTTTTGTTATTTTATGGGGCCGGGGTATATATTACATAAGTACCTATACTATCTTTCCTAGCTATACCTCTCATTATCCATTAACATGCATATTGGATTTGGAGAAATGCCTAACTTATTACTGTAGGTCTCATGTACCTATAGAACATGCAAGCTGTGACACAATACTGCTGTTGCATACAACATATCGATGCACAAACAAAATACCTCCTATAATAGAAGTGGAACTACCTATGTAAGTTGATACTGTAGCCCCCAAATTTCTTAAACTTTTAGATTTCCCAATATATATTTAATTTAATTACAAGTTTTAGCAAAATATATGGACGGTCCCTAATAATGTTATCTATTACACGTCACTTATAATCTCTTGATAATGTTCAACTATAAATAAATTCTTTCATAAATTGGACATCTGGAATTATCATGGCTCTCATCGACCACAAAAAGAAAAAGAAAAAAAGAAGGTGAAGCCCAAAAGCACATGGAATGACTATGGGTCCGTTTGGATAGAACTTATTGCTGAAAACTGAAAAGTAAAAACACTGTAATAAAATAATTTTTAAATGTGTGAATAGTACTGTGGGATCCATTTTTAATAAAAAATTTCTGAAAAAGTACATGTACAGTGCACGCACAGTACGCGCACAATGTACCCATTGTGCACTTTGTCCCCCCAGCAACAGAAACAACAAAAGAAGAAGAAGAAGAAGGAAGGAGAAAACACAAGTTTTGGAAACGCAACCACAATTAAGCTGAATCCAAACACATTCTATATATCTCAATAACTATAAGATTATATATTAATATCAATTAGAATCCAATTGCATTCCATTGACAATATGTGAGCGTTTTGCAAATTATGAAAACACATTAATTAACCAAAGTTGTTGAACACGTACGAAACCTAAACACCCACTTCACTTAGAGAAATCCTAATTTTTTGATGATGAATAAAAGGAGGGGTGGGGATGACTATATGTGACTTACCTCCTAGAGCGTGACTTGATAGTGGCACCCCTGGTTAGAGAATGTTAGATTAAGCCATATTTACTGTGACTGAGATATCATAGACCTCACTCTAGTACCTCAAGAGAGCCAACAGAAGAGGCGCAAAGCAAGGTAAGAACCCACCCCCTATATGGTACCTGCCATGACTGGAACGAAAAACCTCCTAGAGCGTGACTTGATAGTAGCACCCCTGGTTAAAGAATGTTAGATTAAGCCATATTTACTGTGACTGAGATATCATAGACCTCACTCTAGTACCTCAAGAGAGCCAACAGAAGAGGCGCAAAGCAAGGTAAGAACCCACCCCCTATATGGTACTTGCCATGACTGGAACGAAGAATCTTATGCTTGTTTGCGGGATCTCTACCAACTCGGCCACCTCTCTTGGAGCTAGAGAAATCCTAATTAAGCACCCATTTTCTATCTAATTAATTGAGTAGGTTCTAAAATATACGTAATTTTCTTTCCTTAATTAGCAATACTCTCCAAATGCCCTTTCTCTTCCTCTCTTACCAATCTCCTATCATCTTTTTCTTGTTTCAAATAATATCTCACAGTGAGCAATTTGGCGGGTATCTTTATCTTTCTTATGCTTTCTTCCTTATTTATATATTATTTTTATTTTTTGAAATGGAAACGATAGAATTTTATTGACAAAAACCGACATAGAAAAAGAAAAAAACTGGACCCAAAACCGTAGGGCTTAGCTGGGAATCCAGTTCCAGGCTAATAAAACAAAGGGTCCTGTTAACGGGCACCTTACGGTGCCCGTTAATGTCCAGCTTTTTTGCAGTCTTTTACACAACTTTTTATCAGATGTGGGTCAGCTTTATAGGAAATAAGAAAAATGAATAAAGAGACCAAAATACCCTTTTCACGTCTCTCACCAACACAAGCCTAGTCAAGCGTCTCACACAGGAAAATTTGAAAACTCATGCTTCTTTCACAGGAAAACAACATCAAACATCTTACAGAAAAGAAAAAACTGAAATCACAATCCCTCTCACAGAAAACAACCAACATAAAAAAAAATATATAAAAAATAAAATAAAATCACAATCCTCAGGAAACAACAAAAGATCAGTAGATCCAAAAAAAAAAAAAAAAAAAAAACCCCATCTCACAGAAAAACAACCATCAGTACATCCCCCAAAAAAAAAAAAAAAACCCATAAGAACATATGGGAGAACATAAATTTTTTTTGAAGGAGACGAACTGGGTTGATGGAGGGGAAATCAAGGAGGAGACGAACTAAATTAGAAATGAAAGCTGTGAAAAAAAAAATAGAAGATAAGGAAGTTGAGCCAAGAGTTTCAAACGGGAGAACATAACAATTTTAAAAGATGAGAAAGGAGAAGCAGAAAGGATGGGAGAAGAATAGTGTAAGGGTGATGGACTGATGGTATACGTGTGGTTGATAAAAAGAGAGAAGTAAAAATAAATTAGTGTAAAAGGTGGCTTGATGGGATACGTGTGGAAGGAATTTTACCAACTAAAAATTACAAATTGTATTACAATACAATAAATTTTCACAAAATTTTCACAATGGTAGAAAGAAGTGTTTTAGTACAATGACATAATATTAAAAATGATAATGTGAATATTCACTAGCACCTTTCATAATATTGAAAATGATAATATTTTCAAAATTAACAAACACAATATTGTCATAATTTTTTTTTTCTTTTACAAGCTCAAGAGTTTATGCCTAACATTTCAAAGAAAATATTAGATTCAATCCAATTTCACTTGAAGTACATTTTTTTCTTTTTTGGGCACCATTTGAGGAAGTACAATTATCTTTCTCCGGACATGTTGAGATGTTATGGCCAACATGCTTGCAAAGGCCACAAGACTTCTTTTTCTTTCCTAATTCTCTTCCATCTTTCATTCGTTTTTGCTTCGGACGACCATTTGTCTTTGAGAGCAGAGGACAATTAATGAAACAATCTCCATCAATCATATCATTAGCATTAGCATCAACCATATTTTGAGATTCCACTAAATTTTCATCATCCACCACTAGCACTTCCTTTTCACTTAATGATGCTTCACGACACCAACGTGGTGGTAAATACAAGGATGGAATTTGGTAACAATCTTTATGAAGGAATACACTAAGTACATGACGACAAAGTATACCCCAAAATTCAAAATTCTTGCAACTATAATATGTCATCTTACCATCCCATAATACTTTGTGCCTTTGACTAGTTTCATCTTTATAATATTGTAGCACAAATTCAATACCATTTTCTTGAAGCACCGAATATTGTGTTGCTCTCCCAAATTCCTTTTGAAAAATCTTGAAAGCATAAGGCGTCAAAACACTATGTGCACAACCAAAGAGAATTGTCTTTCCATGATTATTGACACCAACAAAGATACCAAAAGGCATATCATAAGCATTCACCTTATAAGTAGTATCAAAAACAACCACATCTCCATATTTTTGGTACCAATCAAAACAATGAGTAGGTGACCAAAAAATATGCTCCAATCTATTTTCTTCATCGGTTGTAAATGCATATTGGAATCTAGAGTTCTCTTCTTTAGCAACTTTGCAAAATTGTAGAATATCCATGACATCATGGATATTCTATGATAAATGAAATGTAAATCACAAATAAAATAAAATTATAATACCTTCATGAAGTGGTTCATTTAAATCAAAGCAATCTTTTGCAACTACATCTACATCCATTAGTGCTACAATATACATGTATCAAAAAAAAAAATTAACAACATATTCATTTTAACCTATTTTTAAAAAATAACTATGAATCAAATAAAATACAGTAATGGTACCTTGTTTAATTATTCTTCAATCTTTTATTGACATTTCTTCATCTCTTCTTCTCTTTGATATTGGTAAAGGGAAGAAATTTTGTTTGATATTGGTAAAGTGAAAGAAAAAGTAGATGGTAAAATATTGGTAAAGTGAAAGAAAGTAGATGGTAAAATATTAGTAAAATAAGATTTGGTGAGAAATAAAAAATAAAAGGGAGGAAAATGTGTTAAGAGGACAATTTTGTCCAAAGAAAAAAAACACCCTCAGCCATGCCAACCGTGTCCCATATTAAGAGGGTAAATTTGTCCAAAATATTTTTAAATGTCATGTCATACTTTTACTCTCATTGACTCAATTTTTTTATTTGTGTGGGACTCATTTTGGAGAACCTTAACAAGCACCCTCCGGTGCTTGTTAACATTCTCCTAAAACAAAATACAATACCCAAAGAATCTACTCAATCCCTGTTCTTCTTAGCTTCCATCAAATCAATCTCTGGTATTCGGAGAGGCCCCACTTGATTACACCAAATGCAACACAACTTCTCTCTCTCTCTCGCATGCCTCTAGCTAGGACGTCTTTTCTCACGCAGAGGAGTCCCCTTCAAACTCTTCTCTCTCAACAGATTCATTTGTACTCTTCGTCATAAATTCTTTAGATTCATATTTACTCCTATATCCACCAACGGCCTATTCTCATAAATGCTTCTGATTCAAATCCTACTTCAGATCTCTTAACAAATGCTTCCCAGCTTTCTCGTAAATTCTTTAAATCAGATACAACAGCATTAATCTCACACACCCTCCCTCCCAACGGCCTGTTATGCATGTCCTTCTCCCCCAAAATCAAAGCCCTAATTCAGACTGAGATTTGTTGGACCTACATATGGAGCTTGCAGACACTGACACTGCTTCTTCGTCCTCCTCCAACAACTCTCCTACACCTGAGGTAAGTGTTTAATGTTGCTGTTAAATTCAAAAATGGTATGTTTACCGGTACTGAAATTTGTTCTTGATTGCTTGTTGCTCTTGGTTGATGTTGGACACGTTTTTTCACCATGCCCTTCTATCTAACTGTTCATATATGTATAATTTCTGAAATGGGCTTCCTGAAGCTAATAAAGGTCTAAACTGGTTACTTGCTTCCCTGCAATTAATTTTTAATTGTGATTCTAGATTTGGTTTTTTTTCCCATGCTGTATGCAAAAGAATGTCTTCAAATTATACCTGTAATAACTGCTTTCAGTTTGTTGTGTTGCTCTGGATGCGTCACTTTCTTTTATACATAACTCTACAACTTGTTTGGTACAGTTTTCTGTTCTAGCACGTACAGGAGCACTAGTTCCCGAAACCTTCTCAATGACAAAGGTCGCGAGAATTATGAATTCTATGTCTGATCTTGATAATAATATCATGTTCAAGTTCCTTGATAAATTAATAGAAAAGCCCGAATGGACGCAAGCTTTCATCGCCTTGAAGCCGGAAAGACGACGGGGCTGGATCGAGTACCTGACTAGTTTACCCTAGGGGAGTTGGTGAAGGGAGGGGAGGAAGTGAAGGGAAAAATTTGTGGACATATTGCTTACTAACTATTAGGCCTGGGGTAACAAGGATTAATGCTGAGGTAACAAGTATGGACATATATTTATTACTTTTTTTTTTTAATAAGAATTAATGCTGGTTTCTACTAATTGCTTTCTGGATTGATGAATTGGTTTGTGTAAACTAGGTGTCAGACACATTATTTACATGGGCCGACTTGCAAGAGAAATTAAAAAGCGAGTTGCTAAATAACTTGGGCAACTTTATTCATCGAGTTTTGAGTTTCATTGATAAACCTCCAGGTTGGTTGGATGTTTTTTTCATCAGAATCGTGTAGTGGATGGATGATATTCAAACACTTTTCAAATTAGTGCCATGCTATGTTTTTTCATAAATTTGTAAATGGGTTTTGTGTTGTTTGATGATATTCAAACACTTTTCAACTTCAAGTTAATTTTTTTTCATCGAATTGGAAGTGGATTTTCTGTTGTTGATGATATTCAAACATCTTTCATGGCAGAAGTTAATTTTTTCAAATCAAAATCATGAGTTGGTTTT